>OX411311.1:86522947-86946034 GCA_948150685.1 Rhaphigaster nebulosa | reverse complement strand
ATTTCTGCTTAACAACACACTCCTGCAAGTAAATCAAGATTACAAATCTCAGTAGCTTTGCACTGCTTAATTTATACATATATTGTAACGCTCTACAAATGCTGTTTTTGACGAGGATAGAGGTCCTCCATAGTTATAATATTATAAACAAAAGGCGTTTTAAAAAGTTTTTTATCCCAACTATAAAATAATCTTTTTTTCAGATACCAGGTATCACATCTTAACCGTCGTTATGGTCTTATGGTCCTTCCCATTTTACTCAAAATTTAACCTAAACAATATATGTTCGAATTAAATTTATGGAGGTCCAATTATTGTAATGCTTGATACCCATTAAGCTGAGCTTTATTTTCATTGCTGAACGCAGTAGGAATTCAAATAGCCGTATTTAGTGGGGTGAATTAATTAAATGGGTTTGTCCCCGTTCATTACTTGCCATGGCACAAAGCCTATCTCCACAAATTGCCTAGTTCGGTCAATACCTCAGGTGTACTGCAAAGTATTTTAGAGTAGTGATTATTTGTAATGTTTTAATACACATTCATGGGTTCAAGACAACTAATTTTAAAAAAAAATTGGTTGAACCTCATTTCCATTCATACATCCAATCGAAACTGACAAAAGTCTTAATTAAAATATAAAATATTATCACTTCATTTCTTTTACTTGTAAAGTATATGTAACGAGTGAGTGTTTCATTCATACTCCCGAAAATTGAAAATAATCGTCAATTATCAATAAACTAAATATCTATTAACATTTAAAGAGGAAGTTAATAAAATACCTACCATCTAACAGAAAATTTTCTATCTATCTAACGTAATTTTCACTTTTTATAATTATATTATTTTTTTTTATATTTAACATTTAATTTTTTATATTTAACATTAAGCATCACCGACCATCTGTCAAGTTGGATTTATTATTTCAAATTAAGTTATGAATAATATTATATTATTATAAAATTGTAAGCATACAGACGTTTCGATCCTCAGCTATGTCCATTTGGTCCTCCTCAGTACTGGAAAAATAAATTATATTTATGTATTGCGCTCCGGTACGCCAAGCAGGCATACTGTTTCTGACCCGATTTGTGTAAAATCTTCAATATAATAACTGAAGGTCGACGATAAAATTTGTTATTTATATATGTATATGTAGGTATAGCACATTTTTTTCATACCTTTTCAATAGTCGTGGAAAAGTAGATTAGTCAGCATGTGTATTAATTTTTCGGACGACAATCTTAATTTCGAATTCACATTCAATTTTCTGTAATTAGGTTCACTCGTTAATTGATTCTATAAACGCGTACTTTCTTCTTAGGATGCAGATTTTGTTCGGAATAGATACCAATCATTATAAATTCCATATTCATACAAACCCTCTAGAGACTGCACATCTTTCCCATTTTTTTGTTTTATCATCCACCTAAAAATAAGATGGGATTCTATTACAAAACTTCCACTGAGAAATGGATGGATTCTCTTCAAGCCACCACTTTATGCGAAGTTGAACAGGCAAATTTGCTCTCATAATTAAATAATTAAAATAAAAAAAAAATAAAAAAATATCACAGACTTTACAACATCACCTAACAAAACTTCAGGATTGGTGCAAACTTTGGAAAATTAGACTTAATCAAGACAAATCTCAACATATCACTTTTACTCTCCGACAAGAAACCTGTCCTCCAATATACCTCGACAATGTAGTAATTCCGCAGACAGACAAAATTCGATACCTTGGCCTGACATTTGACAGAAGAATGACATGGGGCCCACACATCAAGAATAAACAAAAAACGCTAAACCAAAGACTTAAACTCTTATATTCACTTCTTTCAAAACGTTCAAAATTTAAACTTAGACATAAATTAAACACTTACACTTACTTACTCAAGCCCATCTGGACCTACGCTTCACAGATATACGGGACAGCCAAAAAACCACACGTACAAAACTCCAAATTTTTCAGTCAAAAACTTTTAGGACTGCCACCAAAGCCCCTTGGTACATCAGCAACTTTACGTTACATACAGACCTCAATATGCCTACAGTTAACGAACACATACGGACCCACTACAAACGATTTCACGATAACTTACACGGACATCCTAACACACTCATACAAGATATGGCGACAACCAACATGCCTGACCACACCCGCAGAAGGCTGAAGAGGAGCTGGATGAGGGATCTCCTAGACTAACTACATCCAATCATCACGACAGGAAGAGGTGCCGAAATGGGGAGGAAAACCAGTATTTTACACTCAATTTTAACTCATGAAACAAATAATGAAATTGTTTAATTAGAGTAGAAAAAAAATCGCGTTTATAACCTTTACAGCCGAACAATATGATCTCTGTAATGAATGTCGATATATCTTTTGATGTAAGTTTC
Source organism: Rhaphigaster nebulosa (assembly GCA_948150685.1). Classification (NCBI taxonomy): domain Eukaryota; kingdom Metazoa; phylum Arthropoda; class Insecta; order Hemiptera; family Pentatomidae; genus Rhaphigaster; species Rhaphigaster nebulosa. The sequence goes on along the minus strand of OX411311.1, from coordinate 86,943,629 downwards.
TTATGACCTTCAAGTAAAGTACCCCTTTCGGCTCTTCAATAACAACCCAAATCTATTGTATTACTTATATTGATATAAAAGTCTAATTTACCAAATTTGAGATGTTTTACATTATATTTTAATATAATTTTTGATGAAAGTCTGATATGACCTTCAAGTAAAGTACCACCGGTTTGCCAATTTTGATCAAAATTTATTACGTAATTTATATTAGTATGCAAGTCTTAAATACCAAATTGGATCAGTTTTGCATTATATTTTAATTTATTTTTTGATGAAAATCAGTAATGACCTTCAAGTAAAGTACCACTTCCGGTAATCATGCAGTGAGAAAAAAAAGAGGTTCACAACTAGATTATATAATAATTCTAAATACAAAATTTTAACTTTCTGCGGCTAACCGTTTTTGAGTTATAAGAGATACGTACGACGTACAAAGACGTTACGACGAAACTAGTCAAAATTGATTCAGGGATGGTTAAAACGGATATTTCCGTTGAAATCTGAAAACCGAAAATTTTCGCGATTACAATACTTCCTTTACTTCGTACAAGGAAGTAAAAAAGTATTTTAATGAATCAGAGATAAACCAAGAGGGGCCTAACATACCGTGCAAAACACAAAGAGGGTAATTGACATTTTTTTGGTGAATTGCGATTTTGATGCCTAGAAATTCATTGATGTTTAATACACCGAATACAAGCTGCTTGGGAAATTTTATAAACAATTTTTTTTTGATCGTTGTACATTTTGTACCTTTTACTAAAACGGTTTAGCAGTAAGTGACAATTCTTAAGCATTTAGGGGTATCTGATGTAGATGTGGCTTTTTTGCCTCAGTGCATTGCAGATACGACGTAATGTTCTTAATTATTAACAGAACAAAAAAGGAGGCATCAGAGCTTCTATCACCATTTTCTTAGTAAAAGCTCAAATGCAGTTACCCCTTTGCGCGTAGCACCTCAGTAATGTACATTGTAATAGCAGATGTTGTTAACAAATTCAATCCCAAATTAGGGACGGCCGCTAGAATGTTGGGGCTAACCAGTTGGTCTCTCTATACCAATTAGCTGGAATGCTCGCCATTCCATACCGGATCCGACTTCATTAATAAGGAAGCAGAATAACGAGTCACAAACTGTTTAATTAACAGAAGATATATTAGGAGAGAATATTATATTAATTAATCTCCGTTGATCGTAAATTATGTTTGATTTTATTATTTTACTTCACTCATCAAAGTAGAAAGACCTAGCGAACAAAATTCTTCGAGCTATATTGGAGCAGTCGGGACACGGTAAAGTCCCGAGTTCAGGATCGCATACCTGTCTGCTGGGGTCTAAAAACACATATTCGGTCTGTGAGAGCAAGATATTATAGAAATCTTCTAAAAGCCTCGCTTTGGGCTCCTATTTTCTTTTACGGAATAAAGCTTTAAATCGAAAAATCTGCTATTTCATACTTTAATATTATTCCGTTATTTTTTCATCAATATTGCTATTTGTTTATATGCTAAGTTTTTGTAGATAATTACAACATAAAATATATTATTTGAAAAAAAAATATATATATATATATATATATATATTCGAAATCGAAAAGTGAAATACTTACAGAGTAAACAAATAATTGTATGAGGAATAGTTTGTTTCAATACGTTAGAAGACAAATTATGATATGGCGTATATATCTAATGCATATTAAAATAAACAAAGAAAAATATTAAAAATTTATTAACGGGCTGTGTAGGACTTCAATCCTTAAAAAATCTTAATCCAAAAAATGTAAAAAAAAAATTTATTAAAATTGATGTTATTTAAAAAATGTAATTCATGCTTTTGTTTTTCATAGCTATACATGGGTGTACACTGTAAATCGGCTCAAATACTTCTCACGGCCAAACGGATGATGTAATAAAAAAATTTCAGAGGAAAACCTATGACGTCTACATCTATAGTTTCACTGTTGTTGATTTTTAACCGCAAGTACCAATCGCGTCAAAGTTAAAAATCAATAACAGTCAATAAAACTGTAAAAGTAGATTTATGACTTTTCCCGCTGGCATTTTTTGAATTGGCTATTTTTTATTTATTTTTTTTTTGCTGTGAGGAGAATATAAGCCGATTTGTATTAGACACCCTGTATACACATGGCGCGCGGCGAAAAATTGGGATTTGCAAATAACACTTACTTTTTTATATGTCCATTTATAGTCATTAAAAATACCACGCAAGTCGCATTTCAATATCTTCAAAATTGAAGTTGTTACACTCTTTTAGAATCTTGTAATCTGAACGTTATTACTAGTTTTCAGGCACCTCAAAAAAAGGAATCATTGCATTTTTATTGTTTCTTGATATGATAATTATACTAGGAGATGATGTGGTCGGGATCCAAGCTCAATCGCCAGGTTTATCCTCAGCCCAACGAAGGGCTCGGTACCGACTTTGTATAGGATGGGTAAGCCCAGGAGAGACTCTCTACTCCCGAGTCGATCCACGGCTGATTTTACAGAATAAACAAATAATCTGTCACAACCGGACTCGAACTCGAGCACGGGAGATAGGAACACAGTGTCTTACCAGTGAGTCACCCCACTCCCCTTAGTAAACATAGAGGTAGAGAGAAATATCCAATTATATGGCATCCTAGGGATATCATATATTGGACAGTCGCGAAGTTTGAAGCTTACTCCAAAAAGAAAGAGATGGGAATATTAACAGAAAATACAAACAATGACAAGCATAAAAACATTGCCAAGCCTGCAGGTGTTTATGAAAAAAATGCAAAAACGTAATTTCTGAAATGATTTTTCCACAATCGTGAAAGGGAAATTGATTGCACGAATTTAAAGTGTGTATCATTTAACAATAGAAATATTGCCTTCAATAGCAATAATAATAAAATATACAAATGTATTTGTATACTTATTATTATTATTTGTAAAAGTAAGTGTTATTTGCAAACCTGAAGATTTCGTCGCGCGCCAACCGCATGTATCGCGCCAAAGTTAAAAATCAATAGCAGTCAGTGGAAATGAAGAAGTAGACCTATGACTTTTTTTAATTAGATCATGGGTCACGAAAAATATTATGAAAAATATTTCAAGAGGGGATAGTAGATCTCTAGAGCAAAAAAAAAAAAAGAAGCTCATATGGACCATGGTCCGATTCCACACAGAAAAGCAGGAAATTTAAGGATTTTTTTATTTTAAGAAGGTAAGTCATGTTTTTTGTTTAATAGGACCCACTGAAAAACTATTCAAGGCAATTAAGTTCCAATCCCGCCATCATAAAGTAGATTTGATTTAAGAAATATAGTTTGAATTTACTAAATCCATTGCAAGATGGCTTTCGCTTGGACCAATAGCGAAATGTTCTTTTTTGTTTTGTTTTTTTTAAACTCACACCTTAGTCCTCTGCTGCGCAACAGATACTCCACTTCAGGAAAAACTTGTACTTTTGTTAAGTTTTAATTTCGTATAAACGAAGACGAGGTTTTTTTGGGGGGATTGGTCTAGAATGCGCTCCAGCTCTGCCAAAAAGTTTGATGTGGAATTAGTTTCCACCGACAATGAAGTGTTTTGATAATGAAATTTATTAAATTCACTTCGTTTATAGCCAATAACACGGAAATACATAATAAAAAGCTTCTTAGTAAAATACAACAAAACTTAATCAAATAAAAATATCTGTTAAATTTGAAATAAAAATATCATGAGCAAGAGGATAAAGCAGCGACAGACACTATTTTAAAGAAATCAAGAAGGTGTAGAGTCATCTCTGGCATTATTGAAAATTTAATTCAATAAGGATATTTTTAGTTTGAGTATCAAACGTGTTTTTTTTTTGTTAGTGCTGTAAAATTATTTTATTCTTGTATAATTCCTCTAAAATAGTTTTTAAAAAACCGTGTTTTCACAAGGGTACACGGATCCCAATAGTCAATAAGTAGTTGAGGGATACATGTATCACGGAACAAACTTTTTTTGTCTTATTTTCAGCATTTCTGTTTTGTTTAAATGAAACTTGGACTATAATGGTAATATCATAATTTTTTTTTTCTGGATACTGGGCTGGATACTATGTAATTCTCTTGCAGTAATAAGTACCTAGTGTCTACAGTAGATAGAAGATACTACTATATGGAGATGCCGGAGAAGGTGGAGTTAGCTCTCAGGAGACTAGGCATTAAAAGAGAGAACAATAAGTCCATTACCGTGGAATTAGTGCCATGGACTCAATGCAGGTCCCTTCGCCGACAATGGCTCGCCTTTCCTCATCCCCAGCCCTCCTCCATTTTTCCAGGACAGAGAACTCTGTTAAAGGCAGTATCCTTAAATCTGTTCCTGTAGGAAATAAATTGCGGCTCTGGAAGCCTTGAAAGGACCCCAGCCCAATAGCCCGATTCTTAATCTTCGCCAATTTATCAGTCTCCCTTCGTCGCTTTTCCACCCTCAACATTTAGTTATTATTTATGGAATTTTCAATTTATTAATTTCATTTTAGAGATATAAAGGTTTTTCATTAATACACATTTTACTATTAATTAAATTATATTTGATAATAAATTAAATAGTCTTTATATCTTTGTTGGCATTTCAATTGTACTTATTGGAGAGAATGTATCAGGCGTGGAGAATTCAAAAAGGGATAAATCCGAATTTCTCAGGAAACCCAATACATGATTCAGTTATTTATCCAAACTTGAAAAGTAAAATTATCTTGGATTTAGTTCTGTTTTGAGGGTTTAACCATATGCTGATGTCACTAAACAGCGTGGAAAATATTAATAATATATAAAATGACCAAACGTGGATTTATCCCCTTTTGCATCTCCACGCCCCATACATATTTTTATAAACTTAGTGACGGATCCGGGAATTTTCAGAGGGGGAGGGCACCCATGCACCAAATCCTCCCCTCCAATCTTCCTCCCTCCTAGAAACTTTAAAACATAAAATGCTTTGTTCACGTTTTAAAATCCACATTAATCAATCAATATTAAATTATTATATGAATAAAAGTCGTTGTTGTATATGTAATAGAAAACAGTTTTCAAGAATTTTTTTTTCTATCTTCCAGGGAGGGGGAATGGTCACCCCTCCCCTTCTTAACCCGCCTCTGTATAAACTTAGCTGTATAATATAAGCACGGTCTGACTTCTTGTTTCCAGCTAATAACATGAAAACCCAATAACTTGGACCTAACGGACGTAGGGGAACTGCTAAGTGAAGCGGCTAATGAACGCGCCTAATTAACGACCTTCTATAAAAAAACAAACTCACTAAGATCTAGCAGGCTGTCAACTTGTTAATTCAACACAATTTACTACCTAATCTAACCTTCCATCAAACCAATTCCTAATTAGCAAATCGTAATAAGTAATAGACAAAGAGTGTTTCCAGTTATTAGTGTTTCCCTTCTTAAATGCGAATTAAGTAGGGTGGCAGTCAAAAGCCGTGAGATATCTAAGAAAATAGGCCCGAAAACCGAAAAAAAAAAATCGGAAAGATACATACTTGATTTTGGTTTCTTTTTTTCGTATTTTCTTCTTAAACACGAATAGTTTGGTCTGGCAGTCGAAAGCCGTCGGAAACTGACCGCCTGTTCAGTACTTAAGTCTTAGGAATTTGGTTTCAAAATAAAATAAAGTAGTCGAATAATAGTAAAATAAACATAGTCGAATTCGTCTGGAAATTTTAATGGTGATTGCCATGAAACGGCCTATTCATGCAGTACTAAAACGGTGCAAGCAATTGGATGGTGTTCCAATTCTAATTTTTCAGGAGGGCAGTTTAAAGTTATGAGATTTTAATTAATATTATTATTACTTAAAAACATTTGATTATTTTTGACAATATTTTTCTCCAGTTTGCTTTTCCTTATTCAAGCAGCCGAAAGGTAAACCATGAAGGTTGACAGGAACAGATAGGCACAAAGGCAGTTCCATGATTTACCTCGCATATTTGACAGACCTCAAATTTTCTTTTCCAATTCAATTCTATTTTCAAATTATAAATATATATATATATATATATATATATATATATATATATATATATATATATATTCCTTGTCTGTCTGCAGTAGATATTAAGAAATTTCAAAAACTTGAGAGCTGAATGTTCAACTCCAGCATAAAGGCACGTCAGTAGAATGACAACTGAATATAAGATTATAGGAAGAAAAACAAATAATGAAACATTAATATATAAAAAAAAAGATATATCAGATAGATGCAATAGGTATATAGGACAAACTATATTAATTTATAAGCAAATAAACAGTGATGCCATAAAAAATATTAAAGATACGGAAGTTGAGCAACACATTTCAAGGCTGGCTATGCATGCTAAAACTAACAAAGTAATCTGACGCAGACATATTCTGCTAAATATCCATCACAGATCAATTTAAAATTGGATTGCAGATGATACATCATAATGATATAGGAGAATACAGATTCCACCAATTTATACATTTATACACTAATTTAGATAAAAAATAAACCTTCGCATTTTAGCAATCAACGCTTGAAAATGAAACGTGATTGAAATCACTGATTTCGGATTCAAGCCGAATCGCGCATTCGCTAATAGGAGGAAAATGGATTCCTGATAGCTGAAATAATCCAGATTATAGCATTCCAATCCGGTCTCATTTCAATCATATCATGTACAATTTACAGTAATCTCTGTAATTGACTTAGAGTATTATTTTAAATAACGCTTTCTAGTGTAAGTACAAGGTTCTAGAAAATAAAATACTAACGAAAGTAATTAAAATAATTGAGAGCCAACTATTCCTTCTACACTTTATTCTAATTACAAGAAACAATATACATTGTTTAATATTCCTTTCAAATCATAATTGTTTACATAACAACTGTTTTTATTGTGAAATGTTACATTCTGTCTCAATTAAAGGCAATAGTAATAGGGATAAAATATTTCGTCCACTCTATATTTACAGAAAATATAAATAAATTAAATAACAAAATAATAAATGCGATGAAAGTCTTCCTTCTTTTTGTGCGATTCGACCGTTAACTGCAAGGTCTTGTTTTTTAAAAGTAGTTTTCTCGTACGGTAGCTTTAGTCGTGTTCCATCTGGCTAAGTTTTCGCCTTCCTGTCACATTCCATGACGCCTTGATGCACTGAAAATCATCCCAAAAAATAAAGTGGACCAACTTGAACCCAGTGAAAGCACTTCAATTCGCTTCTTTATTTTCAGATTGTTATAAATTTATCGTGTACCGCTTACTCTCTTTCTTCTTTTACCTAGTGTTATTTATCCACATATTTTCCACTGTACAACTTGGTAATCTTCCATTCCACATTCTTTAAATAACCATACCAATTAGTCTTTCTCTTTGCTCAAACACCTCAAGGATATTTTTTTTTAATATATAACGAAAAAATATCTAGCTAGAGTACACTACTGCTCCTAAACAGATATGATATACTTCTCTTGTTGTTATATGTTTTTTTCGTAATATTGCTAACATATTCTGTAAATGACAAAGGTAAACTAAGATGATGGCGGACTCATTGCTATAGTGATAAGCAAAAAAAAATCCTTTTTCAAACTTACCAAATACAGAAACAAAGCAAGTTGCGTCTTACGCAAGTTACCGCTTTCCATTTCCTTCTGACTGTTTCTAGTCGTTTAAGAAATATGTAAAACAGGTGGAACATAAAAGCTTTCTTGACATAACTGTAAATTGTCTCTAGTCTTGAATACTTTCCTCGCGATGTGGGGACCACTTCAAGCTTCCGTCCGAGGAAATGTTGAGGCCCGCATGATTAGTTTCATAAGGACATTAATTTAACAGGAACCTTACAAGAGTACATCCTCTTCGGCGAAGACAATGGGTCCTGAGAGGAAGTGGTTCCTTTCACCAGCTGGAGAGTTACATGAGATTGTGCAATCACCACCTCATTGCGTGAATTACCTAAGCTTTGAGACTGATCATCCTAGGATGTGAATATTGGTATTGAAGACCCAAAATTTATCCTGAAGCGTTGGTAGTTGTTGATTCTACAGAGTTATTAGCTAAGAAGATTTCAGCGACTATTGAGCAAAATGTTTCCTTTTTCCAGAGTCGGTAAATGTTAAAGTTGAATGGGAGTTGACCTTACCATCCAGAAGTTATGATTCCTTTCAAAAGAATCATTGCCCGGTTTAGAAAGTAACCAATATCCTTCGGGTCGAAACAATATAATATATATATATATATATATATATATATATATATATATATATATATATATATATATATATATATATGAACTTTATCTTTGAGAAAAAGAAAATAAATCAATAAAACATTATTTACATTCCATATATATTGAATAATGGTTTCAAAGAGATAATGAAAATATCTAGTTTTGTTTAAACTTATAAAATAGATTCCCCTAGTAAGTAGAAGAAATATAATTTGCGTAATATGTAATATAATAAATTATTAAGGCCCCCCAATGGCTCATGCATCTTAAAATTAAATTTGGCCAGTTTATGTTCATTTTGATTGTGTTTGTGGAAAGCCCACGCCAGTTTGCTACAGTCAAGTGAAATTCCATTACTCATATTAAGAAATGACGTTGGGAGAGAACCATTGATGCCTCAAGTCGACATCGATAAAAACTTTACGGTCATCTTAGTACTGGAGGGCTCACATTACTGTCGTATATACGTGTGTGTGTCGTCTTAGTCTTCTACTGCACGAAAATATACAAATATATGAATCGATTTGAATAATTTCGCGGTGGATCTGAAGTGAGAGGGAATAAATACCAGCAGGATAAATTTATCCTATTTAATGGACTTCATTATCGAAGAAATAAAGCAGAAGAACATGTTATGTGGCATTTTAGAAAAAAATAGGGATTTTTGCTTGGAAGGATATTTTAAATACATCTTTCTTCATATGCACTTTTTTAAATTTTAAAAAATCGAAGCAGTTTTCAGAAGTTAAAAATTGAGTGATCCAGTCTTAAATAGGATTAAAAAATCATTAAATTCAATTTTACACGAGGGTTCAACCTCCACCAAGACAGAATAACCCTCCACCTCACGACTCTTCCTTCTACTCCTATCCTAGCCAAAATCCTTCCGATATAACATCAATCCTTTCATCCTTCCTTCGTGATCTTCAAGATACAATAAGACCTCTTATCACAATACTTACCAGAGTCCTAACTGAAATCCCGCTCAATATCTCACGATGAACAAAAATACCCTAACTATCCTTTTGTGGAATGCAAATGGCCTACAGAATCACAGAGACGAACTTGACATATTCCTCCACGAAAATTTCATTGACATTGCCCTAGTTACTGAAACTCACTTCACGACGCGTTCTTTCTTTTACATACGAGACTACATTACACACAGATCAGATCATCCAGATAACACATCCCACGCAGGTTCTTGCATCCTTATTCACAAATCCCTACCTCACTCCCTAATTCCTTCCACTCCAACTGACACCATTCAATCAACCTCAATAACCTTATCCTCCCGTCCTTTAAACACTACATTCTCAGCTGTATACTGCCCTCCTGGAAATTCCCTTTCCTGTAACCACCTTGATTCCTTATTCCGATCCCTTGGTCCGCGTTTCGTTGCTGGAGGGGATTACAACGCCAAAGACCAACGATGGGGATGTCGAACTTCCAATACTCGTGGCAGAATTCTTTCTCGTATCACAAACTCCAATAGTTATTCCATCCTCTCTCCCATGAACCCTACTTATTGGCCTACATCCCTTAAAAAACATCCTGATATCCTTGATATATTCATTACTTCCCAGATACCCTCCTTCCAATGTACAATAAAATCCATAGATGACCTATCTTCAGATCATAGTCCGGTTCTGCTTTTCTTGCATTCAAATCCTGTTCCGAAGCCCTCCCCTCCTTCCCTGATTAAAGGACAAGTAAACTGGAACAATTTTCGGTACGATCTAGAAAACAAACTTGACTTAAAAATTCCGTTAAAAACTAAACATCAGATTGATTCTGCTATAGAGGAATTCACAAGAGCAATAGGTACCACTATCTACAGCAACACATCACACCACAAAATTAGAAATATGCAAGAAACCAACTTGCCACATCATATTCGCATTTTATTAACTGAAAAACGCCGAGCAAGAGCGAGGTGGCATAGAACAAGATATCCATCAGACAAAATTCATTATTCAAAACTGACCAACAAATTAAAAGTAGAAATCAGAAAATACAAAATTCAAAATTTCCAGAAAATAACAGAGAACCTAACTTCTAACGATAAATCATTATGGATAACTACAGCAAAGCTATTAAAATTCAAAACCTTTAATCATCCGCTTCTCACTGAATCTCAGACCTGGTCTAGATCAGATGAGGAAAAATCCCAAATATTCGGTGAACACCTTTTCAAAACTTTTAATCCTCATCCTGATATCCTTAACCCAGCCCATCTTGAGCATGTTGAGGCAGAACTAACTATTCCACTTCAGATGTCCCTTCCTCCTAAAGCGTTTCATCCTTCCGAAATAACTAACATCATTCAGAAATTACCTTCCAAAAAAGCTCCTGGTCATGATCTCATCACATCGCACATCCTAAAACACCTCCCTCGAAAAGCTGTCCTATTCCTAACCTATATATACAATGCATCACTCAGAACCACCTATTTCCCTGATCCTTGGAAACTGTCTATTATAAAAATGATACCAAAACCAAAAAAACCATCTGAAAATCCATCCTCCTATCGTCCTATTTCCCTCTTGCCCACTATGGGCAAAATCCTAGAAAAACTCATATTAAAGAGACTGTACCCAATCCTAGAATTAAATCAAGTGATTCCTGACCATCAGTTTGGATTTCGAACATCCCATTCTACTATTCAGCAGTGTCATCGTGTGGTGGATGTGATATCCTCCACATTGGAGCGCGGAATGTACTGCACGGGAGCCTTTCTCGATGTGGAACAAGCTTTTGACCGAGTCTGGCACCCGGGACTGCTTTACAAACTCCGTCAATTCCTTCCCCCGACATATTTTCTATTAATCCGTTCCTACCTCACCGATAGAACCTTCAAAGTAAACCATAATCTTGCCTACTCATCACTATTCTCTCAGTCCGCCGGTGTACCTCAAGGTAGTATCCTTGGCCCCATCCTTTACACGGTGTATACAGCTGATATCCCAACCCATCCTAGCACCATCCTCACTACTTACGCTGATGACACATGTGTGTTATCTGTGAACAATGACCCATTTGCCGCATCTCAAACCCTGCAGTCACACATCACAGCCATTGAAGAATGGTGTCAAAACTGGAGAATCAAAATAAATCCTAACAAATCCCATCAAATCACCTTTACCCTACGTCGTAAACCCACTACATCCTGTCCTACAGTATCCTTTAATAATATACCATTTATCCCAGTCGAACAAATCCGCTACCTAGGACTCCATCTTGATAAACGCCTTACATGGAATCCTCACACAAGACTGAAACGACAAGAAACTGCTCGAAGATTCCGATTACTGCAACACTTACTTGACAAACGCTCCAAATTACCGATTTTCTACAAAAAGCTCATTTACATCACCATTATCAGGCCTATTTGGACATACGGGATAGAGCTTTGGGGTACCACTAAACCATCAAATTCCTCCCGCATCCAATCCTTGCAATCCAAAATCCTTCGAAAAATCCTTAATGCTCCTTATTTTGTCACAAATAAAATTATCCATAAAGACCTCAATATCCCATTTGTTGCAGATTTAGCCCGAAATAGATATACCTCCTTTAATTCCAAACTCCTTGCCCATACCAACCCTCTTATTCGTAGCCTTTCATCCCCATGTATTCCTGATAATCCTCTGAGGCGTCTGAAAAGAAGATGGCCACGGGACCTTCTAAGTTAAAATAGACATTGAAGTGCTACCAATGGGTGGCTCCTTCACAAGTAATTCTCATGTCTTGTACTTCAAATTCCCATTTACTTGTTGTATTATGTAATACAGTTGTAAATTTCAATAAATAAATAAAAAAAAAAAAAAAAAAAAAAAATTCAATTTTAACATCTTCTTACACTTATCTTTTCAATTACGCAAAACAATTTTGGTAAGAAAAAGTATTTTCACAAAACCCCATTTACGGAATCTCCCTCCAATCACTAGCTTTAAGCACAAAAATTGATATTCGTCACTTAATCTACCCCGGTTTTCAAATAACTCAACGTTCGATTAAACGTTCATGAAATACAAAATTCGCATGTGAAAAAAAATCACTTATAATTCCTTCCAATTTCCGTTATATTAACCTCCCTTGCGCGATTCATTAAGAACATTCCATACAAAAAATAAATTAAATAGTCCATATCCAAGGAATGAAGTACAGTGGAGCGTCGATTATCCGAACGTCAGTTATCCGAACGTTCGATTATCCGAACGATTATTTTATTTTTTTTTTTTTTCATGTGTGTAAATTTAATTAATTTGATCATGTAAATTACTTATTGGTATTGTTAAAATGATTGTTATTTTGAATAAAATTAAACGAAAAATAAAATTATTTTTCCCTGAACGTCTATAATCGAAGCCATTCTTAATTATTTATCAGAAACTGCTTCGTTAAATAGTATTTGTATACCTTGAACTGTATACCTAATTAGTTCATTGCATTTGTTTCTGTGAAACCCTTTCCGTTCATTTGGCTGGCTGTAGATATCTTACTTTCAGTTTTAAACGGTTCTTTGTGAGGTGTATACCGCATTGTGATCACTTTTTTTTAAATTAAAACATGTCAACAAAAAGAAAACGAGTGGTTCTTTCATTAAAAGATAAAATGGAAATTATTACGCGGAAATTATATATATAATTATTAATTATATATATATATATATATATATATATATATATATATATATGTGTGTGTGTGTGTGTGTGTGTGTGTGTGTGTGTGTGTGTGTGTGTGTGTGTGTGTGTGTGTGTGTGTGTGTGTGTGTGTGTGTGTGTGTGTGTGTGTGTGTGTGTGTGTGTGTGTGTGAGTGCGAGTACGTGAATTTCGATTATCCGAACTTTTGATTATCCGAACCACCACTGACAACATTAGTTCGGATAATCGACGCTCTACTGTATTCCAGTTTCTTAGGAAGTTGCTCCATTGGTTTTCACCTAATTAATAGCTTTATTTAAATAAAAAATCAATTAGATATTATGGAAGCTAATTAATTCTACCACCTCAAAAAAAAATTATTTTTTGTTCCAAATTATTTTGGCCAATAAAATCATTTTGTTCAGAACTCAAGATAAAATATCTGGAATACCCACTCACACGATTATTCTTACAGCTGAGAGCGATAGTTCAAAATAAAAACTGTTGTAATCCGATTAAGATTTTTATTTTTTTATGTATAGCTTAATCGACATTTTAATAATCTTTTAAATGAGTATCTAGATTGTTCCGGAAGGTATATATTTATATAAATGTTTATAAATATATTTTTTTTTTTACATAAGTTTTAAAAAAACTAAAAAGTTGAACCGGTTTTGAAAGGGGCAGGCACAGAATATATTTATATAAATGGTTTAGTAAACATGTGTATAAAGTCCAATAAGATATATCTTTGTTAATATTCGTCCAATTTAGATGGTTCTTTTTTTGTTTTGTAGAGAATTTAATTTGCTTTCGAAGTTATAAAACCAAACCGAATGACGCTTACGCCTTTTTCTAAAAACGACGTCGATATGTTTATATTATTTTTATGCATTACATCGACTTGTATGAAAATTGAAAGGGACATAAACCTTCATCTTAAATCATTTTTCGATGCCATTTTACGGCACAGGCCACTATACAGAATTTTTGAAAATTCCAGATGAATTTTTGAACCCTGAGCTTTCATTTGAGACCAGAAACAAATTTTAAATCCACTTTTTTATAGTGTTACCTAAAAAAGGCTGGCTTCTCATTTAGTTAATAAACAATTTCTGTCATTTACGTCTATTATTCAAGTGTACCTAACTATCCTTGTCATCTTATTGAAATAGTATAATAATTAACTAAAATATTTTTAGATATTTTTTAAGGAAATTAATTTTTTTACTATCAGCGGGCGCACGATGCTGCACAATCCTATATTTCTTTTTTGTAAAGCTGACCGTCAATGGACCAAACCTGCGCGCGGCTCTTTGACATCCTGGAAGACCACAACGCGATTCGCGATCTGTGCACTTTGATAAGAATTTCTTTTTTGAGGAAAATGATAATTTGTCTGAAAAAATCTGATTAGTCGCGGCTTTTTGTGATTAGTGCCACACCGAAGAGTCGAATCGATATTTTCACCGATATAACATCGCTTTCGGAATTTGATTTCATATAAGAGTCCGTCATAAAAGATGCCCCATTCCATTGAAAATTCCAGACTTATGGAGCTGGAGAGGTAGTGGAGATAGGTTAAGGAGTTGAATGTGATCCCAAAGGAAACTTCAGCCGACAAATAAGTTTTAACGATAATTTTTTTTTTTGTATACAGCCGACTTTTCGGCCTATGTTTGGAGGCTACATTCAAGGTTACATTTCAGAGTAACTGGTTAAAATAACTCATATAAAAATAAACAATAAATCAAGACTATATAAATAAAAAATCCAAACTTATTGTTTTGTTTTAATGGTGGCCAATGACTGATCTCCAAATGTATACCAACTTAATAAATCAAAACAATTTAAATATCTATTAATTACAACAGTATTAGTTGATTAAAACCTTTTTCATCCTATTGAATGTGTTCTAAATTATTGTACTAAAAACTATGATTGAAAAGACAAATTATAATCAATATTGACTAAGTTTTTAAACGAATTTTTCAAATACGACGCTTTAAGCAACTTATATTAATAATGTGGTGGTTGGACAATATTTATTTTTAAATATACCGGTTAAGAATCTCATAAGCTCTGGGCAAATAAGTAAGGCAAAACCCTTCTTTACCTTTCTATGCTTAGATTATGCTTATTTCAATGAAAATAGGGACGGTAAGGTTAGCTTTCATTCTATTGAACCCTCATAAAAGTAGATCTCCAAAAAAGATCATAAAAGAGAAAGAATCAACCAACAACTGATGCTGGGCACAATTGGCTGGTTTATTGGTTCGCGTTGAGCAAGTGTAATAAAATGTCTCCCTTCTTATTGGGAGAGGGAGGGGATTATTGCCTCCAGTTATAATTAGTTGAAAGAATCTCCAATTACCTCTCACAGATATGACGATGCAAGGAATCTTTACAAGCAAGTTTTTCATTTACGGACATATTAAAAATCTCATCTGCCGGGTTGGTCCTCAAAATTAAATTCTTTCTCGTTGTCAAGTCTACCAGAAGATAATCCAGGGAATGAGAATGCCAACTCAAACAAAAGTTAATATAACTTTTGTGATTCTTAAGTGAAAAGAGCCAAGGATAAGAACAGTCTGAGAACGAGATAAACACCGGTATCGGGAGAATGCAAATCGTTTTCTCACTCTAGATGGACTGTTAATAAGGAATTTGTAATTATTAAACTGTTCTTCCCTTCTAACAGCTATTCATTGAAATTTCATTTAAAAATAAAGGATATGGGAAACAAATAGTTTCTCTTCATTCATAGTTTTAATTGAATAAAAAGAGTCGAAACTTAAATGCGCTAAATTATTTTGAGCAACTGTTGATGTTCGTTAACTTGTTAATTATCCTAAAAATAGACTGGCAGCTTGTCAGCAGTCAGTAATTTTTTAACTGAGCGCAAATCTGCTAACTTAGCAGCTCAGGATTTTTATTCAGTCCCAAAAATTTTTAATTGAAAGGTCCATGAGGATTTTAAAAGGTATATAGTCTATGTCTAGTTTTCAGTGTCGATCGTTTATGAATAATAGAGTAATACAGTTGTCTTAGTCTTCTGTTTAGGCATAGCCGTTTCTGTTTAACCATTGGGCCCAAGATCCTTCGAAAGTTAATCCTCAGCAATGAACTGCATTAGTCTGTTGAATAGGTTCATTGTTTATCTAAACTGGAGGGCAGGTGTCGTATCTAAGAGTGATACGATGTGCTGACATTTGTCGAGAAAATAAAATCTTAAATACAATGCCTAACATGAAAATAAAATTACAATTAATAAGTCCGTAAGTCGAAAATGCCCATTTAATAGCACCACACATGAAAATACCTGAATTATTACTACTAATCTTGGAATAATATTTAAGATCCGATTATCTTCTTTTGAACATTCTCTTTATAGAAAATATACAATAATTATATTAGATAATTACAAGTTTCAAAATATAACATAAAAGATATAAAGGATTATAAAGCAATTACGACTTTGTAAGAAAAAATAATATATTTCTTTCAGAAGTTAACTGATTTACCATTTTCTGTCTTTGTTTAATATCAATACTTAAATAGATAAACATTTTCTTATTGCATTGACAATTTCAAATTTCTATTTGCTGCTTCCATGTTTAGTGCAAGTACAAGGCATACATAAATACATATATTACAACTTTTCTCTTCAAAAGTCCATATTCCCTTCTTCCTGGAAAACTGCCCATGTTCGACCATTAAATAACATTTCAATTCCTTCCTCTCCACATGTTTTCCTTCCCATTTCTCTCCTCTCTAACCTTTCAAAATCGCTGAAACACCTTGTACAAACTCAACTTTAAAACTTCCTAGAAGAAAGTTCCTTCATTAATTCTCTCCAATCTGGCTTTCGATCTAGCTATTCAACGCAATCCGCTCTTTTGAAAATAAACCACGATCTCCAAACAGCTATTGAACACCAAAAACTAACGATCCTCATACTTCTAGACTTCTCTAAAGCCTTTGACACAGTTGACTATAACATTCTTCTTACCAAACTACAACACCTATAATTGTCCAACAGTGCTATACGCTGGTTCCAATCCTTCCTCTCAGGTCGACCACAATATGTAGTCGTCCCAGGTCAGCCCCCATCCAAGACACTGTCCATTTCCCACGGTTCGTATCTGTCCCCCACTCTGTTTGCTATTTATATTAATGACCTTCCCCTCCTTATCAATCACTCCCAATACCATATTTAAGCTGACGATTTTCAAATATAACTTTCCTTCCCGCTTTCCGACCTATTACTAGCCACAAAAGACTCCAAGAGGACTTGAATCGAATGTCACTGGGCTGTAACAACAAGCTGAAGTTGAATGCAGAGAAGACAAAGGTAATTGTAATAGTTTCCCATTACGTCCTCAAAACTGTTCCTCACACTCGGGGAGTCCGTCTCTAGAGACCTCGAGTCAAAAATATTACGTTTGATAAATTGCTTTGTACGATTCATCTTCGGGATCCCGAGGGACGTCTCTGTCTCCCGATTTTATGAAGAGTTGAAGTGGCCTTTCCCTTCCTACCGTCATAAGTACATCCTGGCATCCTTTCTCTACCAAGTCATCCAATCCCGCCGTCCATCATACATCTTCGACATACTTCAATTCAAGTCTTCTGTCCACTCCCGCCATACCCGTTTTCGGGCTTCAGATTTATATGCAACGGCCTTCTGATCAGCAGCTTTTGACAGATCTTTCCTTATCCGATCCTCTTCCTTATGAAATTCCATTCCTCCTATAAATCCCGCCTATACAGTCACTTCCTATCCATTCAGTTCCAAAAGAATTATAAACAGGTATTCCTTATTATCAATTAAACTTTGTCGCTAATTATGTATTAACAGATCACCAAAGCATTTATACTTTTTAATTATTAGAACTTCATTCTTTCTTGACGATATTTATTTTCAATTTATTAATGTTTGAAATTTATTTTTGTTTAAAGACTTAAAAGTTACATCATAATGATTTTGTATAATTTCATCTTTTTTTCGTTTTATTATTTTTTTATTTATTTATCTTTTTATCATTTGTTGATTCTCTTGTTCTTTTTTATTTTACTCTAAGGCTCTAAACCACAACAATATTGGGCGTAATGCTATTCTAAAGGGACATGTCGAAGGGACATTAAGAATTTATTATTATTATTAATTTATACAGTCTGATGTTAATTCTTGCTGTTTGCATTAAAGATTCTTAGAAAAAATCAAAGTTTATTTTAGTATATTGTTTCATAAGAAAGTTTGTAGTAAAATCAAACGATAGGCATGCAGGGGCGATTGGCTTTCAAATGATATTTCCCTTTATGTCCAGATAAATATATGGGTGGTCAGTAATATATAGTTATGATTTTCGAAGGGGGCATTATATATGCATAGGAAAGGCATGAGGAAGAGGAAATAAGTTCGGTGGCTCGTGATCCAGTGGGGAGTATTGAACGCTTCTTGAAGAAATATCTTTCCGTTATACCATCACATTGCGTCGTCCCACACCCCCACGTGGCTCTCTAATAAATTACATCGGATTGGTTTGTTTTTTGTGTTATTTTCGACCGGATAAACTGATATCAAATAACTGATTTTTTTTCTTTCCAAAGAGTGTTGATAGAATAGAAAACCCTTAGGCTCTTATGATAACACAGGACGCCATAAGTACGAATAAAATGCTTTGAACAAGTCCACAAAACATTTTAAGGGTGATAATACAAAATGACTGGTTTATTAGTCAAATTTTAATAACTACGATCCAAATCGAAATTCAACATCACAGCGATGAGGCCTGAGTAAACAAACCGAATATTGTTTTATTAATGGGCCTATTAATATTAATGGAGTTTTAGGGGGTGAGAAAGAAAACAAGCTTTTCATAAATTATTAAAATGGCGACAAATTTGAGGAGGCTTTGAAGATGAAGGCTTCCTTTCCGTTTTGATGAATTCATAAATGATTTAGAGGCCAGAAGCTCTGGGACAGAACGCCGCCAATTTCGGGCTTCTGTAAAATTGAGACTAAAATGATACCGCCTATGTCTAAGATAATATCTATGCCATGCGATATACCTAATAGGAACTCAAGACACATATTAAAATTACATGGTATTTAATCCTGATGAACCAAAAGTTTAACAAATATTTTTTAAAAAGCTTTTCTATATTTCTTAATAACAATCGAATATCACCGACAATCGTATACACCAGAGGCAAGTCAAACTTATCAAATTTTTGTGAAGTTTGAAATGTGAAAGTATAAATGAACAAATAAGGCGTGCCGTTTGATGAATATGTGTGTGTGTGTGTGTGTGTGTGTTTGTATGTGTGTATTAAGAAATATTATTTAATTAGGAGAAATATTATTTTATTACAATATTATAAATAGTCATACAGAAATATTATTTTATTAGAAGCTGAACATTTTTATTTTTTTATTTCACAACTATTTGCTAGAATAGAATTTTCTCTCCATTGTGTTGAATAAAAGAGATTGATTGTCCTAGGTTTTTTTTTTTACTTTTCTACAGCTACTAGGAGTAGCCTTTTTATTTTTTATTTAACAGCATTTTGTGAACTTCAAAGATCTGGATTTGAATTACGAAAAATAGCTGATTTCTAAGAATTGGTTGACAAATATTGAATTATTACACTGAAAAAAGTACGAATTAAGATCATAAATCCAATTAGCAACCAAAAGTTATCAGTTAACTTTTACAATTAACATAAAAGTTGTGAATCATTGATAATTTCAATATCAACTTTAAAGTAATCACAATTTTAAATTCCAATATTTAGGTAAAAATGAGGAACCGTTGGGCAAACAGTTCGTCACTGCTGTGGATGGCACGCAATGGCAATGGCAAATTCCTCTGATGTGAGAAAGAAAACCGCTCGGGGAGAGCCAACGCAAACATCGGCCAGTACATTCACCAATGCACAAACATTCATAAATATCCCGATCCACATCATTGGCAAACGATTTGGTTTGGAGTCGGTGTAAGGGAAATGATACCAATAGATAAACAGACGACATTTTTACGATGGATTAATCAATACTGGAAAATAAATAATTATTACAGTATCTCTCATTTCAAATCATCAAGAACAATCAATTTTTTTTTCTACAACTTAAATGAGAAACTCGACGTTTCAAAATGAGGAAACATTAATATTTTCATGTACAGTTGGGAATTTCAACAAATATTATTTTGTACAAAGAAATAAAAATCTTACAGTTACCTGAAGGTCTTGAGGTTTTTTAATAAAAAATTGCAGGAAACAGATTTGCTTTTTAAAGTTACCTATTATTGTATAAGAATATACGTTTTTTATTTAATGAAGACCAAGAAACAGGTCGAATCGTAAAATAAATAATATTGAATAATTTCTATAGATTTTTTTATTTAAAAACCTGGAAATATTCAGTCAACTAAAATAATTTTTTTTAATCCAAGAAGCAGAAAAACATCATTTTTTTTTCTTTATTAAAGGCATTTCCAATCGTCGATATCATTATTAAATTTTTAAAAAAATCATCATTGATCAGACAAAAATTTTTTCTATTATATTTTTACAGCTATTATTTCTTAAACTAGTTGTTAACTACTAAAAAATATACTTCAAAAATATATACATGTAGGCATCACTAATTAGCAAATCGTCTCAATTTTACTAATATTTAAGACGCATGCTATACTTGATTTATAATAGTTTTGTTCTTTAGCCTTTTTCACTAGCATTATAGTCAATTTTAAGGCCCTCCTGTAAACAGCCTTACTGCGCAATAGAAGCCGATTAGGAATAGGAAATTCGATCTACATCGGTTACGGTAATATCTTCCGTGATTGTATGAATACTCTAAGGAAGTAATAACTACAAAGATTTTTTGAATACATGGCCATTGTTTTAGTACACGAAGGCGTAAAAACCAATATACAAAAAGTTTCAATAAAGAACAGAATCAAGGAATATGATTAATATCAAAAAAAGAGATCCTAATTCATGACCTTAATTCCATTGAAAAATAATATAGTTAATTTACAGCAATATTATGAGGTAACTAGTGGTTGTGGGTTATATAAGGAGAACATCTGACGAAATCCATGGCATCCTCCCAATATCGCCAAATGGTCCACATATCCTTCACCGGGTCTGTGAGGCCCGTAAGTGCTCTTACGGATGAATATCGCCCAGAGTAAGTTCCTATTGAGCAATCTGGAAAGCTGGCAAGCGAATCCTTGAGCAAACGCTGAACTCTAAACCATAATGCAATGCCGGATTTGTATTGAAGACGAATCTAGAATATTCCGTTCCCTGAGGCAATAGCCTAATACCGTCAACTTCAATCACCTCGGAGGATCCATATTGAAGAAGTGCCTTTGTGAGGTACATTAACCTCCCGGAGAGGTATTGTGCCTCTCCATCCTCCTACAGATTGTTCTTCCTACGCATCGTACTAGTAGTAAGATTGTAAAGTCCCAAGAAAAAACTAAATGAATATTTTCCACTCCACATAAACTACGGTATATGTACATATGCAAAATTGTTCCAACTGATATGTTGGCCTTGATGATTACAATAAAGTATACAGAGCTAAATAAAATTAATAAAATATTGATCAAAGTAATATACTTCCTTCATCAGCTACCAGCGAACTCCAATGATTATTGGTTTATATTTATAATTATTTTTTATTTTTAAAAATAATTAAGACAACATTATATATGAAGTATATTTATGTTTTTCCCACGTTGATTTTGGTCCTAAGAATCGATTTACGGCGGAGTTTCCAACCTGAGAGACTTTGGCCATGGGAAGCACATGGATGTTCATACCATAACATCTACATATAAATAAACTTCATGTGGTAACGTAACAGTACGAATAAAGTAATGTTTGTTTTTACTTTTATTGCATAATAAAATAATTGCTACGCATTCATTTACTTTAATTTCTATTAAAAAATTATTCTTAGGAAAAATTCAAAGATGGCGCTTTTGCAAACGCTTGGTCTCTGAAATACAGAAAATGAGCTCTAATTGCGTGAAAGAATAACCTTTTGGAAAAACTGAGCGGTCTAAATAAATCATTGCAGATCGAATAATTCAAAGAGACAAAGTAAAAGGCTTCATTAAAAAGCCGAATTTATCGAAAACAATTATAGCTCGCTGTGAATCTTTGTATTGCAAAGCAATGCAAGTGCTTCTATCCTCTGTAACGTTTGTTTTATTCGAAACGAGATTTTCGGCTCTGACTGAAATGAAAACCAAATGAGAACCAGGTTTGTAATCGGCAAAGAGTTACGAGTGACTCTCACTACATCGCCCTCAGGAATTAATAAACCATAAGCCAATAAACAACGATAAACCTTGCATTACATGATGCGTGAGATGTAGTTTAATTAGTAATTTAATATAAAAATAAATATCTTTGTTCTAATTGTTATAGCAACAAACATTTAATCGCGGAGGGGTGCCTATATTACACCTTTGTCCGTTTTTATACCTTTTCCTCCACTATTTGCATATTATTCGTATTAATAATCCGTCTATATATATATATATATATATATATATATATATATATATATATATATATATATATATATATATATATATAAAAATATATATATGTAAATGAACAGTGATAAAAAATATTAATACCCAGAATAAAAACTATAATACAGCACCGAAGTAATATCAACATTGAAAATTTTAAAATAACTTCTCATAACATAAATATATTTTAACAATGTACAAAAATCCCTGATAAATATTAAGGGAAGAAACTGTATGTACTTACAAAAAATCAGTTTCATCTGCCTCGTAAAATTTTCAACATAGCGATTAATGATTCTATTTAACTTTCTCCGTAAAAGTTTTTGAAATTAAAGTTCCTCCACAAGGGATAAGATACTGGTTAAACAAAAAGAACCAACAAAGCAGAATCAATGATGAATAATTCAAAGGCTAAAGGCAATAGTCATTTCTTAAGCATAAGTCGACTTCACCAGAGCGATTATGCAAATCCATGGCACGACATGGCTTGTGATTACTGTAATCCATGGAAGAGGTTAAAGAGACATCGGGATTCTACTCCCTTTGTCAGCCTCCACCGCCCACGTACTTGCAGGGTTTTAATTATCATCCGATAACGAGGTCAGTGTGCCCTGCGAATGTAAGGGCTAGAGGAAAAAAAGATAAAGTCTGCATATCCATGTATTTAATTTGGATAGTAATAATATAAGATTTCATAATCCTAAAATACATAATTCTCATTGAATACATACTAATTTTTCAAATCTTCCCTCTTCTCAGAAAAGACTTAAAATGCACGTTGTGCTGTAAAAGAGATAGAACTCTATCTCCAATATCCAAAATCAATAACTCAAAGGGCTTGGAAAAATTGTTATATTTTTTTAAAAGATATTTTTTTTTATTTATTGTCAAATTATAAAATCTGCCAGACTTAAGGGAAATATGTATTAGTGCTAAGTGTAACCATTAATATCATATTTAGATACTGAGGAAAAATAAAATGAATAAATAAAAACAATTTTAAAAAACAGAAAGAACACGCCTATGACAAAACAGGTCTCCCGAAGATCTTATCTGGAGAGGACTCTATATCCACTTAGTTCTTAAATAAGAAAGATTAATACGGGAACCCAGCATGTGCAGTTAGAGAAGAAATTCTACCATATTTTTTTATCCAATATTTTAAATGGAAGCTCAATGAGGGCTAAAAAAAACAAATCTATATCAGGTAGTTGGAGACATGTAAGTTTTATTGTAGTGTATTAATTTGTTAAAAATAATACAAATTTATGCTATAAAGAGTTAAGTAAGTTCTCATACGAAATCAATGATGTTTCAAAGTAAATTTCGAAAGACGTACAAAGTAAGTGGGGAGCCTACAAAATAAAATAACTATACAATATTGCAGACAAGCAGAAACCAGTTATTAGAAAGAGAGAGAAGTGATCCAGATCATGAGCTTAGCGATGCAGCCAGCTAAAGTGCAGCCTCCTGGATGCCCGTCCAATACAGACAGTCCAGACGACGCCTGGCGGGACAATAACCCCCTGATTTTGTAAACAAGTCTCATTTTATAACATAAAGGCCCAAGTAATTACGGTAGCAATCAACCATTCAACCACGAATAATAATTTTCTTTGCTTTACAAATTTTTTAATACATTTCCATTGCTAGTAAAATTTATTCCATTATTCCTTTCAGTTTCCTTTTTTTATTAATCAATTTTATTCCGTTTAAATTACTTTTCGCATCTTGGTAAAAATGTTATATTTCTATTTATTAGTTCTAATCTCATATCCTCAGTATCCACTGGCATTACATAATAGTGACTCGCTGAGATTTCGTCTGTTTTGCCCTCCATTTGTGGGAGGGGGAGGAGTAGAACATGACTAGGAGTTTTTGAGTAGATTGCAAGTATGAATGTTTTAAAGATTAAATATTTAATTGCAATTTATTTTTAATCATGTAATTTTTAATAACACGTTATTTATCATGTCTTGATTATATTTATTTTTTCATTTTTTTTGTCTGTAAATGTGGTATAAATGGTTACATAATGTGTACATATTAATAATATATTTTTTTCTTTAATTAGAAGATCTACATAATCACAATAATAATAAAACGTGCGTAAATAACACTTAAAAGCAAAAATTAAATAGAGTAAGTTACTAGCATATTTTTTTTGCTCTTCTACATAATCAACTTTCCGTTAAAGTAATTTATTTATATATTTGCTTTCGTTTTGAAGAGTTCAATACTATAATTTTCCTTTCACTCTGGCTCATTTGTATGTTTTGAGACACTGGATGTATTTACAGAGATAGCATTATTTAAAAACTCTTTTATTTCTCGTGAATCACTCACACTGCAGAAAATTGATAAATTACATCATAATAAAATACACCAATCATTTAAATTGGTGGTTGGAGCAACGGTGAACGCTACTTATCTCACAATTAATTTTTTTTGGTTGGATAACGTTTGTTGTGACGCACTGTATGGGAAAGTTAAGGATTATGTTCTCAAAATATCAACCAAAAAGTTTCAGAACTTAGGCTTTAAAACTTAGCCCTCAACTTTACTCTAGAGTGAATCAACCGTAATTCCACCAAAAAAAGTAATTGTGAAAAAAGTCCTATACGATGTAGTTCTAACCGATAGTAAAATAAATAATTCTCCAATGACAAGAGGAAACGAAGAATTTGGAGGATATAGATATTTGAACTAAGACATTCTATAGAATATCGAATTCTATGAAAGTCTCGAATACCTGAACTATGTATTATTTGGATAAGTTTTATTTTATTTCAGGGATTGATAAAGTATTTTTAGTTAATCTTTACTAAAATATTCTATAATAATGGAGATATTGTTAATACTTAATGAAATCAAGCAGGTAATCGTTGAGGGTACGTTATTTAATAAAAATCACAGGAATGAAATGAAAAATATAGCCCAGGTGAAGGCCTACTACTTAGGCCGAAACCTCCACGTGCACTAAACACTCTGCGTTTTAGTTTTATCTTTACTGTGTGTTTTATATCTGACCGAATCCCCAATTGCACTCAACCATCTCCATAAAACGAATTTAGTACAAAATTATATTAAATTGTTTGAGTTGGCAAAAAATTAGGCTTGCATAAGACTTATTGAGAAAAGTAATTCTTATTTCAAGTATGCATAGTAGCTATGGCAGAAAAGCTAAAAAAGAAACCTTCATAAAAAAATGAATAATTTTTCCAACGAAAATTGAATAATTAAACCTTCACAGTTCAGTCATTATTCAATAATACATACGCTGCATATATGTAACATAAGGCATAAGATTTAAATTATAAATAGGACTATAATAGTTAATTTATAGTTGAAATCAGATTATTTCTAGAAAAAATAGACGATTAAAATTAAATTGAAAGTCTTATAAATGTTTACAACAGTTTCCTTGTAATTAGAAAATTGCAATAGCTAGAAGTTCTTTATATAACAATGTCACGCGACAACTCTAATATATATTATAAGGGTCATTTTCAAAATATGCAGCATTGTATTCCATTTGTTATACTTAATTTTTAAGTTTTTCTACGTCACGATGATTTGACGTTTTATAGATAAAAGAAAAACAATTATAACAAAGTAAAAAAAAAATTGTTGAAGATATGTTTTATCATTTCCTTAACCAGGCTGTAACATTTGTAACTTCTGTATAAATAAATACATTTATTTAAGGATTGATATTGTAATGACATGTCATTAGAAGAACTAGTAAAATAGGTAATGCAAGATATGCCATAAAAAATATTGTTACTATGTCAGTTTATGAAGTTTCAGTACTGTCCTAAAAATCTGTCATGAGTGTTACTTCAGGAATGTTATCTGGGTTTGAATTGGATTTATGGGAACCTTAGTACTGTTAAGTTGATAAAGAGTAGCCATTTTGTTTACAGTTAATAGCAGATGAGTGTTTTCCAGATCAAGTTTCATAGTAGAGAAAGACAAATTTGAAAACCAGCATAACATGGCCAATATTTTAATTAATTTACACGAGTGTTTCCCAAATAATTTACTTAAAATGTAATGTTTTGAACATTCATTCAATTTAGATTCCTCGTGCATGGTATTCTTGCTCAGCATAATCTCAAAATGCCAAACCACATTGTTAGCCATTTGTGAAATGTGGAATTCCAATTAGTCAGGATATTTACTGGTCATGGGTGTCACCTTAAATGAGAAAAAAATCCAATGATCCACCTCACGAAACAGCGGGGTTTTAAAATTAAGATATTTTAATTTAATCTGAAGCCAAGAACCATTCGCAAATGCAATTTACGTTAACAAAATATTAGAAATTGAGTTTATTTATTTTTTCCTTGAAAATAAATTTCGCTTGCTCAATGATCTAGTTTTTTTTTTTGGACCCTTTCCATTACCGAAACCCCTATAATATACCCAAATATCAATCATTTTATAAAATCCTCAACAATTTTTTAAGATACATTTTTTTTTTCATTTTTGAAACAATGTATTAAAAATCACATCAACAAGGAGAATTAAGCTAGAATGTACTAATGTTACCACTATGCGTTCTTATTAATTTAAGACTCGTTTTGATATTTAGAAAAAAAAAAAATTATGAACTGAGTAAAATTGCAATTATTTTGAAAGTGCCCATAGCACATTCGCTGAAATGTTATTCCTAAAAATATTTCTACAAAAGCCTCCGATTTCCACCAAACTTTGTCATATCTCAGAAAAAGGAACGGAAAGATTCCGAACGCCAGAACTCGTTAAGAAATACGAGCACCGCGGAGGCGACGATCAGTTTTGGTCGCAATATTTCCCTCTCCTATGTTGATTTATTAGTGTCGGAATACACAGCCTCATCACCGGCACGAAGGGGAAAAAAGATGGCACAGGAAATGATTTGTCATACTGACAGATGGGGTTTAATCACTAAAGGGGTTGTGATGAAAAAGGAAAATTGAAAATTTTATATTTAGGTATATCTACGGAAGATAAACAAATGCCGACTTCGTTACATAAATTTCTTTATCAATAATGCATTCACAGTTACTTTCTATCCGGGTTCGAAGTTGATAAACTGTCAGAGGGCAGTAGCCAGGTTTTACTCAAAATTTGAATAAGTTGTTGTATGTTGTACATAATAATACAATGGTACTATTAATTGTTCAACTTCATATAATATTGTATTACTACATGTAAATACAATTTGATATTATATTTTACTGTTACTAGTATACCCGAGCGAGAACTCTTGCATTAGATATCAATGCTTATTCTAATCCCTAATACATTCGAGGTGTATTGTTACCAAAAAAGTTTAATTAACACACACATTTGGTGAAGCTACCTAATTTGTAATGACTATGTTGAGACACTTCATACTTAATAAGTAATTAGCTTACCCCACTGGAAAATATCTCTTCAATTTGGCCGTTAGGCAATTAGATCCAGCTATAGTATATTGTAGTATTAATATTTAACAGTGCCCTTTAGGGTTGGGCATGGGAAACAATTTACAATTTTCCAATCATTAAAAGTTTTTGTAAACAGACTCAAATTTGCTATGACAACGACACGTATGCAAGATGGCATAGGGCCCATGCGGATTTATATCATGCGTTATCTTGAAAACGGTAGGTTTTAAGGCTTTAAAACGCTGGACCAATATGTTCCGAGGGAACATAAATATCCCGCGTGAAAATCATTAAACCTCACCTTATCCCGTCTCGATCCGCCGACTCTCAGTCGCGGAATCTTTGAAACCTCCCAGTTTTTTCATAATTTTTATTTAAGCCCTAGTAAGGATTTAAGAAACACAATTAGGATTCATAACTTCTCCGTGAAATTCTCTTTCTTTTGATACCTCATTCGTCAAAATCAATCGCTCCTGAGAGCCGGAAAAGAGATCTATACTACCGTAATAATATGTAGTAGTGATAAAGACCAATTCGAGGTCACCTGCTACTTAAACCTTAATGACAGTTCAACTTTATTGTCGTTGAATTTAAATATGATCGATAAAACTTAATTTATTAGATAATCGCAAACGCTTTTAATTTTATGAAATGCTGTTATGATCAAAACAAAAACTTATGTCAAAAAAAAAATACATAAATTTTAAAAACCTGATCAAGAGGTCATTTCGGACAAATCCAGCTGAACCTCAAAAGATCACTGGAATATTTACAATATATGTATTGTTACAAATTGTAAATAAAGTCGAAAAATGAGAAAGAAAAACATGGGAATATTGTTTTAAGTTTTATCTAAGACACGTAATGGTTTATATTAAATATACGTTTACTTGTTTATTGGGATTTAACCTCCTCATAATTAAGTAAAACTGGAACTCTTCTTGATAACAATCCTTTAAAATAATTATTTTATATTATTTATCGCACATTTACATACACACATAAGGAGAGAAAGCCTTTATCCAGCCATCAAAAAAACGTTATTTTGTCTGTGCACAAAAATATGTCATTAATTTATCCTTGAAGCTAAAAAGTATGACTCTGTATATTCTAACCTTTTTTCTGAGTTTCTATCCTATTTGAAGTTTACGACTTCATAATTACTTTTAAGGATTAAAGATGTTAAAAGTACATTATTGTTGTCACTCTTGCTTTATAATTTACAAATTACAATTCGTTTTGTGGGATAGTGTATCTAGCGCACCCGCAGGAGTCCAAAAATCTTTTTGAAAAACATGAAGAAAATTGAAAAAAACAATATTGAATCCGGCGTCATGTATACCATACCGCATAACAATCTATTCGGAATCTATGTACACTGAACAGACAAAATAAACTTTCTTTCTTAAGATTTTTCCTAAAGATACGTCGATCCTTATTTTTTACTTTGTTTTCTTCAATAATTCGTGATTTCCTTTTTTGAATCATATATATTAGTTAGAATAATGGAAAAATCACATACCAAACGTGCATCATATTTAAAATGAGAATTAATCTAATAACTTTAATAATATAATTAATAAGAAATGTAGTCGAAGGATCGTTTAACGACCAACAGCGTTTTTTAGCATAACGTAATAAAAATGCAAACCAAATCAGATATATATATAAGCAAAAAAATCCATTCGATCAGTAAGCTGTTAACCACTCCAGGCATGACAGCACTAAATACGATGTCACTAAAAGATAAGATAGGTGGAAAGTACGACTATAATCAGCATCGAACCTTCGATTTAATGTTGGAAAAGAGATAAACTGGAACACCTGACAGCCTCGTTTCGCATTAAAGATAGTCAATATTAATAAATATTGACAAGCATCTTGTGGATTTAAACTTTGAAAAAAATACTATCCATTTAAAAAAGAGGGACTTATAAAAAATAAACCTATATAGAAATATAAAAAAGATATTGTTTTCCAATATTCTTACAACGAATTGAAACATAATGTTCACTGAACTTACGTAGGGGTGGTCTTCCAAACTCAAGGTCTATACAGATTGGTTTAATCCCAGCAGTAAATAGACAAACGTTCGCTGAAATGGAGCAAATCAAATTGAACAGCGATTATCTGCACTAAGCCCATGTTCGGAGGATCGATATTAAAGGGGGAGACATCGATTTCAGATGCCACCTTGATTTAGACACGGCCACCAAATCCAGTGTGTCCGTTCCGATCCAGATGGCAGAGGACGAATCACTTATGTATCTCTGCACTCTCAAGGACGGGGTTCTTGTCACACCAAGGGCGCAATGTCAATAAACGTGACGGATAAGGATTCGTTCGACAAGTAAGCTACATGAATAAGGGAAAGTTTAAAAAAAAATACTTTGTTGCAAAATAGAAACTCCAATGAAGGTGAAACGTATTTCATACAAAATATTAACTTCAAAGATAACACCATGTACTTTAATGTCAAAACATTTTCCTAGAAAGTAGTAATAGTAAATGTCAAATTTTGTTACTTTTACATTCTATCAGTTGAAAATATTCCGGATTGAACTTTCAACTTTCCACACATCATACTTCAACGGAATGAGAATTCACCTCCCAGCTATGCATAGTTCGCATTAAATAGTATTTCGAGTCAAAGAGGTCACCTTTTATGGATCTTATAGATGTGATATTATTGTTCAAATATTAACTAAAATTTGGAGTATTTGAGATACATAGACAAAATATTTTTTTTTCCTTTGTCCCTCGTGTCGCTGGATACACCATTCAACCATCTGAGTCTTGGTCAAGAACTCTTCTGCTTTTGTCCAATTTGGCTTCCAGGATCCTACTTGGCACTTGGTTCTCTTCCATTCTGATAACATGCCCAGCCCAGCCCAACCTATTCAGTCAAACTGCCCGCACAATGTCTGCTTCTGCGTATAGCTCATACAGCTCCTTGTTCATCCGTCTTCTCCATGCATCTCCCTCTTTTACGGGACTAAAAATTCTTCTTAGAATCTTTCTTTGGAAAGCAAAGATATTTTTTTCATCGCTTGTGGACAGTGTTCACGCTTGGGAAGCATACGTTAGAACCGGACATATTAAGGTCTTACATAGTCTGGTTTTTGTTTTCCTTGAGATCACGCTGCTCTTCATGTATTTAATCAGACCAAAAAAACACCTATTTGCAGCTGTGATGTGCTGTTTCTGGTCTGGATCTCATCTTTTTCTGTCCTGATGATACCAGAATTAGCGAATCGTTGACTGATTAGTTATTAAGTTGTATTGGAGGAACTTCATAAATTTGGATTAATTTCATAACAGAACTTAATAACATAACGGCAATATTTGTTTCTTCTCTCGAGTTTCTGAATCCAAGTATTATGTTCGAAAAAATTACTTATAATTACTCTCTCAAAATTTGATTTGGGAAGAGGAAGTTTTTTTTCTTTGTCGGTTACAAAAGTTCATTATTCAAAATAATAAACCAAAAATGTAACTAATTATTTGAAAATTGAAGAGTCTCTTGTTCATACTTACATTTATTCCGAACAAAAACTCTGCAGGTTGGCATAAACCTCAGAAGTTGGAATTCTGATCTTTCCAAAAATGTTTTATCGAATATACGACTTGGGTTCATTTTAATAAAGCCATTAGAGGCTCAAAAACAACTTGTCGGTTTATTGATATATTGATCTACTATCAGTGATCGTTAACACAATAGTAGTCAAACACCTTACAAGAACCTAATCTCTGATTTTTTTTTCTCGATTTTTTAAAAGCTTGGCTTATTTATGCTACACTGTTATTGCTATTCAGGATAAAGTTATATTTATGATGTGCATTCGCATTTCGGCAAGAGCTCCTAAATTTTAATTTAATAGAAATGGGTGTATTACCGAGTTTACTACCAGCGGCCATATTGACTCTGGAACGTTATGCAGCAGTAAAGTGGAGCGGGCGAGAGGATGCGGACCAAAGTATTTGAATACACGACCGCAGACAGACAATTCCATTACATGAGTTAACACGACAGTTTGCTTTATGGAGGTGTTCACATAAAAGGGAAAAACAATAAAGTCTTATGGAAGACAGTCTGTAGTTTTTATGTGTGGGAGTAAATCCAGACCAGAGCTGGAATAAAGGCAGTGCATATCATAAAGTTCATCTTCCGCCCAATTTAGTCTATTGCTGTTTGTTCAGGAATGTTTTCTGTTTCGCCATATATTTACGCTTCTGTTTATCAGATTTGCTTACTATTCGTTCGAAACTGTATATAAATAATAATATTCATCGTCGGAGGCTGATGTCGCCTATACTCCACGCATCACGTTTTCTCTCCCCTGTGTTTATAAATACCGATTCCTGAAAATAAACTTCCAGTCAAGTGTCCCTGTGATGTCTGGAAGAAGATATATGATCGACTATTAGTCACCAGGATTCTTTCTATACTTTTAGCTTTCAGTACGGTATAGAATTGAGTGCTTAGTAATATGCTATAGAATTGAGTGATATTCATGTGATTCTATTTACGTACTTACATAAAAATATTAAAAGAAACTTAGTCATAAGCTTACTTCACTCGAAGGTCTTATTGAATAGTCTGATTAAATAATACAGGTTATTACAGGTTAATCATTTTAAGAATACAAAAACTGACAAAGTTGTTACTAAAGTATTTAAAATTAACAATTTTAATTTTTTTATCAAAAGAATTTCCTTACTTGGCTGGAAAGTGTAAACTTAAATTTTTATAAGCGTTTATTTTCATTAAATAAAAATACACCTTTCTGGATAATGAGATTGGAATTTAAAGTTTCACATTGCTCCTTAAAGTACTAAAATTAGCATTGTTCTGGATCTAAAAAAAATTGAAAAGGAGTAGTGGCAGATTTCCAAAAATTTGTTTTAACAAATGGAAGGAAACATAAAATGAGAGCCAAAATGATCAGAAATACAATTGGCTGAATCAGTGATACACTCTATTGTGCACTGTAAATAAGCAGTCAACTTTGAATTAGAGGACCCTGGTGTATTCCAGGCTGAAATGGACGAAACGCTAGGACTATTTAAAAGCTACATGGAGGAGCGAGATAAACAAAACCTGATTGCCCCTAAATACAGTCCATTATATCCTCTCATGTATTCAGAAAGTGAAAAGCCTCAGCCATATCTCGCACTAAATTCCCCGTTCCCTATGACTAAAACATTAGTGCAAATCAGATTATTCGGCAATTATTATTTTAAACTAACATTTAATAATATTTATTATTATTCCAAGCAGAAATAAAACTGCTCTATCGGCAATTTAAATGAGCTTGAGGATCTTTTCCATATTTTCGTCCGGTGCCCGATCGATACAGCTTTCCGTCATATGAACTCCTGCCTCATTCCGTAAATATGAACAGATCAAATTGTGTAGTTATTTAGAATTGGCAATAAGCGATCTTCTTAAGAACCTGTTTTACCACGATAGGCAATGTTGTAGATTGAAATCGTTTATTACCAATGAATGATTTTGTTGATTTGTTGATCATAGCAGCGGGTCTATTAATGTATCATTTATTATTTATTTGTGTATTTAAGCTGTTTAAAAGTGTTGCTTATGTTATATTTATATTTTATTTTTATACTTTTATATGTAATATTGTATTACTGTATTTCCATATACTTATGTCAGCACGTATTTGGAGATGACGTTGACATAGCGAAATAATATTTTTGACTTTAGCACTTAAATATTTTTACAAAATTATAGTGATTGTAGCCATCACCATTGTAGACAACTCTACTTGTATGGGGCATACCCCGAAAGCAAATAAAATATTTATTCATTCCTTACTTGAGGAATTCTCCACTAAGAGAAAAAATTTGAGCTTTGACCTTAGATTTTCAGCACAGCAGAGTAACATTTTCAATTTAAAAAAAAAAAATCAAGAAACGCGCTTCTAAAAATTTTAAATTATGTATTTCCCTCAAAAAAAACACTTATGATCTTTTTCACTTGTTAAAATTAACAAATGAGTATCAATAAAAAGTGTAGGTACATAAAAATTATTTGATTTAAATCCAGACAAAATTATAAAAATTCTATCAAGAAACTTGCCTGTAATCTGAGAATCACCCATATACGAGTAGATCGCCTGAGCGAGATACAACCTCGTCAAACTACACAAAATAAATGAATTCCTTCACAGTCAAAACTTTGTTACATTAATAAAAAGACTATTTCTCAACAGATCATAGACAGAGTTAGTTTCTCTTGCACTTAAGACTAAGAGAGTCAAAAGCACCGATAATCTAATTTTAGCCAAAAATTTCAGTTACAGCCTTCTCAAGCCAAGGTAGTGAGTGAGTTTTAGTGATATGTAATCTAAAATGAGCAAATAAAATTGTATACATTTATTTATTTAAAGAAAAAATTAATAAACTGAAATAAAAGTCAAAAGCCAAGGAAATAAAAGTTAATCTATTCAGGCCGGATTAGAACCAGTTCCGCTTCTGACTCGATAATGCTTGGCCGCAGCGGTCCAACAACTAAGTTATTTAATAACGGAATTTATCACCAAAAAAAAGTTATACTGTCATAATCATAACCAGATAACAACCTTTAAAATAATTTAAGAATAAAACAAAATAGTTAGCAGCAAAAACGGCGATTACTTTTTGGACATAGTTATATAAGCGAATGAATTTAAATACGTGGAGTAAATGGGAAGTTTAAGAAATAAAATTTGCGAAGAGTTAAGAGCAAGATTAAACGTGGCAAATGTTTGTTATTTCTCTATCTAAAAATTACTCGGTTCGTATATACTATCCATTACTACGTTACTATTCCCAAACTACTATATATACTAGTAATTATATTAGCTTACCAAAATTGCAATACTAATTCAGCGTACTTACCTGCAACAAAACAAAATATGTAAATAGGCATGTCATACAAAGTAAAAAATGCAATAATAGAAAAATACAATCTAAATTACAAAATGTTGATGATTATTATGTTGACGCTATTAATTGTCATATAGAATATTAAGTTTATCGAAAAATAAATATAATGAGCCAAGGTGGATTACGCATGTGCAGAACTAAGGCAAGATCGACTCACAAGTGGTTGCCCCAGATCGATTCCGGCCTAGAGGCGTCAATTTTCATTCCGTCACCGAACCCAGAGAATAAATCGTGAACTTCCCACTCCAGCTAGAATAAAATGGTAACCTGTAAGGATAGCCTGCACTTCCTCCTCAGATGTAGATCACAAGAGAGTGAGGTACAGTATTATACCTTTTATTTGTTGAAAATCTGTTTAAAATGATTTGTATTTGAAAAATCTATCATCGTGTTCAATATGAGTGAAACGACTCGACAAAATTATAAAAAAAAATGATTATGATTAAACAAATCTTCAATAATTACAAAACGCAAAGTCGTGTAACCGTTAAGTGATTCGTAACTGATCCAAACTGTTAATATCTTCATTGTTAAACTTTCCCAAGATTTCTCATTGTCTTTATACATCAGAACATCCAGAGATTCCTTCCATCAGCTGAGAGGAACATAGATTAGCACATGAGATGCGAACAAGCACCTCTTGAGTACGTGAGTTCACGACCGTAGGCGAGCTGTTATGTGAGAATGTTGCCATCTGACCTCTCTCTGCCTTTCCAACACAGTGAAAGTATCTTACGTCTGTAGCAAGTTCTTTTGCGAGCGATAGTTAAATATTTTCGCGACAGATATATTAAATATGATCAGATTTTATACAAAATTTCATTATTATAAAATGGTAATATAAAATCAAGAATTGTAAAAAAAGATTTTAGTCATTTCTGCATAGCATCTTGTTTAATTTTTGTAAACTTTAAATTGTGAAAATTAACTCAGAAGTTAAAAATTTAGTGATCCAGTCTAAAATGGGAATAAAAAATCATTTAATTCAATTTTTCTCAAATTCAAAGTTAAAAGTAACCTTCTTCCTTATTCTAATATTTTATAATATGATTTGTTCTATAATACTAAATAATAGGGTCGCCAAGAACATCGGAACATGGAGACGATCCTCGCCAATTCAAAATATTTTTAATCAAGTTGATAGATCTGGAACAGCATTAACATTGTCTCACGGCGATAATTGAGTGGCTACCTACTTATTTGACTAATTCGCATTATTAGATTATAATTTAAACATTTTTTCAAATTTGTTTAGAGGAAAATTTACTATTTTTATTCGCTATTTAAGTGCTACATCTCTTATTATTATTTACTTTTTATATAACTACGTTTAGAGGCCTCAGGATAAAATTCTTTCTGTAATAATTCTGTTTTTTTTTTTTTAAATTTGTCATTTATTAGTGTCACAAACGTTATTTCTTTATACCATCATGAGTTAATGAGACAAGTTAAGTTTTAATGACAAAATAGAATTTGTGAAACAACTTTTTTTTGTTTTATTGTTTTGTTTTTTGCTTTATAATAAGCATTAGTTTATTTAGTTTTTCCAGAAATCATCGTCTAATCATTATTAATTAATTACCTTATTTTACTTGATTTAATGACTCTCAATATAGTTTGTGACTTCATCGCTATTCTCATGTATGTAGTAGCAGTTTATAATATCTGATAATAATAAAAAAATAACAAAAACTCACATGCATCCAAAATTATACCATAAACAAAAAAGAAGAATAATTATTAAAATTATTTTAATATAAAAACCTATCTCAAAAAAGTAAATAATAAAATAGAGATCTCTTATGAGCCCAAAATAAGACAATTAATTAAAGAAAACCATAAGACTCTTACACCTTTTGTTTTACATTAAAGTGATAAAAATATGTATAAATCAATAACACGGGAATAATATTTCTGTCGAGGAGAACCTTATACGGATGTGTACAAATGGGGTGAGTACATTAACATCGCAATAGAATAACGCAGAAGTAGTTACAATTCATATTCCTGACAACACTCACGAGTGAGGCACAAAATGGGGAGAGTGATAGATCTTAGTAATCACAGAGCCTAAACCCCAAGACAAATGAAGATACAAATGCATACATCACCTCATAAAACTGCCTTTCCTTCTTGCCTCATATGAAACGCTTGCAATATCTGGGGAACTTATTCACTGGAGACTAGAAATAAGCAAAACTATTGATTTCAATTAGCAGTTGAAACTGCGAGTGCCTTCAAATTTTGAATATCAGAAACTTTTTTTTGACAAGAACTTTATATATTTTACTTGTTTATTTACTTTCTTGTAGGAAGTAAAATGCAAAACATCTAAAATTTAATATGCCTATAAGACTTTTATATTAATAAAAATAATTTTAGATTTTGGCTAAAATTGGTTTACCGGAAGTGGTACTTTGCAAGAAGGCCGTAATTACTTTTCATTAAAATTATATTAACGCATAAAGCCGAACATCTCAAATTTGGTATACAAGATTTTTATATAAATATAAATAACATACTATAATGAGCGGACTGTGAGGAGGTGGTTCACCAAATTTGAAAATGGCAATACAAGCTTGGATAGGCGCCGTTCACAGCTGTTGTAGACAGCGAGGCTCTACAACACGCTATTGAAGATGATCTCACAAAAAGAACTCGGCAGCTATCCTCCGAACTTGGTTTGTCACAGTCAAGTGAGAATCGTCAGTTACACCAATTAGGTAAAGAGAAGAGGGCATGTAGAGAAGTTCCACATGAACTCAGCTTGCAGCAAGCCGAACGTCGCCTGGAAATATGATTCCAAAACTTGCTGAAATGGATGCCATCGAACTTCTACCGCACCCTTCGGACTTTTATCTTTTCCAAGGAATGGCTCACTTTCTTAAGGGAAAAACATTTCAAACATTGGAGGAAAAAAATGGAGTAGAAGATTTTTTCTAGTCGAAACCCAAAGGATGGTACCGGCAGGGAATCGAACAGCTGGCTTCTAAATGGCAACTAACCATAGAACATAATAGACAGTATTTAGAAAATTATTTAGAAGAAATTTTACAGTATTTAGTATTTAGAAGAAATTTTATATGAGAAAAAAATAAACTTCATTTTAACCCTTGAAATGGTCTTTTTTTTACTCACCCTAATAATTTTATAAAATGATTTGCTCTGACTTCATGGAGCACTATTTTAATTTTGTTTTTCACGTTGTGTTGTGAAGTTAGTGTAGAGCCAGCGTCTCAATTGAGAAAGGTTTCGTTCAAACATAAAATTTTCTGGATAGTTTGTGGCATAACTTCAATGCGCCTCAATATCGGTGCTATTGCATGCATATTCGCTTTCACAAAAAAACTCTGGAATAAACATCTGTTTCCGACTCCAAGACCAGATCGTCGCCCTCAAGAACAGACGCCCCAGCAATCTCTGCCCGGGAAGCAAAAAGAAAACTTTACGATAGCGATAAACGGTTTACTGCCAGAGCAAGCAGCTGTGATCTTGTGCCGCTGATAGTATGTGCTGCAGCCCACTTCCCTAACTCGCACTCTGTGTTCTCTGAGTGGTTTAGATCTGATAGGGATTCCAGTAACTTCGAAACCAAAGTTTGACAAAGGGAAAATTCAGGACTGGTACGTGCCCGGCAAACATGGACAACTTGAGAGAACGTTGTAAACTAAATCAAATCCCATGTTTTTTTGTTTTGTTTTTATGAAATCGTTCCAAATCATGTTTTGGAATCCAATCCTAAAACAGAAGTAGCAGTCGAAATTTTTCTCTCAATCAGAAGTCAGTTTTAGAACATAAGTTTTTTAAATGCTTTTATTAGTTTTTTTTTTTCAATAATTTATTTTCTGAACATTCCAAATGTATAAACATCACATGGTAAGACATCAGACATAATTGGTGATTTTATATCTTCATAAATTAAGAATTCAAAATAAAAGAATATGACTTCATTTTTTTAATTAATTTTGAAAAAAACATAGCCCGAAAAGTTTACTAAAAAAAAATTCTTATTTATATAAAAAATTAAAAATCAAGATGGGGATATAAATATGTACAATAACTACCTAATTAATATTCCAACGACTAAAATTTAAATATTTTACAGAAATAAAAATAAAATGAAATAAATATATTTATGGGTCGAAATAGCATGGAGAAGAATTGAAATTTAGAATCATGATATCATGGAAATATCATCAGTATAAAAAACTATAGAATTAATTACAGTACAGAGTTATTAAAAAAAAATTTCTTCCTTCAATTTTCTCTGCTTTCTGACCCACTTTTAAACCTTAATTATAGAAATAATAGAAAAAGAAATTAAATTTCTGTAATAGGCTTAACAGCTCATGAATCCTTTGCTATTGTCAATGATGGGTTGAAAATTGGTTAAGAGACAGAGCTTTAGTTTTTAAAAAATTAACTTCGCTTTCTAGTAAATTCATGTTAATTGTATTTCTAAGCGAGGCACTTATTACCTACATTTATATAATTGTCTATTGTGAAATACCATGAGTGTGAAAGCCTTTTATCAAAAATAATTGCATTAAAAGCTTTGTAGTTAATTAAATTAGATTTAAAATCATGTACAAAGAGTCCTGTGTTAAGTATTAACTGAAATAAACCAGTTTTGCAGAAAAGATCGGAATAGAATTCTCAAGTGTGGTGTGTGCTTGATTAGTATTTCTTTCTGGCAAATGTTGGTAAATCTATTAGAAATAAAGAAACAACCACAAAACAACTAATTTGCGAGAGAAAAGCAACTTTTTGAAATTCAAAAAGAAAATTTAACCTCTTTTAAGGTTAAACCACAGTGCAATATTGCAATTTACAGGGATACTTGTAATTTCAATGTTTTATTGTAGTTGTCTATTCTTGTAGGACTTTGAAGCTAATAGAAAAGTTTTAATTTTATGATTATAAGTAGACGATTTGGAGCCGACGGTCAAATAATATAAAATATGAGGCAGACTGTGTCCCTTCATTGTGTATGTCTACGCATTCCCATCCACTACGCCTGGGCGACCAACGTCATCTTCTGCAAGTCCTCTGCCCGGTAAAAATACCGAACCTAAATAAGGTTCTGTCCAGAACAGCTGGCATCCTGACCTGAATCACCGTATACTCCGCTGGACATGGCAGATGACCACTCCCCGAAGAAGGCTAAACGTCCTGACAGGAGAACCCAAGCAGACCAGTGACCCAGTGCAGATCCAGTTTCACTCCCTTCTCCCCGATCGGCCCATCTGCAACTCGTGCAATTTTCCGGTCTCTCGGCCCAATTGGAATGCTATTTGCAAGCCACTTGCATACATTTAGAAACTTTTTAATTGAGTATAATAGTACCTTTGGTTAGAATAATGGCTTTGATTACTGCCTACAGCTTATAATTATTATCAACACGAGAGAACACATTGGGGTTAGCCAATTTCATGGCAATGTTCTTAGATTTAGTACGACTGGTTGCTTAAAAGGGCGTGTTTAAACTAAACAACTTATAGAATAATATTATATTTGTGATTGAAAAAACTATAAATGATTGCTCCTTAATTGTCATTCAGAAAACAATTAAAATATGGAATTATTGGTCGAACTGGAAATAACTAATTGTAAGACAGTATCTGAAAAGATTATTATTTTTTTAACTACCATCTAATGATTAATTATTTTTAAAAAATAGAAGTAAAAAAAATGGGAACTACCTGAGCCAAAATTATCTCGTTTGAACTTACACATTTTCCCCTCATTTACAATATTATAAACGATAAATATCCAGCCTTAATACATACTTTTCCTGAATTTCAACAATATAAAAATATGAGTTGCATCAATATCAAATAAAAACCTAACAAATGTTTGTTTTTACTTCCTTGTACGAAGTAAAGGAAGTATTGTAATAACCGTAAGTGGTACTTTACTTGAAGGTCATAATTGATTTCCATAAAAAATTATATTAAAATACTTTGCAAAACTTCTCAAATTTGGTATTTACA
The DNA here is from genome assembly GCA_948150685.1 of Rhaphigaster nebulosa. NCBI lineage: Eukaryota > Metazoa > Arthropoda > Insecta > Hemiptera > Pentatomidae > Rhaphigaster > Rhaphigaster nebulosa. The sequence goes on along the minus strand of OX411311.1, from coordinate 86,902,828 downwards.
ACTTGTATATTGATTTAAATAACATAATAGATTTTAGTCTAAAATGGAAAACCGGAAGCGATACTTTACTTGAAGGTCATATTAGACTTTCATCAAAAAGTTATATTAAAATATAATGTAAAACATCTCAAATTTGGTAAATAGGACTTTTATATTGATGTGAATGTATTTACTATATTTTGGTTAAAATTGGTGAGCCGAAAAGGGTACTTTACTTGAAGGTTATAATAAGCTTACATCAAAAATTATGTTTAAATTAAATAGATAAATCATATGTTTCGGTAGTAAAGGTTGCAATCGTAATTTTTTTTCCAATCCAATTAAACATTTTTATTACTTGTTTTAAGTGTTAAAATGTAGTGTAAAACTGGTTTTCCTCCCTATTTGTGTGTGTGTGTGTGTGTGTGTGTGTGTGTTTGTTTGTTTGTGTGTGTGTGTCAATAGACTGCGATCTTCGGAAACTAGTAACCAAATTCAGGATCACTTTTTGAGTCACCGATTTTTAGTTTAATAGGCGTACAAGGAAGTCATGTGTTGTCCACATCAGATATTTTAAAAATAATAAAACAAAGCTCAACTTATACTTATTGTACGCCATCTTAGAATTTTAATGTTTTTAAAATTCGTCCAACAATTTACCCTTGTGGCTCCTCAGTTACCAGGCAATTTGTCTAAATGAATAAAGTTAGTTATGTCCTTTCTCTATTTGTCGTAAAGTCTATTTTTTGTGTAAAGATTATTGTAATATATCAGATTTTTTCACCTTTCACAATCACAATCCTAATCAATTTCAATCCCGGTCTTTTAATTAAGAACATTCGATTATTATGTTTGTGAAAGTTAGTTCTAGTCAGCCAAGAGTTCATCATCACTAACACATCTAGACAATATAATCGAAACACAAAGGTTAACCGATTTGCTAAATACGCCATGAATGAAATGCAGATCACAAATGAAAATATGTTTAGGCAATAAGTAATAAATTTAACTTTTCCAAGAGAGAGAGAGCTTGTTTTAATTTAACATCGTTTGATTTTCATAAACAATATTATTTGTATTGCTTTATTGTATTATTAACTTTATTACCAAGTTATTAAATTATAATTTATTTTTGTCATGGTTCTGAGCCAATTCGAAATTGTTAAGCATGCCAGTGCACAGAATAATTTAATAATTCGCATGGTCATTATAATTATTAATTTAAACTGATAACTGAGACTTTTAAGTACTATTTAATTCAACGCTAACCTCATAAGATATTAATAAAGTGATTTAGAAGTGCCATCCAACATGGAAGCATTAATGGGGACATTATCTTGTCCATCAGTCCGGTTGAATAGTGAAGTGGCATCACAATGGAGAGACCCATAGATTGTCCTCATATGGCTCGAGGGCTTTGCTGTCAATAGTTATCAATGAGTGATCAAGTATTATTTGCGAAGTTTTATCGGTAATGTGTTATATTAGAATAACGATTATATCAATTAAGTTGATGGCATTTAGTCCACGCATGATACATATTAAAATGCATCCTCAATAATACTTCTATCCGCTTTTCTGTTTATGAGAAATTGTCAGCATTTATGTGATCATATATTTTTCGTTTCTGATGGTACCTTGGCATACCTTTCTACTACTTCATGGTACCTTTCTACTCTCTCTCTTGGAAAACTTAAATTTATTACTTATTGCCTAAACATATTTTCATTTGTGATATGGTACCTTGCGTGTTATTTGTCCAAAAGTGGCTTGGTTAGTTATATAGGAGAGACTTGAGGCTTTGAAATATTTCCATAATAAGCTAAAATATTGTAACGTTAATAATATCGATTATTATAGATACTTTATCTAATATTAATAGGCTCGAACATTCATTTTTTTTTCAAATTATTTTTGTCTTTTTTTTTAAATTATTCGGCAGGTATCTGAAATTGCGCTCAATCCATTAATGAATATCAAGCAGATACGAGCAACGAATTTTATCTCTTCTCAGAGCAACGAATTTTATCTCTTCTCAATGTTTCATTGGCAACTTTCTTTATGGCTGGCCCCGATTCGCTAACCGATCTTTCATCAATACGACCTCAACAAAATTACAATCTAAATACAAAGGGGAAGCACTGGACCAGAGACCCTTCCAATAAGGTTTCTGAAAGAGCTCATACAAATGGAGCTATAAGACCCCCAAATGATTGGGTTGAGCCGGAATTCTCCTCGGAAAGGATCTCGATAAACGGAATCTATTGGAACCCTCTGCTGTATCCTTGATTATATGAACCGATTTGCGTGAAATAACTTTCCTCATTCATGTATGAGGTTTAGTAATATAGAAGATAATAATAAACATAAAAACAAAATGAAATCATTAGAAGCATTTTATACACGTACACACGCATGTTACCTATAAATAGAATTTTGGCATAAAGCTTTCATAAATCGGTTATAAATCTAAACAAGTACGTTACAATACTCTTATTTTACAAAAGTATACAAATATTGATAAATTTGTTATTAATATTTTGTTATGGAAAAAAAATTTGTTTTCAATTGTAATCGGTGTAACATCTGACGAATTAATTACGAATAAATCTAACCAAGCATTATTTCTTTTATTCAGCAATATGACTAAATAGTAAGTTTATGGCTGAGTGGACTCAGTAATTGTCCACATCTACAGTCAGAGCTTTCTCCATGAAAATCAGACCAATTAGGCATTAACAGCAGAGAATATTTTAATTGGGGTCAATCATTATAGGAACTAACTTATAAAACTAACACGTTTGACAATTGCATATTATTATTGTATATTTTTAATATTAAAACTTGTAGATCTAGAAAAATTTATACAGTAACGAAAATGTGCGAACCAACCACATATCGCAAAATGAACTTTACAGAGTGAAGCTTACACACCGCACTTACATTTGATAAATAGTCTGACTTTAAAAGCTGCATATAGAAAAAAAATTAAACTTTTAGTTAAAAAAAATGTTGCAATTTCTTTTCTCGCTCAATTGATTCACGCTATATATAGCGATAAACAAAATCAGTTATAATATTGAAGATTCTGTACCCCAGGGGTGCAAAAGACAAAAAACAAAGATTAAATTTTGCTCTAGGCACTAATATCTATTTGTACACAAATGTTCTCTTCATTTAAATCCGACGATGGCACATTCCAGACCTCAATATTTATAAACAAACTTGTGGTTTATATAGAGTGTTAGATGATGAGATAAAAATTCATCGGTCAGTTAACAATTGATTTCTCACGAGTACAGGGTTTATAAATTATTTGTATCATGTTCGACTAGTAGAGGAGAGGTAAGAGAAAGCTATAAGCAAGCACATTCATAAAAATTTGGAAACTATCAGAAAAATGTATCGGACGAATTTCTTTTAAAGCAAATTTTAAGATTTCTTTTAATTGTAAGTTGTATAATCCGCCTATATTCGCTTTAATTTTTGCACAATTATTATATTTGAAATGCTAGGTTTCCATTCTTTAAGTCATTTTTTGCTGCCAGTTGCAGCCTCCTTAACAGGGAATGTTTTTCAGAAATTATCTGCATTCCGAGGAGGGCTCTGTTAAATATTAAACAAATAATGAATATAGAGAACCAAGGAAACTCTTGAGGAAAAAACTAAGCAGTGCTCGATTTGGTGATTTTTAAAATTGTAGAGCACATTTCCGACAACGACTACATAATTGGGTTAATTTTATGATAATTATTTCCTAATAGATTTATTACCTACAACAATTTGATAAAATTGTTGGCTTTAGTAGGTGGGAGAGAGGAGAGACAGTGAGAGGTGGCAAAATTAAGTTTGCTCCCGCTGGCAAAAATCCTAGTTCCTACCCAGATTTATTGTTGATAAAATTACGGATTATTTTAAAGTAAGATGGGCAATAACCTTTGTAGGAGTTTTGGCGTCTCTGATCAATTTGATCGTGAGCTGTAAAGGGTTAATAAGGTTTTAACCCTTATTAGAGATATTGAATATAGAGAACCAAGGAAACTCTTGAGGAAAAACCTAAGCAGTGCTCGATTAGGTGATTTTTAATTTTGTATAGCACATTTCCGACAACGAATACATAATTGGGATGTCTCGAGAAAATAAAATTTCTACAAAAAAATGTTTAAGTAAGTTAAACGAAAAAGGGATTAAACAACGCAGAACACTAAAAATATTGCTAAAATTGGAACAATCTTGATTGGAAACCGAATTAAAAATAATTCTACCCAACATAAATATTATAGGCAAGTAGTAGTCACCTGACTAAGTGCTTTCACAATTCTTCATTGTGACCCAAGAGACGAAAATTAGCACCACTATTACAAATTGCCATTTTATTAGAAAAGGATCTTGAAGTAAGAAATAAAGATATAGACAAGTTAATAGAAGGAAATGTTCTTGAATTGTTATTTTCCTGTGATCCTTTAGTTTCATTCCAAACATTTCTTCTAATAGACACCATAAAGAGCAGATTAGTAAAAATTAAACTCCATTAGATACGGAGGATGACTGCTATTATTTTCTCCTTCGGAATTCGAATCAGATTTCGAAACGGAAACGGAACTTAAGAATTAGATGTTGTAAAACCCAAAATTAGAATAATTGATTAGAAGTAAAGTGTGATCTTTACACTTATCAATAGTGTTCATTTATATTCGTTTATATATTTATATTCCATTACACTTATATTTTATGCTTTATGTCGATACTAATATTTTATATTTGTTAGTCTTTCTATGATTCATGATTGCGATGAGTTTTAATTTTTGTAAATATTACATTTTGTTATAACAAGTTACAGTTGTATTTATTTATTTAATCATCCTTTGGGCCTTTCTTTTTATTACATAATACAATTTAGTAAGTTCTTGTATCATTATGCAATAGGTAATAATCATTTTTTCCATGACTTTGCCATCAGAGTTTTGCATTTCTAAATTTATGATTTGCCCCACAGTGCCCTGTGTCTTACTCTCCCAACTAACTGTATAAATAAACTAATTACAAGGACAAATCCTTAAATTCAGAAAATTTGCCGCCAGCTACGGGATTGGGTAATTAGAGAGAATCTGTCGGGCGGATGGTGCGGTTTAGGGCCCCGGAGTAAAGGATTGCCATCCTGAGTAAACCAATTTGCGTCAGGGCGCCTGCGATAATCTTCCGTGATGGAAGGATTAGCTGATTGCCTCTAATGGAGTCCCAGGTGCTCCGGGTTTTTTGGATCAAATTCTGGGGAGAGGAGGGAGTCGTCGCAGATAGGAGCCTCAATGCGGGAATTAACTCGTTTCACAACGTGTCTCGAAAAGCGTTACTTACAAATTTATAGCGTGTCCCAGCCACTAATAATGATATTCCCACAAATCACAGCAAATCTTGAAGAAGACAGCCGACAAACAAGTTGAAAGCTATATAAGAAATGGATTAGAGGTCTTCAGTAGAGGTAGGAAAGAACGTTCTTTTCACCTATTAGATCACATTCATTCGCTCATCACAAAGAGGTATGATTAGCCGATTCTCTAAAAACAGATATGACAAAAAAAAGAAGAAAATAAATGAGATATTTCACTTAGAAGAGCTTCCGCTGCATTTTATCAAAATCACAGCAATGTAGCTGTATAGCAAGGAGTAACAGGTTCTCAGCACTGTTGGCTGATTTTTAACTAACCAACAGACCTTCCTAAATCATGGAAGACCAAAATTTAAAAAAAATATTGTAAAAAATTAAGGATAAGATTAAAACCGAATATAATTACAATAATCATGTTGTAGCCTTTCTGAGCATTTAAGCAATTATGCATATGTATATTAACTACTCACAAGATGGTATCGATCAAAATTATATTATATAAGAAATGGGTACAACTCATAATCCCGGCAAAATCTAAGGTCGAAAAGGAGTTAGGTGCTATATCTCCATGATCACATTAACTAAGTCAAGAGAAAAGTCTATATACATATATATATATATATATATATATATATATATATATATATATATATATATATATATTGATATATTTTCAAATAATTAAAATAAAAGGCTTATGAAATGGCACTAGAGACATTCTTTTAGGAAATAAATTGTATATAAAAAAGTAAATATTAAATCAAAAGATCCTTTGATATGAATAGGATAGTTACAGACTCATGTAATAACTGATTATGAATAACTTATTCAGAATTCGGCATTGGCTTAACTAAAAAGAATCTCAGTGAATATGAAACCTCTCAGAAATATTGCAACGATAAATTTAAATTTATTTAAAAGCATACGATGTTTCATATATGTATCATTCGGGTTTTTCAATCACAGATAATTATTCAAATATATAACTACAATTTAAATTTAACATCACCATATATTATCATAACCATAAAATTAACACATCAATCTAATCTAAGCTTAGTCAACTCGAAAATCTATTACAAGATATCCTTATCGCGCCGATTAGATACTCCAGATGAAAGTGCATAATAGAAACAAAATATAGATATCATATTTTTAAAAATTTTTGTACGGGCATAGAGTGGATTTTGTCTGCAATATAAAATATAAAATAAAATAGTTCTCTACGATCAACCGCTAAACCACTCGAGCGCCCTCAAAAAAGGGCAAAATTCCCCCAAAGTGCCCAAAAAACGATTTATGGCTCTTTATGTAAAAACTATCCATGTAAAACCTACTATACCTTTTCATTCTGAATTGAACTTTGTGAAAACACGTTTCGAAAACCCCGAACTTGCTGCAGTCAATTTTCCAAAAATCACAGGTCTTGAATAAGTAGGATAATGTTTCCTGGTTTCATTATATGAAGACAGCTGAAGAACTACACCCTCTTTGAACCACTTCGGATTCGTATCATACAAGGATTCTTGATCTGGGGCATCAGATTGAAGGTCAGAGAAGTCGAAACCAAGTTCCGCCTGAAGGTCCATGTCAACGATACCATCATGGTCCCTATCCAATAACACATTTGTGAAATAACCCAGAGGTCTGCTTTCCCGCGCCACAGTTTTTCGAGCAGGTTTTTGATGCATAGCTTCAGATATGTAGACGGCTAGAAGAGCTGTGATTGGTTTGAGACCATTTCTTTTCACTCCACTTCCCTTCCTATCCCAATCGCTGATCCTCGAGATATACTTTGCTGGGCGGATATTTATTGAGGATAGTAGAGCTGCTACTTCGGACGAGCCCTGAACTCTGACTGATCAGTATGATACAATCTAAGCTGGTTCAAAAAAGGTGCAGTCCTCCCTCATTCTACATATAATGAAATCGGGAAACGTTCTCCTGCACAAAAATATGGAATGTGGCCTGTGATGTTGAAAAATACTTATAACTGAAGCAAGGTTGGGGTTTTCGGAAAGTGTATTTACATACTTCAATTTACCTTGAATGAAAACGGCATAAGTTGTATCACAGACACTTATAGCATGTAAGAACATGACATGCTCTTTAATAGTTTGGTAATTAATAGTGTGCGCTAGAGAGAAAGTTACTAGAGGAATGTTGCCATTAAAAAGTCTTATGAAAAATATGAGGAAGAGATCGACGTACTTTTTTTTTTCACTGAAATACAACAACGCGTCAGTCTTGATGGCTCACCTGAATCAAGCTTATACAGGAATGGTGTCGGATTTTTCCATATTAAAGAAAGAGGTAAATAAGATAAATATGATGGGCCTCTCTCAAAGTCATACCTCGGTAATTATATCGTGATGCTTATTTCGATACACCTTCATCTATTTTATATATGTTTAAGCTATTTCATGATGCTTAATATCATGTATAGTAAATAGTAGCTTAAAATAGACAATTAAAGAGCCCTTAAAATAGCGTTTTGGGCAATTTTCTGATGTGCCTTAACGGTTGATCATATAGGTTCATCAAGTTTATATAGAATAGTCTATTCGAAAAAAAAAAATTTCCTTCATTTAGACGAAAAACTAGAAAAGTTCTAAAATGTTGACGTTTTTTTGCAGAAAAAAACAAGTTTTCGGGCAAAAATATCTGTCAGAAAACATCAGATTCGTTTTCACCGACCCCAAAAACTGAGGACTTATGACAATCAAACAGTCCACTATTTTTCCTATATTGACTAGACTATGGCTGAATGATGGTTGAGAACAATGGATCACATTGGACTATGTTTTTAATATTAATTTTACATTATATTAATTAAATAAAAATATAAACTTTTTTAGAAAAGCGTTTTTTTTTATAAAACCTATTACTTCAACAATCTCGACATAGGAAACAGCATTTTAGATACTAACTTCTTCAGAGGATGACAAGACAGATAAGAAATTATTAAGTTTTAATAAAATGTTTACCACAAACTACATCCTTTCTGATCGATATAAAGTAATTAATTAACTTCAATAGTTATTCCGTTTAAATAATAAACATACAGAAAGAAATCCATCCCAAGTATTGCTCTTTTTGTTGTCATAGAGGTTAAAACTGTTCTGTTGATATAGACAGCTCCTTCCTCATTATCAGGATCAAAGGGGACGAAAGGAGATGTTGGGTAAGAGTTATCAGGTCTGTTGTACGAGGATTGCTATGTTTTCACAACAGTATAACAACCCTATAACAGTTTCCTAAAAAATGAATATAAATATAAAGTTATAATAGCTTAAATTAATTTATAGCTTAAATTAATTAATTTTTATTTGATACTTTTATCGATGCTTATCCACCTCTAGGCCTGTTTTTTATTTATTTTTTATGTTGCGGTAAGTAGAACCTTCAGAAAATATTCTTAAAAATATTTTGTGATTCACATTTCTCCTCAACAGTTTTCGAATTTTAAGTAGTAGTCCGCAATTGCCCCAGCAAAACAAATACGCACTTGCACCTTAAGACCAGAGCATGTGCGAACTATGTACTACTAAATCGAATTGTCAATCTCATCAAAAAAGACGTGTTTGAAACGTGAGCTTGAATGTAATATTTAAACATAATCGTCTAAGAAACATTTAAAAAAAAAAGAGGAAAAATCTAGCTTCAAAAATAATGATTTTATAGTAATTTAAAATCAAACTTTGTAAAATCTACTGCGCAATCACCCCACGTTATCTCACTTCGATACATTATAAAATAAAATGCAAAGAATTAATAAATAAATCAAATTTATAAATACAAATACTCGTATACCTTTATTCTATACATATATGCAGAAGATTGATAACTGAGGAACGAAGTTAGAGGGTGAACGAATCAAGAATAGAGAGAGGCTTCCTGGTTCAAAAGGATCAGAAAATATAGCTACCAGGAAAGTGTTACCGTCGGAAAAGCTTTTTTTATGTGTTTTTTCACACACATACCATGGTAAAGTTGCCACAAATAATAGTTGATTGAACAATAATAGTTGAAGGTATTATAGTTGAATACAATTATTAATTACCATTAAATTAATATTAACATTATAGGAGAGACCATTAGAACATCAGTTACTAATGGGTAGTAATTTCTAGCATCCCGAAAGTTAAAAACCCAAACATTAAAATCTATAAGACAATTTTATTTCTGTAAAAACGAACAACGAGAAGATTAGTAAAGCATAAGGAATAGTTTTATTATAAGATTTTTTTTTTCAGAGCTATGCAAAGGGTAAATTTTTGGAAAGGAGAAAGATGGACCCTGGTTGGAATGGATTACCTGTAAAAAACAAAGAGAAATAAACACGAAGCGTTAGTGGTAAAAAGGTGCAGAATGGCTTCTGTCGAAACAATATAGGAGTGAACATTTCAATTCAACTTCTAACAGTTAGAAAACCTGAAATTTAACAAATTTTGATTTTTTAAAAAAACACATCACTTTTGTCAATGATTCATTGGCTTTTTAATAAAATTGTGGTTCAAACACCTAAAAATAGTATAATAATATTTATATGACTTAGTCACCGAACGTTTGTCAGCCCAAATATGTTTCCAAAATAAAATAGAAAAAGTACTGTTAAAAGTTACGACGACATACTGAATAATGTACGTTAGACGAGGGTGTTAAGTTTACCGGAGTCCAAAAACAGATCAATAACTCATGGAAACCCCTACGACATGAAGTTCGTTATTTATAAACCCTTGGGAGCATCAATAAGGCCCAACTGAACCTCTCGGAGAGACTTATCATGAAGATTTTCTTGGAGAATCCCGAGGCTATAAATATGAAGAAAAAACAAAGGCAAAAAAACTACACGTGTCCTAAGGAAACAATATCGACAGCTGGAGTCCTGCAAGGGATATTGTGCGCCCCAGTTTTTCTTATCTACCGGCGATCGATCTCATGTATAATAGATAGCACCTTTAGTCAGCCTCATGAGCCTCCTCAATCTTTATGGAGCCCGTGACATCTTCATTAAATGCGATGAATGATGTGGCTGAAGGAGTTTCAAGCATTATTCTTCCGAATAGTTTGAGTTATATTTAAGTCTGTTATATCATGTCATCCCTCAGGATACCGAGTCAGCGGGGACGCATTAATCCGTCTCTACGTAATTAATTAGGTATCTCCCCCAAGTCTGCAGTTGGTCTGCATCTATTCTGGAACGATATGCATATGTATATATATAGTATAAAACAGGATACGGAACAGTAATTGAACTTTTTCTAAAAGTTTCAGTTTAAAAGTTTTACAAGAACATTTACAATTAAAGTATTTACATATAAGTTCAACACAAAACAACCTTCTGATAAAAAGTTCCGTATGAACTCATATCATTAGAAGTTTTTGATAACAAATTCCGCAAATATAAGTTCTTATCAATTTTTTTTTTTTAAAGTTCTCAAACATAAGTTTTCACATACTTAGGAGACAAAGATTGAGGGAAATTTCGGAGGAAAGAAGAGGGAAGTCTTGGGAAACAGGAGTTTAAAAAAAAAAAATTAAATTAAAAAATCTTTTAATTAGTATAAATCTAATTAAATTAGTACACACACACATAAACAACAAGAAAAAACATAGGTATAAATACAATTTGAAATAAAAGAGCAAATAGAAAAATTGCTTTAATTTTAATAACATCACCAACAGAATGTTTATTTAAAGATATAACATTTAAAGATAAGAAAATCTGCCAAGACACAATTCCATAAGTATAAACTACATTTAAGTGAGAACTTTAATGACGAGAACTTTTATTATAATCTCACTAAAAAGTTCTATTGAGAACTCTAATGATATAAAAGTCCAGGCCAAAATGTTCTTGGAAGTGCTGTTATTAAAGAAGTTCTTACGATAAAGTTCTCGAAAGAAATTTTACTATTAAAGGTCGGACCTATAAGTTCTCGTAATAAAAGGTTTAACATAAAAGTTCTTGCATGAATTGCTTAAAAAAATCCTAAGAAAAAAAGCTTTTTGCTTAAGGTAGAACAAGAATTTTTTTCAGAAAGTGGAGCTCGCTCAGTTATTTGGGAGCTCTGGTATAAAATATAACATATCAACATGCTTAATTATATACTCAATACAAAAAGAATGTCCGAATGTGGGATATTGTGAGTCTTCGAAGACATTTTACCCAAGAAACAGTTGGATGCATCAGGTATGCCAGGGAAGAAACCTTCATAAGGATGCGATTTTCGTCACGTCTTTACTGACTTACATGAATATTTACAATTTGTAAACGGGATTGTTGTTACGGAGGTAATGTGACCAACGAGATCAACAGAAAGTGCGCCTGGAAAACAGATGAATCCCATCAATGTATCATTTAACAGAACCAAACGTTAAATTTTCTCTTGCGGAGAGTCAGGAGACATGAATTTTCCATGAAAATTCCCTTTGCCAAGAACAACTCACCGTTCCTAGTTGCTGAAAGTTTTCCATTAGGCTCCAACTTCCAGGGGATCAGGGAGGTTAAAAAAAAACAGTGAACAAATATTAACCATTCCCTTCCCCCCCCCCCTCCCCCATGCATACAACATATTTAAATATTTAAAAGGATCACAAGCTTATTTGTTTGGTATCTGCTATTTATTTATTTCTCTTTAAAGGTTATGATTTGGAACTAAAAAACTGTTTTTACTTAAAAGCGAAAAAATAAAAATAAGTTTTTATTTATTTTTATTAGATAGTGTAACTATCATTAATATTTTTTAAGCTTTTAATTTTTATTTTATAAATTTAAAAACTGCGAAAACAAACTAAATTTTTTGGACCAATGTTGGCAATAGCATCCTAAGAATTGGATGTTTTTTATCAATTATAAAACATACAGAGTTGCCAAAACGATTCATAGGGGAAGAAACATTTCGATCGAAAACATCGATAGAGAATTAAATATATGATATAATTTGTATAAATACATGTATATAATTTTAAATAACGTTTTAATACTTCAATAAATTGATTTAAAATTTAAATTTACTATTTTAAAAACAAATATTACTAATCTTGCTTAGAAATAATCCATTCCAACTAACACCTGCCAGTCTGAAAAAGACTAAAATATTAATAATATATAATATGTAATATTGTTATATTTATCACAGCAATATTGGAAGAATAACAGTTTTTTTTTTCGGTAGCATAGGATAACAATACGAAGAACTGAAGAGTTACAATGTATTTGGGCGACAAAATATGTACGGATAAATATGGGCGCATTTATAACAAACTAATCCGCAATAAAATAGTGTTTTAATGAAATTAAAAAATAAATATTGAATACTTATCATCACAAATTCATATTATTTTAAAAAATACAATTTATTTGGAATTGTATAATTTCGAATAATATAATTTATTTCGAAAACTGCAAAGAACGCACGATTTTAAAGGGCGCGTCCATTTCATCTTTTACCTCAAAGGCAACAACAAACACGCGTGATAACCCGGTCGGGCACGAACTCATCTATTTCAACACAACCGTGACTCACCCCACTGTCTCGGAAGAAATCTAGAGAAGGAATGTCCTGCGTGTCAGAATGTCCTCTCACGCGTTCCAGATGACTTCAGGTTGCGAACGACAAAACCGCAGGCCACCACGAATTCAATTAAAAGTTTGCCCTTCATATCCACTGAGTCTATGAGCATGTTCATCCAGTAATTGGTTGGGCTAGAAGCTAAGCCTAGATTTATCTCGGGTTCAGCAAACACCATCATCTATTCAGTAATATGATTCCTTATCTACACTCAATAAAAAATTAATTAAAATAAAAAGGAAATTCAAAATTTTTAGATTATATCTGAACTCAAAATATAATAAAATATATCCACTGAGTCGTAAATTTTTTTTATGACAGGGCGAATATAGATTTTATGTAAAATACAAAAGAAGAAAGAAAAAGAGTCGAATTATAAAATTGATAATTAAAAACAAATGCTGTATCTATCATTAATAACGCTGCAAAGTATTGCACTATGAAATTTATTACATCTAAATAATTTGTATTTATTACATAACAAAATTTGTTTTCATTTTTTTTAGGCTTTGGTGCAGTGGTTCCAAATTGCTCTATACTTTTTCTTCTATATTCATAAATGACCCAGATATAGGCGCATGAAACCCTTAATTGGCCGGCATTTTGACGGAGGTGGATGGTAAAGTTGAGTTCCGATGATCATCCCTTAGTGACCTGTGGCTTTGGTGATGGAAAATCTAAAAAAAAAAATCGGTCCAGCAGTCTTGGAGAAAAGCGAGATCTTGAAACGTAAAACCTCGAATTTTGAGGGGGAGGTTAAAATTTATGTTTTTCGTGGTAGATTACTTCATTATTGAAAATGATAAACTACAATCTCTATCATTGAAAATATAATATTTGGAGTTCACTGAAATATTAGTAAAATAATTTTTGTTGTACATTGCGATTAAACTATCACTCTTATAGTTGTACCTATATAAAAGTTGGACTGGATAAATAATGGATCACTAAAAATATAATCAGCACTGAACAGAGAGATAGGTGAGATTTTATTGGTCTGTAATTGGCGTTTCTAATCCGTTGGTGTACCCAGGTTCACAATAGTATATTTTTATTGCTAAAAATTAAGTGATTATTTGTTTTTTTTTTAATTTTTAATACAAAAAATAAAGAAGACTGGGGAAGAAAAAAGTTAAAAGCAATATATATATATATATATATATATATATATATATATATATATATATATATATATATATATATATATATGAAAAAATATTTGTACATTGAACTTTATAAAAGAATGTCTAATGTGATAAGACACAATAATTGCAAAATTAAATGAATAATCATAATTAATTAACAGATCTGTGTATGTAATGGATGCATTAAATAAAGCAATAAATCTCCACTTATGAGAATATCAGAATATGAGAGTGAGGTGTTTCCCTGGGCATATAGAAATACGACGCGCCGCACCAGATGTTTAAAATTGAGATTCTCTTTCCAAGACGAATTAAAAGTACTGGATGATGGAGCTGGTATTGAACAGAATAGGCCGCGATGCCCGCTGATGTGAAACATATTGGGGCAGTATTTAGAGCGATACCCTAATCGAGCAAGTTGTGGGGTGAGATAACAATTGCATATGATTGGTACCACATTGCCAGAGTCGCAGACCATAACCCCAAGTGGTCTCTTTGGTATCTGAGGGACTAATACTTTTTTGGTAAATATTAGTCATAAATACAGCACAAAGGAAACGCGGATTAATGTTTATCGATCGTATCACAAACGTTTTAGGCAGACAACATTATTTCCCTACCATTAATTAGCACGATGAAGATAATGTAATCTGAGCCGTTCCATTACGAACCCTTCGATCGGAGTCCTCGCTCGCGGCCGATAAGGACAGCATCAATCACTCTTAGAGCCCTCTCAACTAAAGTAGAAGGAAGGTGGAAGAAGCTTATCAACGGCGGCCAACATTCTAGCCAATCAGAGATAAGCTTACAAAACACTCCCCATGTGAAAGCGTAGATAGGGAATAATGAAGTGCCTGTTTGAAAATATTCCCCTGATACTAATTGCTTTAGTAAGCAAAGTCTCGGCCACTTCGTATTTTAGGCTGATATAGCCGCACCCAATGAAGGGTAAATGAATGAAATGAGTTCCTTAGCGAGAAGCACGTTTAATATAATGTTGAAATTCAAGAAAGTAGTCTCGCCTTCAATAGTGACCAACAAAAAACATTCGTCAAAATGGAAAACTATGTCCTAAAAATAAGTTCAACCTTGAAATATAGCGAACGAAATGTCGACTTGCTAATACCAAGCTGAGTCTTTTTGATGAGCATCGTAATAATAGGACTTAACTCAAAAAAATATAATAATCTCAAAATTCAATAATAAATAGATAAATATACAGGGTGTACTATATGCCACGAAAAATGTATAAAGTGCTGGTAGAAGACATCTTAGGTAGAAGAGGGTACAGAAAAGCAGGAAATTTAAGTAGTTTAAGTAAGTTTAATTATGTCGCGTGTTTGTTGAATAGGAAGCGACCACTCAAAAATTATTCGAGGTTAAGTTTCAACTACCCGACCGTGAAGTAGCTGAAGTCGTCTTTAAGAAATATAGTTTCGCTTAGTTAAATTCATTGTAAAAGGGATTTAGGGTGTTCACTAGCGATTTTTTTTTAATAATTCACCCTTTACATGTAAATGTTTTTCTCAGCACCCTGCTGGGGTATACATATCCCACTTCTGGAAAACTTTTACATTTTTTAAGCGTTAATTTCGAATAAATGAAGGCGAAATTTTTGGGGTTTGGCGTTTGGGATTAGGCTAGAATCGGTTCCTCATTTGCCAAAATGTGTGGTGTGGTATTATGTTTCCCCGATAAAGAAGTGTTTAGAGAATGAAATTAATCGAATTTACTTCGTTTTTAGCCAATAAAATATCACGAAAATACAGAATAAAAAGCTTCTTTACGGGTAAAAAAAAACTTTATCAAAAAAAAAGATCCATAAATTAATCAAAATAATTGTGAAATTGAATACAATTGAAACTGGTTTTGAAAATATAAATTAAATAAACATTGACAAATCTTTACGTCGGAGGTAAAGAGCACTTCGTAATTTTTTTTCCGATTTAGCTATATTACACCTTTATATTAAATTGTTTTTGTTTTACCCATTGATATATGTCCTATGTCCTAAACCAATTGCGAGGGGAGTTTACATACTTCTAAAAGAACACTTTTATTCTGAGGGAAATATCTCTTCAAATGGCTTCCCTGTAAAGTTAGGGAAATGGACGTAGTGTTCTTTACTTTCGAGTTACAGAAATGAAAATGAATAATGCTTAAATATTTAAAAGAAGAAAATAATTTTACCACAGCACTATCCAAAAATTACAAAGCATGCTGCACTTAAAATATAAATATCATGAGCAAGTGAATAAGGCAGCGAAAATTAATTAATGGTGGATATCAGTATACAGTCTGATAGCTTAGTGGGCATTGTGAGACGAATAGTTTATCCTAAAAGACCTTCAATTTTATTTTTGTATCCAAATTATAATTGGGATACCAGCCTGGAATCATTTATGCAATTAATAATATAATTGAACGCAGCTTCGCGAATTCGACTGGATAGAAAGATTTTTGTCGGAAAATTTCAATTTTTTAATTATATAATTATTATCAATCGATTAAAAAAAGAAAAACCAAGTACATATTAGTTAGACTTCTTTTATTTTTAGCATAGAAGTTTTAAACAGTTTTTTTTTAACAGCGCCGACTCCTATATCAAAATATAACAAAAAACGCTGAAAATCATTACTCTATGGCTTATCATTTCCAAATAATCATATATAAAAAATATTGAAAAATTAGATGGATTTAACTTCTTTTTTTTTTAGCCTTTGGTATAATAATTCTAAAACACTATATTTTGCCTCTATCTTCATCAATATTTCAGATATGGGCGCAAGAAACATCTAATAGGCCGCCATTTAGGGAAAAAACGGCTGATGGTAATGATGAGCTCCGAGCATCATTCTAGGGGGGAGACCTGTAACTTAAAATCTAAAAAAAATCGGCCCAATTGAAGTATTTTTTTTTTAAATTCGATTTTTGGATTCTACATACCTTAAAAGGTTGATTACCAAGGTTCATTATTGCAAATGATCAATAAAAAATTGATCCCTCAACATTGACGCTTCCTTACTTGCATTTCATTAAAAATTTTAAATTTCTTATTTTTAGTCTAGAAAATCTTCCTTTTTTTTTTTTTCTTTAACATGATTTTAATTTATATAGATAAAACGGACCAACCATGTAAAAATAAACAGTTGATTTTCAATATTTGCCTCTAACCTCGTCACGAATAAAAGTCACATTAACAAAATCGAAGATCTAAAAGTAGATGAATACACATCAGAGGACCCCAACCTAAGGATCAAAGAAGGACATTAATGAAGTGTCTCTAAGGATAACTCCTGAACCTTTGGCTAGCAAGATGATCCTGGATTACTCCACTTGAGAACGCTTCTAATCCCGAAATCCAGGCTTCATAAGCTAAGGGCTCTAAGTCCTTCCTACAGATGCCTATAAACTTTTTGCTAAGGAAAGTTTATGAAATCTTTATGATGTTGAAGACATCAAGATGATGAACAACAATAATGGATGTAACTAAAAAAATGTATTGCGGTAAGAAAGTCAACTAGCTGTTTAAAACATGCTAACGCAATCAGATTCTTCAGTAGTAGACACAAACAATGAATAGAAAACAAATTTTAATTTTGTATCATACTTTCAGTAAAAGAGAAATATTTTCATCTAAAGCTATTGACAGCTATTTATCTCAAATTTTATGACTCTTATCTCAATAATGTTATTCTTGACTCGATGGGAAGAGAGATATGTAAAGATATATGAGAAATATATGAGAAAGATATGGGAATTAATGAATCTTTTACGCTTCGGATTTTACGCCATAAATCCTTTATAAATAAATGTGTAAGAATAGAGTTATGAGTAAAGATGCAAAGAAGGCAAGATCTTGTAAAAAGGAAATATTAAAACTTGCTATTAATAACCAC
Organism: Rhaphigaster nebulosa; assembly: GCA_948150685.1. Taxonomy (NCBI): domain Eukaryota; kingdom Metazoa; phylum Arthropoda; class Insecta; order Hemiptera; family Pentatomidae; genus Rhaphigaster; species Rhaphigaster nebulosa. The sequence continues at coordinate 86,884,842 of OX411311.1, read as the reverse complement.
TAATTACTGCAAATAGAACTATATCCTAGACTCCAAAGAAACTTCACAAGTGGACGGATAAGCTTTTTTTGAAGTTCCATAGGCTAAATTTAAATATTGTACGGAAGTGTTTATGAAATTTAATTTTATTTTAGCTTTAATTTTAATTATTTTACTATTATTTAATTTATTTAGTTTACTGTTAATAAGGTATGAATGGTTACATATATCACTGCATTTAAGAAAAATGCTAGAAATTATTATCTTTGGTTTATTTTTTCCAAATAGTTATAAAAAAAATAAAAATATATGACCAGAGGATTCGAGAAATCAGGAAAAATGTTGATTAAATCAAAAACTCTAATTATTCCAGTTTAAGTGTTAATTCATTTTTAAAAATTTAAAATTATGAATATTTAATGCATACATGAGCAATGAAGAAAGGAATGCTAAGAGGAAAATTGCTGGGGATTACCCGCCCATGGGAGGTCTGAGCAAGAACAAAAACCGGATTTAGTTGTTTGGAAGGATCGTAGAAGTGGATACACTGACCACCAACAGCTGTTGACAGAACTTGGCTCCTTTAGAGAACACAGGGTGTACTGCTTTAGGGATGAATAATGTTCGATACCTAAACAGATAGCTAACTAGAAAAGCACACATACGCATAAGACGGATGGAAATTAAAAGAAGCATTGGAAGCACATGGTATTAGTTGGGCCGAGATCGGAGTCATCAATTGATAGCATCACTGTCTGCAAAACTATTATCAGATCCTAAACCCCGTAACGAACTCCCTCCTATTTGGGCATTAATGATCCGAAAAGGTTTGTAGTAAGAAGTTTATTTCCAGTCATAAATTTGTATTCTACTGAACATTTTTCAATTGGCTGTCCGGAGGAACCTATTGATAACTTCCAGCTGTTTCAGTTATTCGGAGTATAACTGGCCATTAAAAGCTGATATAAAACTAGATCGAAAGAAATGAAAAGATTTAATACTGAGGAACTATAAACGCTCTTTACAACGCAATTAAGAATGAATTCTCTCCTTTTCCCTCGGCATTCGTTCTAGAATAGAGGACAGATTGGCCCTCGCCGTGATCTAGGGTCCATAACCGCTGAAAATTATTGTCCTGGAATGGCCATTATAAACCTGCAGTCTCGTTCCATTATTAATGAAAATAACGCTTTTCCACCGAGGGGCTCCCTTCATAAAATATTAATGCCTTCCATCACGTTAAATTGGATCAGGTATGATATTACTGCTAATTGAAAAGTATATAAAATAAATTTGTAATGTCACAAATCATTTTATTTTTTAACTTGTATATAGACAATACTGTTATTGTCGCAATTATCATTTTGTACTAAGTCTCCATAACTAACATGCAGGAAATATGAACTGCCTATCACGAATTCAGATGCGTAGGGCGTAGTGCCTAAAAGCCGTCTCCTTTCAGACAACCAAACCTTGTCCGATTTTTTTTCATCCTATCCCGCTAATTCCTGAAAATAATGCCATCTCCATTAATGGAAATTATCCAAAATAAATAAAAGTTCCTAGAGACTGAGCAATGCCTGGAAATTATTTAATTTTTAATATTTTTTATTTTATTTAATAAATTAAGATGCATGAAAAAATACATTAGATATTAGCAATACTTCCTTTGCTTTCATAACCGTCCAATTCAATTGTCCCTTAATTTTGACTACGATAATTAAATTCATAATCCAGTAAAAATGTCTGAGCAGTAAAATTGAAAATTTAATAATTATTGAAGAATTGTACAATAAAAAAAATTTCTTTGAATGAGCTTTGACTAAAAAAATTACCGTGGTCGTTAGTTTGATATAATGATATGCGTTTCTTTTTCGTTCACGTTTTTCACACCAAATAAGTTGCTTGGTTTTATTAACAAAATAAGAGTTTTCCTGGGGTATATAAAGTTAAAGATGTGAACAAAAATTGTAATATATATATATATATATATATATATATATATATATATATATATATATATATATATTTTAATTTTAAAATGATTTATTATTATTATTTTATTATAAATAATTAATTAGTATAAATAATATCAATCCATTACAAATTATTTATTATTATTATTATTTTTGGGGGGAGGTGAAAAATAAAAAAACATTACCTAATAACGTTTAAAAAATGAGATTCATACAATTGAAATAAGTCCATAACTGTTCGCAAAAAAAAAAAAAAAATTAAAAACAACGAAATATGACCATTTTTGGAAATTTAATTATAGTGATTGTAATTGTCTTAGGGACATGTTTGGTGGCTAAAATGGTGGATTTTAGTGATGCATACGTAAAATAAAAATGTCTTAAAAAAAATCATAACTTTTCGCCAAAATGTAAAAACAGGTTTTCTCGAAAAACGGCTTAAGGTGCAAAATGGTTGAGGAGATATTTTTCAAAGCGCTATTTGTTCTCAAAGAGTTGCTCTACAAACCTATTATCCTGAAATACATGAGAAATTCGATATTTAATATCTCAAAAATGCTTTTGAAAATTTATTTGAACGAAAAAAGTTATTATTATTTTTAAATGAAATATTTACTGTAGATAGGCACCATTAAAAACCACAAATTAAGCTCTGAAGCCTACGATAATTACAAGTCCTGTAATTAAATGTTCTAAAATGGTCATATTTCGCGGTTTTTAATATTTCTTTTTTTGGTGGGAAAAACAAATAATAGTACGTAATAGCACTTAAAATGAACAAAAAAATTAACTTTGGATAATTTAAATCGGTCCACAACTTTACGCAACAAAAAAATTAACCGCGAATTATGTAACGTTTTAGGGCTTAAATTGTGCTTTTCAATGGCCTCTGTCTAAAATAGCAATTTCATGTAAAATTAATTATAACTTTTCGCGGTATAATACTTCCTCTTAGCTCGCATGTCCGCTAGCCAAGCAAATCAGTCGACGTCCGCATGATGGTTTAGAAGGATAGTAAAAGCCCTTAAGTAAGAAAAAGCCAGAAAAACTGAGTTACAAACGCATTTTTGAGGTATTAAATCGAATCTCATATATATTTCATGTTAATAGGGTTGTAGAGCGAATAAATAGCGGTTTGAAAAATATCTCCAGAACTATTTTTGGCCTTATTCAATTATTTTGCCCTATAAATAAATTTTTGTCATACCCTTCAGTTTCTAATAATCGTACCGGCTTCACAACCGGTAAACTTCATTGCCTTGGCAGATGTGACATTTTTTAATATCGCGGCTTCAGCGATATTAAAAAAGTAAACAGGATTAACTTTTTGACAGTAGGCAATACGCAATAAAGTATTGCAGGGCTTTCCAAGTTCATCTTTCTGTTAAGTGAAATTTCTGTCTTATCAGAAAATGCTACTTCTTTGCCACTTAGAAGTTATGTAGAAAACAATCAACCATGTATTGAAATTTTCCTAAATTTACCAATAATATTAACGTACTATACGTATAAAACAAATTTTCTTCTATGATAAGAATAATTTTACAAATGAAGATAAGAATAATTTTACAAATGATAAGAATAGTTTTACAAATATTAAGATAGGATAAATAACACACCTATGTGGTCTGATTCTAATCAACTACTTTCTCTAGTTTTATTCAATTTATGACTGGAATGCGTCATTAGGAAGGTAATTCGTACGGAGAAAGATCTAACTTGGATATAACTTATGATATGGTTACTGTCAGGCGAAGATGCGAAAACTATTAAACTGAATACAACAACGATGATGAAAGTAATAGAAAGATAAAGAATTAGGTCTAGAAATAAATACGCATTAAACTAAATATCGTAGGGAAAACTGTGAATCTCCGAAAGATGTGAGCTCCGATAATCCGAGATCGTTTTTGCTTATTTTTTTTATTCTCTAAAGATCCTTTCCAAATAGCAAAACCATAATAATGTTCATAAGTGCTAAACGTATTTATTACGCGTTTCTAAGGAAAAGGAAACCAATCTATTGGTTGGGCAGAAATTAACAGGGAAAGTATAAATAATTCATGGTCAATAATTAAAAAACCGATCGGCAGATTAATAGGAAGCAATACCACGTAACGAAGAACCTAGTGGTGATATTAATGATGAAGAAAATAAAGTTTATTGCACTTAGTATCGAACAAACGCGGCTGTGAACAAGGCTGTTGAAGAACACAGTGGCTTGTGCGTTCCGATTTCGGATGAGTCGGTAGTGAAATACGACGACAGAAATGAAGAAAGCACACCCAAATCAGCCTCGCAGAATCTTTTCATCGACTGGAAAATGCACTGGATTACGTGGAACAACAAAATGAACTCAGTTTGCAGACGTTCTTTTTTTTTTTTTTTTTAAGAAATTGAGTAGGCGCCTAGCTACCAAAATACAGATCTTTCAAGAAGAGAGGAAAACGGAGAATTATTTTTACATATAAAGTTTAAATTCATCTTTGCAAAAATAAAATATCAATAAAAAACTGCACCTTTACAACCCATGAATGGCCTTGGGTTCAGTACTTGTTAAGGGCCGTACTGTTTCTAAGCCAACGGTTGTGCAAGAATTTGGTCTATACACGTTCAAGGTTTTTCTCCTAATTAAGGGTACCCAGTTTATAGAGGCTGGGTGAGCCCCAGGAGGATCTTCGGTCGCTACAGGATTGATCCACAGCAGATTACAGAATATATAATTATCAGTCGCAGCCTGTCTCGACCCCAGGACCGAGAGCATAGTAACATAGTTGCTTTACCACTGAACCACCGCACTCCCTAATTCATCTATGTATATATGTTTAAATTTATGATGAATGTGTATTCACACCGAAACAGAGATTATTCCGATAATCCGAGGTAGACCCGGTCCCATCCAACTCAAATTATCGACCCCAAGGTAAGTCCAAAATATTTTGTTTTAGGCTTATTTTATTTCTGCGTGCATTATATACACAACAATTAATTAACTTTCTACTATACTTTCTTTTAAAGATACACATCTTTTTTTTATTTTTATTTATTATTGTTCCTCACTACTCTTTCTTTCCTAGAAGCCTTGTGATCTATTTTCTATGTATTTTTGTTTAACACTCGCTCTCGGCTGTTTTATCGTTAGGCTTCGAGCCTTACGATATACAAATGATACTGAACGCGGATTAAAATCGTACGTTTAACAAAAGATTACATAAAGATCAAATGAATAATCAATCAATCTGTTTTTCGTTTATTGATCTATTAGGGATAATTATACAATCAGCAGTCAGAAATTAACTCGATAAATTCCTTTTGAAGGGTTTTTTCTTTTAGTGGGCGAAATTCAGGTGGATAAAATTCCCGAAATAGCGTTATTTGATGTACAAGACTGGATAATTAATGCCAAATTAATTTTAGGTGTTATCAAAGAAGCACTTCTAAGAACATCTTTACCCGACACAGAGAATCGCTTTGGCGTCATAATGCATTTCTATTACGGCTATAGTTTATTCTTCTAGGACTTGATATCTATAAAGTTTTAGTTTTATATTATGAAGTAAAGATTTATGAGCTGGTTCTGGGACTGTTATTCCATCATAATAAATTACAAAAGATTGCACTAATACTGATTAAATAACAAAAGGTATAACTCCACTATTAAAAAGAAATATTATTAAACAAGAAGTGTATTTTAAATAAATCGGGCATGTGATAAACTGATTATAATTGAACACCAATACAAGTAAGTGTCCAAATTTATATCCTCTTTTAGGGTATGATGGATTGACGCGAATATTAACGATGTTTGTAAGGAATATGAGCTGCCAGGAAGATAAATGACCTCTGAAATTTATGCATGACATACATCAGATATATAGGAGTATATATCAAAAAATCTGATATATTTTAGCGGAAATTTGAGAAATTAAAATTTTAATCAACAAACATGTGCACTTTTAAATAACATCCTATTCATATATTTTTTCTCCACTAACGATTTAGTGACAGAAAATATACAGTTGACATCCGCATGATGGTATAGAAGGATCAATCTAATTAGGGATTGATAAATTATTTGCCACTTCTGTAAATTTGTTTTATTGAAAACTAGTTTCGAATGTACTAACAATTGTTAGTACAATGCGAGAAGGAACCAGTACAAACTTTTCTGTTTGATATAATCCATTTAAAACTTGAACTGAGAATGAATGTATAACATTCGAAACTAGTTTTCAATAAAACAAATTTATAGAAGTGGCAAATAATTTATCAATCCCTAATTAGAAAAGATACCTAATGATTTCCTTAATTGAATCGGCGATTTGATAAGCTTTTCACATACACACAAACACCATTTTTGAGACTTGGTTAATTGGACTCAGGGAACCTTATAACATGTATTTTCGTGGAAAACTCCTATTCGAAATTTTTGAAGATCGGAATACTTCACCTTACTATATGTTTCAGTTGAAGTAAAAACAATAACTTATTAAAAAATCCAAAGATATTTTATTCATATAATAGACATTTTCAACAAGTAAAAATTGATTAATTGATTATTAATTATTTACTTGATAACCATATCGATGGCGAAGTCCATTAAATATATAACGCATAAAAACTAAATTAGACCTACTTTTCCATTTAAGCCTTCTTTTTTTTTTTCCACTTCGAAGTGATAAAGGCAAAACAAGTAAAAAGTATTTTCTTATCCAAGAGAAGTTTTTTCACCGCAGAAGTTTAGGAAAAGTACTTTTTCAAATTTACGATGCTTTCCCAAAAGAGTTTTATCATCATCGAAATTATTGATAGAATTTCAACTTTTAAATTTCAAATAAGTACCTTTAAAATATTTCAATTTAATCAAATTATTTTGAAAGGCCAGGCTAAAATATTGGCCCATGATCTGTAGGCAACTGATTGCTAAATTTAGTATTGATTCATTTTAATTTAATTTATTTTTAATTTAACTTTTTTTTTTTTGCAAATTTATAGAAATTTAAAATATTGATGAATTTTTATCAAAATAAAAATCATTCATAAGTCTTTATTAAAAAATGTTTTATTTTCAATTTTAATATTTTTTTTTCTCATAGATTTTCTGATTCTGAAATTATTATTTAACTAATCCAATAACCCACATCTTCTAATTCAGTCCAGTAGCTATGAGGAAAAAAAAAGATTTTTTGAAATGATTTTTTTGACATGAGATTCTATCGACAGTTAGATTTTCTAATTTAAAACATATTCGCTTGTGTGTAAAACCTTCAAGACGGATTATCTTTCCGAATCACGATCTATGGAATTATATATTAAAATTTAATGTTGCACAAAATTGCACGTTTAGCACTTTTTGAACTAAATTGCAAGACTTTGATTTTTTAAAAATTGCATATTTTGTATTTTTTGAGCTAAATAAAATTATTATGATTTAAAATTATTTTATTTTGAGAATAAAATTGAAGGTTTGAACCAAAATTCCCATAGTATTATATATTTATTTAATTTTATTATTTTCTTCATTATCAAATCTATTTTTAACTTTATATGTTAAGTTTCTCTTTCATCTAGATTTAAGTTAATCGTAACTTATTGTTGAGTCAGAATTAGGTTTTTTTCCCACGATACTTTTACTAAACATACACGTCATTTTTATTCAGAGGAAGTAACTCTAACACAAGGTTAGATAAACTTTATCAAGGTTTAACAAGGTTAGATAATATAAATTAAACAAAATAGATGGTTTTTGCACGTTAAAGGTGTTATAAACACAATTTCACACATTTTGGGTTTTTACTGCACGATTTTGCATATTTTGAGCTATTTACCGCAAGAAAATCCGATCTATAGACAACAACTAATCCAAAAAATGTGAAAATTGTATATGCATATTTTTACTATTCATTGATTAGATAAAGACATAAGAAACCTCAAGATAAACCTGTAGGGTCTATAGAGTAGATAGGTATATACACTGTCAATGTTTTCGTATTTATTTATAGGTTTAGATATTAACAAGATATTATTTAAAATACACGATCAAATCTTTCGTATTTTAGGTTCTCGAGGGCTGGATATTGCTTAAATCCATGTTTTAGAAAAATTGTGATCGATAACATAATAAATTATAATAATTTTCGTTTTTTGAGCATTTATTACATAACTAATAAATATTCTTCCGACATTGTGATACAGTATACGACATTTAAACATCTCACTGACTCATTTTGTTCGTAGTCAAGATGGATCTGATAACGCAATACAGAACATTAGGCCTCATTAAAAGACAATATGACCATTTTACGGCCAACAGAGCGGATAATAAACTTACAATGTTTATTACAGTGAGTGCAACGATTTAAGTCTGAAATACGAGCAACTTTTACACACACACACACACATATATATATATATATATATATATATATATATATATATATATATATATATATATATATATATATATATATATATGTATGTATGATCATATATTATACAGCATTGTTACAGGTTTAAATATCAGTAAAAATTACAAAAAAATTATTGATTCTTTAAAGTTTTTTTATAAGTTTCAAATTTGCTGACAGAGTGATTTTTTTACAAATTTCATCCATAGAAACTCAAACAACTCTTCAATCATGAATGTTACAAAAAATTTCACGGTGTGATAAGAAAATTCGTTGAATATCTCAAAATAGAATCTCCTGCTTCAAGTACAATGCTTTGTATACTGATTAGTTTCTTAAGTTATTTTATATATATATATATATATATATATATATATATATATATATATATATATATATTTTTTTTTTTTTTTGAATTAAGACTTCCATTGAAGTCCTATACTGCCCGCAGTATTATCATGTGAGTTTATGGAGGGTAATGTAGTTGGTTTTTAGAATTCTATTCCACTTTCTTCTATGAACCGACATAAAGATTGTATCATGTTCTCATCCAGATTTGCAACTTTTTGGAGAAATGTGTTGTGGTTTTGTATATCAGGGTATTTTATCCGATAACTGTGGTATTTGCTGCATTTAACGATAACATGTATTGGGTCTTCGATGGTGTTACATTTGGAGCATTTGTCATTCTTGTTAACTTTAATTAGTGTTAATCCGCGATTTGTTCGGCCATGGTTGATTCTTAGTCTAGTCAACAATGATATTTCTTTTCTGTTCAGCATAGTGCTGATATGGGAGAACCATGGTCGTAGATTGACATTAGGGTGGATAATATAATGATCATTACCTTTCGATCTTGATTCCCAGGTATATCTTTCTTGCCATTCGACAATATGTTGTTTTTTAACCCACCGGACAAGTTCAGGTAGAGGTAGCTTAGCGTTTTTTGCACTTTCTGTTCCCTGCTTTGCCAGCTTGTCAGCCCGTTCATTCCAATAGAGATCAACATGCCCTGGTACCCATTGGACCTTGAATCTGTTATTTGTTGTGCAATGGACCTCCTGTATTATGTTGTTGATTAAATATGATGGGATTTGTTGTCTGTGGATGTTTTGGAGAGAGTTACATACGGATGCAGAATCTGTTAAAATGACTACTTTTGTATTTTTGTACAGTATATTGGCTAATTTAAAAGCCTCGGTGACAGCGTATAATTCAGCACTATAAATACTAAATTTTGTCGGGAGATTCAAGATATTTCTTGTTTAGAATGGGCATCGTATATCCCTACTGCAACCTTGTTTTTATCTTTAGACGCATATATATCGTCAGTATATATTTTATGATGATGTTTGAACTTTTCTGACAAAGTTTCTATGGTTTTCTGTCTTAGAACTGTTGCTGGGTAGTGTGGTTTGGGCAAGTCTGTTTGATGTAGTTTGGAATTGGTTTTAATAACGATTTGTGATTTTGGGATGGGGGTACATAGGTCGAGTGGTCCGGCAGAGGTATCAAGTGAGTTAAATGAGTGTCTCATTTGTTGAACTATAATTCCTGCTTTTGGGATGTATAGGGTGCCCTTCCGGATGGATTCATATAGAGGATGGCTACTGTTAGATGCTACTTTTAGAAGAAATTGTTTTGTTATCCACTTCCTTCTCAAATAAAGAGGCATTTCACCTGCTTCGGCTTGCAGAGCATTTACAAGGCTTGTGCGAAACGCTCCTAAACATATCCTTCGAGCATTATTTTATATTGTGTCTAGTTTTTAATTAATGGGCAGTTAGACTCATTGTATATTATCGATGCGTAGTCCATGATTGATCTGACCATAGTTTTATAAATGGTAAGCAAATTGTGGGGGTGTGCTTATTAGGAACATAAGGCCATTACTAGATCTGTAAATCAATAATAAAAACTAGTAAATAATATGGTGGAAAAATCAATTCAAAACGACCCAGCAGTATTACAATGCAAATGTTCTGAAACTTCGCTGGGAGCTTGTTTAGGTCATTCTGGGCAAATAAATTCAAGAAGGTTGCGAAAGGCCAGACAGAAAGGTAGAGAGAGAGAGACTGAAATAAATCCGGCTCACGAATAATAGGCTTAACAGCCATTGTTAATATTATAATTAATATAAACAAAAATGTTCGCTTAAGATGAATGTAGACCTGAAGGTGAAACATATGTAAATATTTGTGTGTGTGGTAAATATCTGTGTGCTTATATGCATATATGTGTGTTTGTAGCGGATTAGCCCATTCAAGCTCTGTACAGTAAACATATATGCTTAAATTTTTTCTAGAATGAGCATACAGATCATAATACATATCCCCAATATATATATTGGGGATATGTATTATGATCTGTATGCTCATTCTAGAAAAAATGTGTGTGTGTATATATATATATATATATATATATATATATATATATATATATATATATATATAATATGGGTGTAGCTTTACATCAGAACCAGTCCATATTTATGTAGGAATTGATATAATTCGCTGAATACGTAACTGCATCCGGTGCCCTACCACTCTCGTAAAGATAAAATTTAAACCTTAATTTGCGAATTACTCAAAATCCGATCATAGAATTCGTCTTGTGCTCTTCGAGACATTTGCTAACTAAAACTAGCTCCACGCAAAGTTTCAGAGCTTTTGATTGAAACCACTTCTACAATGAAATACCGCGGGGTCGTTTACATGAAATGAATCATTTAAAAAAAAAAAAAAAAAATCGATTTATTTAGAATATAACGGGCTAGATGAGACAATAACCAAAAAATTCTGAGAGTAATTTGATTTTTTCGTTACAAAATATGATGAATAACAAGTCCTGAATCATAGCTGATTTTAACTGGATCACCCTCAATACATAATTTATTATGTAATAAATTCTTTTACAGTAATAAATCGAGAAAGACGTCATTGCTACCGGGTTAAGTGAAGCTGTTGACACGGCGAACCGCGGTGTGGGTCGTACAGTTACAGTTCGCGTGACCGACGTCATTAGTTCATTGTTCGTGAAATCTCTATAAAAAAAGTATCTTTTAACAGCCTTTTCCGCCACTTCATGCAATTGGAAATTGTTTTAATATGGTTTAATAATTGCCAATATTTAGTTTAGCAAACTTGAAGGGACTAACAACTTTGAAGAAAACTATCAATAATTAGTACAAAACAATTGTTTTTACGTTATATTACGAAATATCGTTATCTATTCAATGAAACAAAATAAATTTTGAAGAGTTATAAGAGAAAAAATATATAAATAAAATCATTAATTTAATAACTACATAGCAATATCACAAAACTTTTTTCGTGTAAAAATAATAAACCGAATACACATTTGTGCATAGATTACATAATGGATACATCATTTTTCACTTTAAACCAAACGTAATAAATCATCCGGATACCATACAGAATATTTTAATATATTCTTATGATGCTTCCCTTTGAAGCATCAAATGACCGAGTGTAATATTTCTTATAGCACAGCGTCTTTAATTTTCCTTTTTTATCTGCGTAAAGTTAGTATTCAGCAGATTCTGTAATTGGAAATGTCATTCTCAATAAAAAGAAAGCCTGTAATTCGTTGAAACAGTTTGCGATATTTAATAATGAAATAAATTTGTTGGTGTAATAAACTTAGAAATCCCTGTGGAATATGTTTCATACTATACCGGGTCTCTTGGGTTACTTCCAGAAATATTTATTTGTAGTTCGGAATGAGTAACTTGTACGATTGATAAAATAAATCCATTTAACAATTAGTTTTATTTGTCTTTTATAATCCAGATGGGTATTGATTGAACAGAGCTCATAATTTCTGATAATTTGAAATATCTCTCATCAGCTAATAAATTCTGTGTCATCCATATCTTTAAGATTGCTGGGAAAGAATACGCTCCGGAACCAAAAATGCGTCTACAATACCTATTTTTTGTCTAAATAAGAAAAATTACCAATAAATGATGTTTTTCTATGTAAAATTCAAAGTTTCAAAGCAGTATTGAATGTAGATATTTCATGTAACTAGACATAAAGACATTTTAAAAAAATTCGGAATTAACTTGACAAAATAATATTTAAATAAATATATTGAAAAAAAAACATTAGAAAATTATAACCAACAAATAAGTATTAAAATTAAGCTTCAAAGTAAATATTTGTGCGAGGCCATTACAAAAAGGCAACCCTTCAAAATAATCGAAACCTCCTGATGCAGCAAGAAATTGTTAAAATAGATAATTTTAAAAAATCGTAGTCGCAAAAATATTTATATCCATAGCAAATCATTGAAAAATAATTTATAGCAACTATTATCACCTACTAAAAATTCATTTAAAATATGTATACAAAAATCAAATAAATTTCGAAATAACTCCAAACTGAAAAAAATTAGTTCCAAATAAATTTTAATAAATATTTAAAAGTTAATATCGAATCAACATCACTCACGTTTTACGTTAGCGAACCGTGAGCGACGAGCTGAGAAAGAACCTTCCTGAACCGCTGCTGGTGGAGCACTGCTTCGATCCCTCCCCTGCCAAGCTATGACCCAGTTAGCCCAGCTGATCCTGGCCCGGGCTGCTGATGCTGAACACCAGGAAGCCGCGGAGGACATTGATCCTCATAGAACAGCGGGCACGGCAGGTCTGGGAGTATGGTTCAGGAATCAGCTCTAGTCCGGTTTAGCCTACTTAAAAGTAAAATATGCATAAATCGATTCTGCCAATTAGTCGATAATCATGATAAAAAGGATTCATCAATACTTCTTGAATAGTTTATGAAGACAAAACTGAGGAAAACATGAATACCTTTTTGCGTTATTCAATCCTAAATCATCTATATTCGGAAATAAAATGAAAGAAACTTTAAAGCAGCATTTAAAAGTATTTATTGAGTGATACATTGTGAAAAACACGGATTAGAATTCACTACTTTTAACCTTGAATATGTAGAAACAGTCTAGTCTGATGATACCGAAAATTACAAATGCGGAAAATTGTGTGAAAAATATCGGGAAAGGCAGTCAACAGCTTATCAGTAAGTGGATTGAAGAGGTTCTGAAGTGTGTAGATTTTCTTTTATAGATTAAGTGACCTAATTTTATAGATGCAATCATTTCAATAAACGATTGTAAACCTCTCCCACAATAGCCCAGGAAGTTATACGCTAAGCATGCTATTCGGGCACAGGCGAGGTTCAGACCACCTGATAGCCCCGTTTCACACTTGCCCGGCTACCGTGTAGCCAGCGTTGTTTACCCGGTCTCGGTGCCACAGCTTAATCTTTCACACGCACCCGGTCGTTGCTCGAACTCTTCCCTGTCTTGTTTTATCTTTTAATAGCGAGTTCACTCAAGGAGTGCAAACAACATAACGGCCGGGACGATCAAGTGTGAAAACCTCTTCGTGTTTTCCTCTCTAACTGCTCCCACTTGATTAGTTTAATTTGATAGGAACTTGGACTTAGAGTCAGGTTCAAGCCCGAATATGTAAAAAAAAATTAATTTTCTGTTCAGTCTTGGGGTTGGAAAAACAGCTTTTGTAAGGTGGGTAACTAGCCCATCAAGAAGTACGGTTATTGATATCATACTAACTACTACGACCAAAGCTACCGTGACTCCAGCTCAATGAATATGATTTCCCAATAACAGAATTCCACAGCATAAACCGTTTTGAAATCTAGAGCATTTTCCTTAGCGATTTCACTCGCAGCTTCTCGGTTTGTAGCAGCAGCTGTGGCCTGTGAAGTTTTCACTTTTGAACGATAACGTTTCCGGTGGTTTAACCGTTTACTTTCTAAGCCATAACAAAGCCCAAGCAGATTTTAAATAGAAGTTGTAAAATGAATGAATGATAACACAAACGTTATCAAATTTAAACAAATAACGGGTACTGTAAGTTTTCATCCGATGCAATAGACGCATGAAGTCATCAAACCACAAGACATTCCAAATATATATTTACAGCGTTATAATGAAAATAAAAAGAATGTCATTTCCAAAGGTACTAAACGAATCAGTATAAATTTGGAAAGGTTATTTCCTCCCCCTTCTCCCATAAAAAAAATAAAAAATCATTATCTATATTTAATTTCTGGAATTGAACTAATAAAAAATAAGAACTAAACTAAACAATTGCCATTATTGTGGGCAATGTTATAAAAATAAAATTATGTTAATATATAGATAGTTAATTATAATAATAATGAAAAACAGAGTTTTATTAAACTATTAAACTATTTAACTACACTTTGCCCTCTTGGAAGAGCCCGGAGGAGAATCACCGGTTTCTCCATCGAAAGCATCTGTAGCAGGATGTCTTCTGCTAGATCTGTCCAAGTTGTGGAATCAATCCGCATCTTGTGCAGGAGGTAGCCAGGCAAGATTGAAGCTCGTTCCCACTGGAGCCCTCGCAAATAGGTGATACCGCAGCTCATCAAAGTTCTGAGTGTAAATATTGCCACCATACAGAGCAACTATTCCTATCATTGCTATCTCTTCAGGTGTAAAGGTGGTGTTTAGAAAAATGGATTCCTTTTTGAGGCAACATTTTCATCTTCACTTGGCCGAGGAAGCCGAATGTCGAGTCACACCTACTGAAAGCAGGGAAAACAAGGAAAAGTTCCGGTTTTGATGTGTACTTTAAGGAAAAAACGCTACATTAGATCACATCTGTAGCTTTAATTCTTCCACATTTCTTAAAAAAATCTCACGCTGGTGAATAGACAGATGATGAGTCAGGCAGAATTTTCCTCTGCCTGCTGCAGCACTCGAGTGTTATAGTTTTCAAAATTTTTTTTCAGTAGCTCAGTCAACCGAATTTTGTTTTTGACGTTTGACAAGAAATTCTCTCGAGACACCTGCATCAAAAATAACCTGCATTTTTTTTATCAAATATACAAACATACAAAGATGAGTGTGACTTGGAGCTCAGAGATCTTCGTGCCTCTTTGCGGAGCATTTGTTGGGAACCCATAGAAAACTAAAGCCACGTTTGAGCCATAATGAGCGGTAAGGTACTCGATGTAGCAAGACATTCCAAATATATATTTACAGCGTTATAATGAAAATAAAAAGAATGTCATTTCCAAAGGTACTAAACGAATCAGTATAAATTTGGAAAGGTTATTTCCTCCCCCTTCTCCCATAAAAAAAATAAAAAATCATTATCTATATTTAATTTCTGGAATTGAACTAATAAAAAATAAGAACTAAACTAAATAATTGCCATTATTGTGGGCAATGTTATAAAAATAAAATTATGTTAATATATAGATAGTTAATTATAATAATAATGTAAAACAGAGTTTTATATTATTTAACTACACTTTGTCCTCTTGGAAAAAAAAATCTCACGCTGGTGAATAGACATGTGACAGCTATAGTGATGATGAGTCAGGCAGAATTTTCCTCTGCCTGCTGCAGCACTCGAGTGTTATAGTTTTCAAAATTTTTTTTCAGTAGCTCAGTCAACCGAATTTTGTTTTTGACGTTTGACAAGAAATTCTCTCGAGACACCTGCATCAAAAATAACCTGCATTTTTTTTATCAAATATACAAACATACAAAGATGAGTGTGACTTGGAGCTCAGAGATCTTCGTGCCTCTTTGCAGAGCATTTGTTGGGAATCCATAGAAAACTAAAGCCACGTTTGAGCCATAATGAGCGGTAAGGTACTCGATGTAGCTGTCAGCTATCAAATCAAATGAACCCTTGGGCCACACAACTGCGTAAGTAAAAGTTTTGATATATATATATATATATATATATATATATATATATATATATATATATATATATATATATGTATTTTTTTTTTTTTTTTCGGTTGGCTTTATAGACCTTGTAGATCTTTGGCCGCGCGATGTGGTGTTCTTACAGACATTTATTGCTTGCGGGAGCACAGACAGCCTGGAGGGGGCCACCCAACCTCACGTTGCTGCGAACCATGGTTTCCATGGTGCAGCGGCAGGCTGCCCATTGCTCCATAACCGGTCCTTTTGGGGCCAATTCGGCAGTGTCCTTCCCACCGACTCACTCAGGTTCAAGGACAGTGGCAAATCGGTCTAGATCCACGGATTATGGCTGTTCGGAGTCAGCAGGCGCACGAGGACCTATATTTCTTTCCCCGAGACAGACCGTCCATGGACCAAACCTCTGGGCGGCTATTTTATGTCCTGGAAAACCACAAGGCGATTCACAATTAAGGTACACGGGGTAGGGTCATCACTCCTACGCCCGGTCTGTGTGAGTAGCCTCCAGTAGGCTGACGGGCCTCACATACCCGGGGGGAGGGGTGATAAATTTCTTGAATTATTACTTTAATTAAATTAAAGTAGTGCCGGTCCCGGGATTCGAACTCACAACCTTTGGGTTTGTGAGTAGGTGCACTTTTGCAAGCGCGCTAACCCGCTCGGCCACCCCGAGCCCCCATATATATATATATATATATATATATATATATATATATATATATATATATATATATATATATATATATATATTTCGTTTTTTAATGCACTTAATTTGTTATTATATTGTATATAATAAATATATACATATTGTGCAATGATAGTTTCTGGCAAGTAGGTTTTTGTAAATATAACTCTAACCAAATTACAACAATAATTTTTAAAATTTTGAATATGAATCGATATGAACACAATAATCGATAATTCTTGTTTCCTTTCATAAAACCCCTGCATAATAAGGAAAAGGGCAAAACAATATTACTTGATCAATATCGTCCTTTGCAGATTTTTTGTCATGGATGGAGAACAAGGAAAGGGGTTATTGGTCATGAAATGCTTCGACGAGGCTTTGATAATGTAGCACAAAGAACAGGGCTAGAAATTAGAAATCTGAAAAATGCAGAGATTAGTTTATCGGTGGGTCTCCTCAAACCTCTTCAACGTCCATTGGAATATGCGAGGGGGGAATTTGCCGAAGAAAATAGGCCCATAGAGTGGAAATTTCCACATAAAAACAAAATATTACAGTAAATTTCTGATTTCGAAAAAAAAAAATTATATACTATGAAAAACTGTATTTGGGAAAAAAATTGAGTCTACAGGGTTCTGTTCTCGGATTGTAGAAAATTTAGTCTGCTTTCAAAATGAAACGAGTAGTTATTATCATGAAACCAGTCCTTGAGGGTCAAAATCACCAAAAAATGAAGGAAGTTTTGTCAATTTTGTGATTATTTGGATTTTTGACAATGTTGCGTTCGGCGCTAGGTTACAAAACTTGGATCATTCATTCGACCAGCATCGTAAACAGCTCTGCAAAAAAACAGAACTACTGAATCTGACGCGCTGAAGTCAGATGTATATGGTTACTGGACTAACTCCGAATTTAATCAAATTTAAGTTCCATATAACTTATCAACCAAGAACTTAATACCTCACATTCGAATATATGTAAATTGCGCGCGTATACGCATGCACACTAATATGCTCGTAATACTATGGCTATCATGAGGTATGATTATCATTATGAAATTTAAAATATATATATGTATATGTATATATATATATATATATATATATATATATATATATATATATATATATATATATATATATATATATATATATATATATATATATACATAATTATTTTAAAATTTTAAACATTTTTTCCTTTTCTAAATCGATGAATACTGAGGAATACTAAGAACGTTTCAAAATGTATTCCTTTCAACCAATAAATGGTCGGTTATTAGATATAATTTCATTCAATGATGCAAAAAGATCCCACAAACGGTTGCTTATTTCCACTTTACCAAGACGCTTCAGGTGTTAAAAAATATTTATAAATAAATTTTAAAATACTACTCTATTTTAGCAATACAGAATTTCTGAGCCAAAATAATATTAGTTGATACTTAATGTAAAGAACTTCAGCATTTCTTTTAATTTAAGACGAAATATATATATATTTGTACTATGTTCTGGTATATATGTACTAGAATCTGGTTCCAATAATTAGGATTTTTTTTTTTAATACGAACATATTTCAAATATTTTTTTAATGAATTCTGCAAGAATTTATTTTATTTTTTTTATTTTACTTTGTTTTTTCTGTTTATTTCATTTACGAATTCATTTTTACATAGCTATAATGTTTATTTTCCATCTCAGTATATAGATTTCTATTTTATTTTATTTTTGCCCTTCCAACATGTTTTCGTTTCCTACGATCTTTTTTTTCTTATCTTTTTTTCTTTTTGCTTATGCTTGTTTTATTGCTTAGATGAATTTATTGTCTTTCCTTTTTTTATATATATTTTTTTTTCCTTTTGATGAATAAACTTACTTTTTTTTATTAATTATATAATACGTCTCATGGCCAGAAATAATCAATATTTTTTTTTCTTGTTTGTTATTCTAAAGGGACTTTGTCCCTGAATAAAGTGTTTTTTTCTATCTTTCTGTCTACCTATACATAAATAATGCTTTAAAAACTGCATGGGCACTTATGAGCCATCTATAAAATAGTTGTAGGCGAGAATCATTCAGTAGTTTTCGACATGGGCAATGTGGTGGATGTTTTGTTTTATTCTTACTTATATTTGATAAATATGTAGTTTAATTTATTTTTTTTTATGGCACGAATGACTATTAAGATTTGTCACCAAATCCAAATAGTTTAAATATAAAACCCATTAAACTTCCTAGCAATAGTTGTCCTGGTTCTTCCACGACAATGAGTTAGTAAAATCTAATCCTAATGGGTGAAATTTCAGGGAATGCTCTGGGAACTGCAAGACCCCTTAAGCTACTATGTCCACACTGC
The DNA here is from genome assembly GCA_948150685.1 of Rhaphigaster nebulosa. Classification (NCBI taxonomy): domain Eukaryota; kingdom Metazoa; phylum Arthropoda; class Insecta; order Hemiptera; family Pentatomidae; genus Rhaphigaster; species Rhaphigaster nebulosa. The sequence continues at coordinate 86,865,658 of OX411311.1, read as the reverse complement.
TAAACTTTTTTTTTAGCTTTTGTTAGACAAAGTAACCCTATTTTTTCTTGGTCGATTACAAAGATTCATTTTTGAAAATAATAAATCAAAATCAATATCAATTATTTAGGAGTTTTTAAAACCGAAACGTTTAGTATTTCAAGTTTTCCTGTTTGTTTTTTTATCTATTTACCTTTAAACAAATACAGACCATTTCAGGACAGATATATATTCCAGGAGCAGATGCCATGTTTACACAGTATCTAGGTCAATAGCAGGTAGTATAAAATTTACACCGTAAACTGAAGTGCTTCCGTTACCGGCTGTGGGCTGCACTGTCTGATCTAGCTATGGACCAGGGCCAACTTGATCTTTGTTTATCTTTCGGCGGGTCGTTCTTTAAAATACTACTAAGCCAGTATTTAAAATTCTATATTTAAAATTATATTATAAAAAGGTTGTAGGTATTGTTTATTTTGCTGTCATTGCATTAAGGTTCTGACTTTAATGATAAGGTCATTGACATGTAATTTATTGTCGGATATGAAAGATTGTAAGAAGCTTACCGTTTCATTTATATGAAAAAACTAATTGCGAATAAAAGTCGAAAATAACCAATATATCTTATTTGATAAAATTTTACTACTTCTTGACTCCAATGTAAGAACTAACATGTAAATTTAAAAAATAAAAATTCTTTTGAAAATAAAATTGATAGGCGAATGAAGCTTTAATATAATGATATTTAATTAGCAAATAACAGTTCAAATTAGCTAACAGCTAAACATCTAGCAGCCCATGTCCTGAACTCTTGAGTCAGTTGAAGGTTAGCAGCTAAACATTCTAAAACCCGCAAAACACATGGGAATAATGATTCGGCGGACCACTAATACTGTGTGTAGAGGGCCTCGTACCCGAACTTGGTCCGCCGTTGTTTACCGAACCGTTGCTACCAAGCGTGTAGCGGGTTTAAGACATGCGATTCCGAAAGATTCTTAATACAAAGCCGTAAATCTGCCAAGTAGCAGTTAATAACATACAAGTCAACGTTTCGCCAAGGCAGGCATCATTAGGTCTGAAACACATGCATATAAGATCATGTAAATTGTAAACAATAGATAGCACATCTCACAATCAACTACCCATATTATATTAACTAGAGATAGTGCATTACTCCGAGACAGTTAAACATAAGTACTACATAAAATAAGATTTAAAAAATAATATACTGTTTACCAGCAAAGCAGCTAAACCAAATAATAATGGCCTGCTTTTTAACACTTTGTTAACAAAGCAACTGAGAAATATTACTGAACTATGCTTCCTTGTAAAATATTTTTCTCTAAGGATGGTAAGTTGACATTCAAGGTTAAACGTTATTACAGACAAATGATACTTATGAAAAAATGGCTACTGCTTCATTTCCTTATAAAACTAAATAAAATGTACAAGAAAAAAAAAGTTTTTGAAAATATAAAATGGTCTGAAAAATTGAAAGACGAACGAAACATAATATTCAAAATGAATAGCAGTTAGAAACTTACAGAATGAATTTACAGCTAAAAACAACAAAGTGCTTATCAACTATATCTAAATCAAAGCAGCTACATAACATGAGAAAGCATTGCTTAACATAGAAGAGTTTCACTTTAACAAAGACAAGTTACAACATTACGTCCAATTTGGTAATTTTTTTTTCATAAAACATGACACTAGATGGCGTATCCCAAATTGTCTTTGTGGTGTTGCGGATATGATAACAAATCGGGTCCGTTTCCCGGTTACAAAATATTTTCAGAACAGGTGAGGAATAAGCCGCGATTCACACGTCAGCTTGACATCTACTTAAATCTAACAACGGAACTGAAAATAGTAAACAATCTTCTGACGATTATATCCGGGTAACAGCAGCCATGATACTATTACTGATATTGATGGGAGGAACTAGTCCGGCAATCGGGCCCCTTGGCCCTTTTTACCAACCTGGTTGCCACCCCGTACTAACCAGAGTGGGAATGTCGAGATTCATATCTCGGGGACCGCCTAAAAATGAATATTAGCATCTCCCAGGTGGGAATCGAACCCACGCCATTCTAAACCGGGCACTCTAGAGCTCTCGCCTAGACCATCACGACCTGTTCAGCCTTAGTATAGAAGCATAATTAGGTACCATGTGCTAAACTCCAAAATATTAACAAAGAACTAAAGGTTCGAACATAACAGCAATCAGTAGCCCACATTCATATCAGGGATAATGCATACATACGACAATTGACGTTATTGTCACTAAGGTAACTAACTACCTGCACACTCTGAAGTAGATGCATCATGAGGTGCCTACGATACGCAGCATGCAAGAGCAGCTCAGGACACAAGGGAAAGGTAATAAAACGAGGTTCACACCGCGCATATTGCTAAACATCACGACCAACATATCTCGCGTAGCACTGCATGTTTATTTATCATTAAGATTAATTATGTCCTAACTCTGAAACAACAAACGTAACTGGAATGGTGATTGGATAATTAAAATAAATCATAGCATTACGAAAGTACTCTTTGTGACATCAAATTGGCAATTAACCGTTAGCTGTAATCCATTATTGTGCACTCTAATTCGGCAGAAGGAAAATGAAGCCTATGCCAAGAAGAGGTATCTAATAGTAAAATAATATAATCCATAGTGCAATTTTCCTAATCACCACTTGCAGATCCTAATCACCACCTAATCACCACTTAACACAACAGTTAATTGTTTTTACTTACTTACATAATTACTTTTCGACGGATAACAATACTTCCTAATTTTGTTAGTCCTATGTACGAAACTTAGGCCAATATTATAAACCAAAATGGACGACATATATGAAGGTACATGTGCTACCGAGTTTATCTGGGCGACCATCACAGAAACCTCGTGGGCGTCCATTTCAGAGGAAACATGGCCCAGGTGTTGTCGCCGAAACACAAATGCCATGTTGATACATCTACCTCAGGCTAGCTTATCACATCCGCCCACTGGTCCTGAGGATTACAATGTCAGCTGCCATCAATTAACTTACATCATTAATCTTATTTAAAATAGATAATAACAAATTTAAGCTCTCCTTTTTTTTTTCTGTGAAATATGTTTATAGGGAGAAAAAATGATAAAATTTCTGATGAAAAAGACTTCTCAGGAAAGATCAAATCTTTAATTTAATTGCTAAGACTGGTTTGTTATCAAATGAATATTGGCACAAATCTTTCTCATCAGCCACGAGAATAATTTAATAGTAAATAAGTAAGTGGGGAAGAGAGGAAGGTGGAGGCGGTGTGCATTAGTATTTTAGTACGACTCAGCCGATTTTGAGATAATATTCGATAGGTGAAAGAGTTGGTTACGCACGGTGACCATGCGTATCTAACTTTCCGACATAGCACTGAGTTTCAGCACTCTCCGGAAGAAACTCACTTTTGTCCCAAATTATTACCACATTAATTAATTTCCGAAAAAATAGTCATAGTATAGTTTTTTGAAACTCAGCCTTAATTTATATGTGAACATGCTTATGGTTTCGCCTAGGAATAATATTCCTTTTATTTAAACGTTTATTATATGTTAAATAAAATAAAATATAAATATGCGGTTTAAACATATTGGCTTTAATAGTTTTCTCACTTTAAAATGGAATTGTGCCCTTAGGGAATATATTATAAAATAAGGAATAGTTTAACGCAATATTTCTTGGCAAAACGATAATTTCTTGTGTTTCATAAAGATGTGTGACTCATGGTTATCTCAAAAATGTATACAAAATGCCATTATTTTAAAATAGATTAGGTAATCTTAAATCCGTGTAATTGTATGTATATATTGTAATACCCCATGCTAAAAATAGCTAAATATACATCCAGATTTTTTAATAATTTTTTTATTAATCGCTTTTCTTAATAAATTCTCACGCCATTCAACGGTTTAGCGAATTTAATCGTCAAGAGAATCTTGCAAAATCTGCCTAAACAGCTAAAATTCAGTAACTAGATCCTTTTCACTGATCAGCAAGCAATGAAATGCTTAAAATGTTTTAATCATTTGCAGAGAAATAAAAATTAAACATAAATGATTATGTGATATTGACGGCCATGGGAGAAGGACAAGACGAGGTGTGGCCCTTTGATTCCAACCGAAACTGGAACTGCCTGGGTCACTCAACTCTGGATTGCCTGACCTCAACTGAAAATTCGGTGCCTCACAGTCGCCTCCCTACAGCATGTTTTAAGCAGTTTATGATTTATTTTTCAAAACTTATTGCTAATTCCGATTTTTGTATAGTAAATAACGACGTCGTTTTTTACTTCCTTGTACGAAGTAAAGGAAGTATTGTAATCGCGAAAATTTTCGGTTTTCAGATTTCGACGGAAATATCCATTTTGACCATCCCTGAATCCATTTTGACTGTACGTACGTACGTAAGTTCGTATCTCGCATAACTCAAAAACAGTTAGCCGTAGAAAGTTGAAATTTTGTATTTATGATTGTTGTAAAATCTAGTTGTGAACCTCCCTTTTTGGTTACTGCTTGATCACCGGAAGTGGTACTTTACTTGGTCATAATTGATTTCCATCAAAAAATATATTAAAGTACTAAGCAAAACTTCTCAAATTTAGTATTTATAACTTATATATTGATTTAAATAACATACTAGATTTTGGTCTAAATTGGAAAACCGGAAGTGGTACTTTACTTGAAGGTAATATTAGAATTTCATCAAAAATTATAATAAAATATAATGTAAAATACCTCAAATTTGGTAAATAGGGCTTTTATATCGATATGAATGTATTTAATATATTTTGGTTAAAATTGGTGAGCCGAAAAGGGTACTTTACTTGAAGGTCATAATAAGCTTACATCAAAACTTATATTTAAATTAAAAATCATATGTTTCGGTAATGAAGGTTACAAACGTGATTTGTTCTCCAATCCAATTAAACATTTTTATTACTTGTTTCAAGTGTTAAAATTGAGTATAAAATACTGGTTTTGCGAGATGAACAAGTCTGCTGCAGGAGAATAAGATATTAGTTAAGTGGATTTTTCCACTTAAAATGTCGAAATTGTCGATTTCCAATGCTTTATCTAGTGATATTGACTGTTTTAATGTGGTCATGGAACATGAAGAAATCTCTTGGAAACTTTTTATCTACTGAAGGAAAACGGCACATAATAACGGAATGAGACCTCCAGAAACAAGAGTGTGTCTGTGTGTGTCAATGTATGTCGCGACACCGAGTGTCGTTTTTGAGACACTGCAAACTTAGTAACCAAATTCAGGATCACTTTTTGAGCCAGCGATTTATAGTTTAATAGTCGTACAAGGAATTCATGAGTTGTCCACATCAGATATTTTTTAAAAAGATTAAAGCACCAAAAATTCGAAATTTAGCTTTCAATTTATTATGGCACGTAAACACCACCTCAATCGATTCCCACTCACGATATATCGAGAAAAAAATTGTAAATGGTCAAAAAATCTACTATTAATGTCGTAAGCACCAAAAACTAACGACTCTCAGTCCGACACTCTAGCCTTAACCAGTGCTAGAATTCTTTAAAATATATTGAAATTAAAAAGTTTTTGCCAGGTTAATAAACTCCTACAATATACAATAAAGAATAAAAAATTAAAGAATTTTAAAGAATTTAAAAAAATTGTTACAGGGGGAAAAATCCTTTCATGTGTTCCCTGTAAAGTTTGCTAAATGGCGCTCAAGCCTTTTTCTGTTACCTCTTTTTAATGTATCAATCGCATAAGTGAACTTCTGAACTACTTACCACTAACTTATGAACCACCCCAACTCGTTATATTGGAAAAAAAAAATAAGTTTTCGTAGAAACAAAACTACAATGGATTAATTTTTGTATTCAATAAAATTGTATTAGAAAAACGTATTGTCAAGCATTTTAACAAAGTAAAAAATGATTAAAATAAAACCTTGTGGATGGTTAATGCGAGAGGATGGTTAATGATCAGAGGAATTCGTTATAGGGCTTATATTTTTATGTGAGATATAGCATTACTTCCCATGGAAACCTTAAACCTTGTGCTAGCTACATTGAAGCAAACGTTGATTCTTGACAATATTGCCAGGTGAATTTTCAAAAGAAACCTGTAATGTAATGAAACCCGGTTACGGACCAATGTCCAAGGAAACCTTTGAGGCAAGATTCTTAGATCAATCAATGAAACCTATCAAGTAAAGGAAGGAAATACGATATAACAATTAGAACTCCAGAATTCAATCGGGACTTAATAAAATGTCCTTGGAATCCTACCCGATGGTCTAACATTAATTAATTCAAAAAGATTTATTGGTCTAAGCGTCAAATTCATTAAACCATTTCAACCTCTGAAATTAAAAAAAAAAAAAAAAAAAAGTATGAATACAGGAAAATGGTTACAAAGTTTTAGCATAGGCGTTTGCTGTTAGTGTGTAGACCCACTACATCATTTTTCACGTTTCATGAAATTCCCACTTCTTGTGACCATTAAAATGGCACTCTCTGGATATTAAAAAACTTTAAAAAACGATCATTTAAATTAGCAGTATTATCTGTATAGTAATTAATCTAGAAAAAAAAATACTATGGTTTCCGTTAATCCTTCTTCTTGAGTTTGGTTCCTTGATGTGGGTTTCAAAAGAAGATAGAAAAAATAAAGATTCGAAAATGAGTGTTTTCTATATAAGAGTGATTCGTTCTGCATTATTGCACTATAGGCACTAAGTATTCCATATTTTGGAGAAACAAATTGCACTGAAAAAATCTAAGTGAAGGAAATTAAGTATAGCCTGTTTGAAGTAACTTCAGTCTGTGATAATTTGTGTTATGGCCAGAGACGTTGCTACACATATTTATTGGAGAGGGCAAAATTTCCCAGGAATTTTCATCGGGTTTACCAATTATATTAAATACATTAATTGCCACAACTTTATTACGAAATACTCTTTTAGATTAGGACTAATCCATAATGCAAAGCGCCACTTCGGTAAGTCGATTTTATCGAAAACGTTGCTGAAACATCCCAGGTATACACCTATCTTGAATACGTAATTTCAGTTTCGAACAACTTTTCATTTCACGTACTGGCTGGCTGTTTAAAAACTTGGCTGTTCAACAAATACACAGTTGTAGTTCAGTTTATCTTTGCTAATGAAGGCCCGATTTAGATTTTTTTTTTTTTTTTTTTGTAGAAAGTTTAATTTTCTTTCATATGATCATGTAGGTAAACAATTTATCATAACATGAATACTTTTTGAGTTTAGCACAAATAAAATTTTCTTTCCATCATAACTTTTTTGCTTGCATTTTCTCAGTGTTGTACTATATTTGTGAAAAGTAAAAGGGAGAAGACTTTAAGAAAGTTTCATCAAAATCATTAGAGCCGTTTTTGAGAAAATTTAAAAAAATGTAAAATCGATAATATAAGAGTGAAAAATGTATTTTTCTCCTACCTAACTTAAATAAGTACGTAATTTCATTTTCGAACAACTTTTCATTTTTGAGCTGGGTTGTTCACACAGAAGCACACGCACAGAACATTTTGCGAGACTTTAGAGGTTATTTGGACTCAGAGGACATTAAAACTTGTTATTTCAATTAAAATCGAAATTGTTCACGTTCGCAATAATTCTCCTTACTATATATTTCATATAGTATATAGGTAAGGGAAGGTAAAACGATATATAGATCGTGCACTTTTAAATATTTTTTATAATTTTAAAACATAAAGAATATATTTTAAGGAATTGATAGAGTAACTTGAAACAATAAGAAAATAATGCGTTATTCATTGAGCATGTGGCGTATTTTTTTACTGTATTAAAGAATCCACTTTCGATTCATTACTCCCGATCCTATCGGGGAAAACAGATTTAAAAGCATACAATTTGGATATTATCAATACGCATCAAGTATGGAGTGTTTCCAACGTCAGTCCACACGTCCCTTTTAAAATAGAAAAACAAAGAAATGAAATCTAAAATAAAATGATGTGGCATGTTCGAAGAAGCTGATTAAACTACTACATAGGGTAATTTATTAGAAAGAATACAACATGAGTTTTTTTTCTTCAATGACTTCCATGAGACATTCATAACTAAGTCCCATTTTTTATTTTGATACCCCTCTACGAAGCATCTATCATTTAAAGTAACTACCCGTTAAACTTCCTTGATTTAAACTCCTTAAATTATTACCATTATCATTATAGAAGAGGTTATTATCAGTAACTTTCTGAAGGTTTAATTAACTCCTTATTAAAAGAGTTTAATTAGTTTTAAGATCAGAAGGGGGATGAATAACTTCTTATCATCTAAACTGGAGGACTTAAAAAATAGTCTGTTCATATTCAAGTCATTTTCCTTGTAAAATGAAAAATATTATATATATGGACTGTTTTTATTGTCACATATTAGAAATTCTATGTGAATTAATTGTAAATCAGTTATATGATTTTGGTTTTATTAGAAACAAGATTTTAGCTCAAATAAAAAGCACCAAAAAATGTCAGAACCAGTTGCTACTGCTTATAATGTTCCCTTGATGACTAGTACTAACGGGATTTTTTTAATATCCTTAAAATAAAAATAACTCAGTAAACGAATTTATTTTAACTCTGGGACATGCAAATTGTCATTTTTTATGAAATCCAACCTTATCCACTAATTTTTGACGACAAATATTTTGGTATTTAGTTATTTCGAACCCTTCTGATAATAAGGGTGGCTGGACAAAGACATCCCATCATTCTGAGCGGCTTGGGCTCATGTTTCTTCTTAGCCATCCTAAAATTTAGGACTAAATCAACCTTCCGGGGTTAGTAATCAACCTACCGGTTAATAATTAATGGTCGCTCTTGAAATTTGTAACAATTGCAGGAGTGATCTAATTTTTTTTTTATTAGCCACTGACATAATATATCATATTATTTATTATTATTATTAATTCGGCGCTACAACGCGTTGGTGCGTCCAGGCCTCCTAAATCAGCTAAATAAGCTCCTCGCATCTCCAGCCATAGAGTCGAATCATCGAGATCTAGGTCGCCCGACTCTTCTCCGCCCGTGGATGACACTCCTCCTCGCCCATCCTAGCCAAATATCCAGCTCATCTCAGTCGGGATCGTTTAATTACTGTCACGACATCAGGCTCCCCAAACAGGTCATAGATTGCTTCATTGGTCATGCGTCTCCATCTTCCACCAATAAGCACGGATCCAAATATTTTTCGGAAGACTTTACGCTCAAATATGAGCAGATCTTGGTATGCATTCTTGGTCATTGTCCATGTTTCCTCTCCATATGTAGGGACTGGGTGAATAAGAGTTTTATACAAAATAATTTTCATCATTATAGTCACTACTCTGCTTGCTAGATGTTACCTCAGCCAAAAGTAACAGCGGTAAAATATCCTTCTCCTTGTTTCCCTTTCGATTGTGTTGATACACGTGACATGAGATCGAATATAAGGGAATTCTGAAACCAACACAAAGTGATATGGCCTAATCCTCTCTTCTCCCTAGGATGCCTTGGGTGCTGTTCTGCTACCATGTACTTTGTCTTATCTTGAACAAGTTTGTTAATCACTAGAACTTGATTGATTATTTACTGATATTTAAGAGACTCGAGGTTCTTTTTGGGAAAATGTTAACCGACTTACAGTTTTTATCATATTTTTATTTTTGTTTTTGATGTTCTGATCTCATAATTTATTATCATATATTTTTTAAAGTATAATTTTTATTTATAGTGTGACAATAATATAGTGTCAAGTAGATTTTTATATTTCAATCTAATTATCAATATTGTTGAATCATTCAAAATAAAAACTATTCATTATCGATTAATTTATTTATAGGCCTTGAGCTCGCTAGGATTTCCTTATCCATTGACACCGATAGAAACTGAAGAAGTATATTTATTCTACCAGAGCCAAAGTAAATTGACTTCTTTGATGAAAGCGCGAAGACATCAGCCTTGTAATAAATTTCTTCGGAAAAACAAACAATGTGAAGAGAATGGCTGGTGATGTTCGCGACATGTTAGTGCAAAACATCAAATAAACAGCATTGACTGACAAATTAAAGAGATATTTACTGCTTGTATATCTCGGCCAGTTGGATTTTGTTTGAGGCAGAGAGAACTCTTCTGCTGCTGCCGTAACACATGTAGAGCATTTGGAGTGTTTGGCACAAACATTTCAGCATTTGCCTAAACCACATGGGCAGCTGATTCCTGTTCTGTTCAGAGCAAAATTTACTATCATTCATAGAATTATTCCAAAATAATGCGTATTTTGTTCAACCAATAATTTCCCCGTGATATCGCAGATCCGTGACCCACTAATAATAATAAAAGGCTTAGCGAACCCCATGGTTCGATGCCGACACCACGAATCGCTGTCTGCATACCTCCGTCCACCGACCACCGTCAAATTCCAAATCCTCCCACATATGTTTCGGTCTACCCTTCGGACTTATACCAGTCGGATCAGCACTATTAACTTCGTTCCCAACTGTTTCAACCGCCGCGATGATACTACTTCAATGATATTAACAGTATTCATTCTCAACAATTCCGCATTGTGTAACCTCCAAAATTCTCTATACTCATCCTTCCTCGGATCAGATATTTTAGGCAATACCTAAAGTAGTTATTCTACCTTCAAAGTAAGCGGCCACGTTTCTCACCCGTTACCAATTAAGAGGTAAAAACAAAAGAGAGAACATTAGTCCGCCTCACGGCATTTTATTTCTGGAATCATTTCCATAATAAAATGAGCCTTGTTCGAAATGAAATTTCATAGTCCAGATAAAATTATGTCCTTGAAATACCAAGTCCTTCAATTTTAAACAATATTTTCAGCCATAAATTGAATGGTAATAATTATTTAAAAAATAAAAGAATACAGACAATTGTAATACACCTCCAAGTTTTTCTAGGAAAAAAATGATAATACTATATAAATCTGCTTTAAACTAATAAAAGATGCATAGGACTTACAAAGAAAAGTATATTATTTGAGCAGAAAATAACGGTGTTTTTTACAGAACACGATACAGGCCATCAAAAGGATATTTTCGAGGAAAAAATAAATAAAGAACGAAGCGGAAACAAGTGGGGCAATAGAAACAGTGAAGTGTGCATAATGCATATAAGAGGACTGGAATGGTTATACGGCCCAACATAAAGGCTCCCTAGGGATCCATTCTGCCATGGATGGGTCGTACTGGACAAGAGCTATGGAATATCCTAGCCACACCTGGTAGTCAGTATTCTGTTCCAGATAGTGATGGAAAAAAAATTGAAACAATTATACATCACCATCGGTCTAAAAACATCTATGGTTTTAATAAGGAAATTGATTTATGTTAACCATCGATGTTTTTAGATCGATGAATCAGTAACATGGGATGTATAATTGTTTCAATTTTTTTGCCATCCCTAGCTGGAACAGAATACTGACTCGCATACTGCTACTTTATATATAATCATGCCATATAATTTTCTATAATAATCGTTTTAATTATTCTTTCTTATTGCATTCCATTTTTAATCCGCTGTACTATTATTAAATTTATGAAAAATTATAATATGAGTCAGATCATAATGTGTTTACCAATGTAATACAATTGTAACATGTGTTACATGAAATGCCTTAGGGCATGGAACATGTAAATGTTTAAATAAACTCTCCATTGATAGTGTTGGTATAGTAGTACAAAAAAAAAAAATAAATAACAATTAAAGATATAAGTGGATGAAGATATTACGTTACAAATTTTAAGTTTTTAAAAAATGGCAAATAAAGTATTTTTATTGTAATTATTTATAGTCACGATCCATCCAATCCAAAAAATAAATCATGCGATAAACCAAGAATTTTGAATCATTAATGTTATAAGGAGAAGATAAGCACATAACATCTTAATCCATAAGAAAAAATTTGTATCCGAAAATTTGTTGCATAGCATCCACTCATGTCTTCAATTATTATATATATATATATATATATATATATATATATATATATATATATATATATATATATATATATATTTATCAGAAGTTATGTTCTTTTTTTTATTTTCTCTTCACTTATATGTTATAATTGAGATGGTTGTAAATATCAATTGGCTGCTATTAATGTAGTCTTTGCCCACACATTTTTTTCTGTTCCCAGAATAAAGTTTATTTTTATATGTATATATATATATATATATATATATATATATATATATATATATATATATATATATATATATATATATATATATATATATATACACAGAATTCTTTCTTTTTTTATTCTCTCAAAGAATTAGCTATTATATATAAATATAGAAATTTTTTATAATTCCTCAAAATATTGTTATTTCAAACTTCGGACGCTAGAATCTAAAAGTATACCGTTATTTAAAATCAACTAAAGTCAAACATTGATTTATCTGAGTAATCGATACACATATCTATAAACGTCGCTAGTAAAACATCTAAAATTTTTATTAAAACATTTCAAAAACATGTTTCATTGGCAAACTATCACTTCCAGCACTGTTCCAGCAGTTCCAGTCAATAATGATGTCAATTTCAAGCAGTTCTTCATGGATAGGTAGCCTTCATGGGCGGCTAGCCCCAGGCTGTAAGAATACTGTATCATTTGAAAAACAATATGCAAATTTCAGAGCATCCTATTTTTTCTTAATGGATGGGTACGTAATTGATAACTTGGAATTATAAAAGGATCTCGAGATTGTTTCGTTCATTCTACTCATTGCCGATAATGCAATAATTTCATACTTACACAATGGTTCTTCAGAGTTTGTTTTTTTTATTTTGGTTCAACGTCTTTATGTATTCCAACTAGGATAGGAAGAATGGGTTATCTTACAGGTTACCAACAGATCCGCCACGAATTAAAATTCAATACTTTCCTGCCGGATTCTATTCAGCGTACTAGTTTGGACAAAAATCAGAATTCATCCTTAGATTAAGAATTATTATTTTTTATCAATAAATATATAAAATGAAAACAATCCGTACATTATAATAAGAGGCCTAAATTATTTTTTAATCTTAATAACAACTTTAGTGAAAATATTTTATCACCAAACTTTATTAATAATCAATTATCCGGTATGTTATAAAAACTTTATACATTTCAAATAGTTTAATTTTATAGAAAACGTTATATTTTAAATCTATGAATTCCTAAGTGAACGAAAGGGATAAATTCTGTCAATATATTATCTGTTAATAGAACATTTCCCTTCAGTATTTAAAATTTTATGAGATTTATCTTAAAGCGCTAGTACTTAAGAGAGTTCAAAAGCATAGATTATTAATTAAGTGTTCTGCAAAGAGTGTATATAAAAGCTTTTATCCAACTTTAAATATTTAAGGTCCAAAGCGCTTGAAGTGAGAAACAATTCATACCCACTGAAATTTCCTTCTACAGATTTTAACGTTATGTTTTAAGAACATTAATATCATCGATGAATAAAATAAATTATTACGTGATATTGGTTTGTTTATTCGATTATATATTTAAAATATATAACCCTCGACTGCGCAAGAATTCGTATGTGGTTCAAATGTAAAAATCAGAAGCGTGGAGTGCGAGAAATTTGAATGGTTTATTTGGAGTGTAATGCTTTGTTCCTAATATAATCTTAATTGAAAACCATGGAATATCAAAGAAGATTTTTTTACGAACTGGTGATTCATTTGACTTGAATCCAATACTTTAAAATTTCTGTATGTCTGCAAAATAGATGGATCCGAAAATCGGAAAATTTTATTTAGAAAAACTTAACATTGCAAGTAATAGCGCATAAAAAGTGGGGAGGGAATAAACTTTGAACCATTGAAATACATTGAATTCCACGAACATCTTTCTGTGACAATTACAAGACCAAAATGGTCATATTTCGCTAATTTCATATTTCGTCATATTATTTTTATTTTTTCGAAAGGTTGTCGATCGACTTTAATCGTTTAAAACTCTTTTTTTCCATATTTTTAAATATTGTTACGTAATATTTTGAATGTTTATCAAACAAGATTTTATCACATCTTTATAAAGATGTGATAAAATGTGGTATAAACGTTAAAATGTAAAATGTAAATTATAAACGTTAAAAAAAAAAAATTCCGTTCCTTTAAGAATTTTTTCAACAGGTTGTTACACACTGATTTCATCATTTCAACACTGATTTCAACACATACAATTTGTTTCTACTATTTTTCTATTAATTATCACGTTGAGAAAGACCATCGGAAATTTATTTCAAAAAATAAACTATCGCATCTGGACTATGAATGCAGTTAAATATACCAATTGTGATTTGTAACATTAAGTATCTTGCATAATTTGCATTATGATATACAGCTACAACCACTGCACATAATATACTCGTAACTTTGATAACTGTAAATTATGTGTAAATGATCCTAGCGGTTAAAAAATCTATAAATAAATAAAGGTTTGTGAACTAAAGTGGACGGAACGACACGATATTTCTTCTGGGAAAGCTCGTGGGAACGAGTGGGCGTGAAAAGGTTAACATATAACAAAGAAATCACTACACGAATAACCAAGAGTAATTGTTGGTGCCTCAACTGCCACCCACTCTTGCCGCAACAAAAATGAAAAGACCTCTTATTTGAAACCACCAAACAAACTCGCTAAAGATGATTAATTCATTCCATATGAATTTCCGTTAAAAAGTATTTTATTATTTATTAATTTCAAGGCTCGTTTACACCTAAATTACAACTTTACATATAAGGATACAATAAATGTTTCCGTCAAATATGTAAATTACAAATATATATATATATATATATATATATATATATATATACATATTGTTCATCCTCATTTTTTGTAGACGTTTTCATATATATATATATATATATATATATATATATATATATATATATATATATATATATATATATATATATATATGTGTGTGTGTGTGTGTGTGTGTGTGTGTGTGTGTGTTTTTTAGTTTTCGATGTTCCGGTTACCACTTTGGGATATATAGGTATGATAACAGTTATATTAAATATAATACACACTCAAATGTAAATAGTTAACTGATAACTAATAATAATAGATAACTGATAATGACATAAATATAAAAAATACAATATAAGAGAAAAATGGTATCCAAACAAGGCCATCATGTCTGGCTGTCGAATTAGTTCTACCAAGTTCTGGGTTGGCCGATATGTCATGTATTTCTCATATGATTGAACAGCTCAGAAAAACATTCTGTGAGCAGTGCTACTCATGTGGATAGATTTTTTTTTTCCTTTTCAGTCTCGCTTAAGAATCACAGACGAATTGTGATCTGTTAACAGTGTCTGTAATTTGTCACGGAGCTACTGTAAATTAAAAAAAAAAAAAAATGCTTAAAAAAATTAAATTACAGGTACCCGAAAGTATTAATATTTCAAAGATTAAATCATCTAAATAAATATGAACTAAGCCAGGCCAGTCTAACCAAAATGGTTTCACGGGCCACTTAAAAAAAGGAATTCAATTTTAGAACGATTCAATATATTCAACTTTCGATGTTTAATTATTTTATTTTTAATCTATTTTTTCACTAATTTTTGTCTATTCTTTCATTAACGTTTGGTATTCGTGGACATTATATATATAACTCTAGTTTGTAGTCGCATCTGCGCATTATAACAATGTCACATTTATTACATGTATTTAATATATTTTGTATGCACGCAAAGAGAAAGAAGTATGAGATACATACATATTTTCTCTCTAAAATAAAACTAAATTATGCTGACGGACACAGAAAACTGTATGGCACAACCTTCTTCACCATTAAACATGTTTATGAGTTTATAGTATAGTTCATGATTAAATATAATTTCATAACGTATTCCAAATTAACTCCACGCAGTTTCATTATTTAGGTTGGCAGGACTGATTACTTTCTGTTAGTTCCGCTTTAAAAAGAATGGGGGATTCCCCGCCGTGCTCGATATTTTGAATCACAGACAATATATGAAATTGTCAATGAAATTTGGTTTCGGTGTACAATTTAATTATATTTTACCTACCTTCCTCCTAATTTGATTTATTATAATAAAGCCTGTATTGAAGTGACTGGGACTTGATATCTCTAAAACGAAGATATGGATAGAACTATATATATGAGTGGGACTATAACAGGATTTGGATGATTGGAAAGTTTATGATAATTATTTTTAAATTTAATAATACAATGCATAATATATAGTTTAAACTATAGATAATATAGCTTGTAAAGAAACAAATGAATTATTTGAATGGTGGCAAACTAAGAAGCATTAAGGATTCATCATACAACTATTTAAAAGGACAAGAAAATACAAGATTTATATGGGGTGTTGTAAAGGTGATTTAAAAAGATATCAGTATGTCTAGATAAAAATTGCATAAATAAAAAAAATCTGAGCTGATAGTGTTTTGATATAGGTCTATAATATTGGCAATATAAATCAATAATGATAGCACCATAAAAAAAGAAGAAACTATTTATAGATTGATAGTACACGTCCCTACGAACATTGAAAGGCAGATTCTAAAAAAAAAAAAATCATTAAATTTTAATAATACAATTTAAAACTCACTAGAGTGTTCATGCTAGCTATAAAAACGTGACGAAAATTATTCAAAAATTTATTTAAGAATGTATGCAATACTCTATCTAAAGATAGAGAAAAACTGTCCTATTAATGATTAGATCAGAGTTCATCCCAGATAACTCTTTACTATCCGATTAGTGGAAACTGAATTCCCCTCCCCGAAAAAATCGAATGTGGCTTAATTTTTCCTAAAATATTTCCTCAGTTGATGAATATTCATGCTCTCCTTCTTTCCTTTTATACCCCTCCCTTTTTTTAGCAGGAAGGAAAAAGGGTCGAGTATTTAATTACGAATTTATTCCTTCACCTGGAGAATGATTTAGGATTCCATATATCTGGATTAAAGAGAATAAGATCTGACAACCGTTCTGTTAGATATAAATTTTTTTTTTAAATATAAATAAATGCATAATTTATAAAATATTATAAATATTATAATTTTAGAATGTGAAAACCGTAAAGCGTATAAAAATATACAATTGTCAAAACCAACCTGATTGAAAAAAAGTAAAACTTCCTATGTTAAACGAATACATAATAATTAATGTACATTAAAGTGGATATGTGGATAGTCGATTTCAAAGCAGCCGTGGACAGAAACTGTTTATGGAAAATCATGACTGAGCTGGGTATTCCCGAGAAATTGGTGAGATTGACGAAGGCGTGTACAAACAACCCAGAGTCCTGATACAAGGAGATGTGTCTGAAGCCTTTGAAGTTAGAACAGGTCTGAGGCAGGGGGATGGACTCTCGCCGATGCTATTTAACTTAGTCCTTGAGAAGATGATTAGAACAACTTCATACGAAAATGGAGGTGTGCACGTCGGAATGAAACACAAAATTCTAGCGTACGCGGACGACATAGTTGTCCTAGGAATCAATGAAGAGGACATTGAGAGACTTGCTAAGACTCTGTTAAGAGAAGCAGAGCAAATCGGCTTGCAAATAAATGAAGATAAAACAAAATATATGATAGTTAGCCGAAAAATCCACCCCAACAATAGCATCTGCGTGCTATCTAGACAGCTTTAAATACCTCGGCTCCACAATAACCTCAGTCAATGACCAGCATACAGAGATAGAACAGCGTAAAACAAGTTCAAACAGAGCTTTCTTATATCTTTCAAGAGTACTGAATCCCGAAAAATCTTCAGAAATCTCAAATTAAGGGTGTACAATGCTATGATAAAACCAGCTCTGATGCACGGCTGCAAGACCTGGGCTCTAACCGGCACCCAAAGAAAGCAAAATCAAGAGATTTGAAAGGAAAGTCCTCCGCACGATAACCGGAGCGATATGGGATCAAAACCTAAAATCCTGGAGAAGAAAGACCAAAAAAGAACTACTTACAGAAACTGGTCAGTCAATATCTCTTTATATGAAGGCAAGGAGGTTAAGATGGGCGGGGCATGTAGTTAGAAGCAATCCACCAGGATGCCTTTTCACAACGATGAATGCCACAAGAGTTGACAAGAGACCACGTGGAAGGCCAAAAAAGCTGAAATTATGTATTCTAGGCAGAACATTATCATAAAAGTGTGGATAAATTTTAGTTAAAGATTCGGCATGTCCAAATGTTTTTTTACTGGTTTTTGAGGTTTTGCGCACCTCTGCGGTCCCTCCAAATTGATCAAGAGGGTTTGTATGAGTAGGGAAAATTTGTACGTGAATTCAGTTGATGTGACAAAACTGTCCTTTGGAGGGCTCAACTTTTTTCTCCCACCCCCATCATTTTGATATTTTTAATTTTGTAGTTCAGTTGCATACTTAATATTAAAGATAATTTAAAATACTACCTTGTTAGTGAAGCTCGGTTCACAATTTTTTTTCTATATTTATTGCTTAATTAATTAACTAAAGTAAAGGAAGGATAGTAATAAGCCCATAATAAGTTTACGAGATCTCAGGCCCAAAAGCAATTGTAAACTTTAACAATTATAAAATTTTAAGTCGTTGTCCTTCTTCTAAGGTCATCTGGTTCGCCTTATCTACTGAACCGTTTTTGATCAAGCGTTAGAGAAATGTAGCAGTTCAGCTTCTTAAGGAACGCAAAGAATTTCGGGAAAAAATCAATTGAGATGGAAATACGGACAGTTAAACTTTCAAAATTGTTTATTTCAATCTGAAAACAAGCTTTTTTAAACCAAACTAATCAATAGTATGTAGGAACTATTGCCGATTATGTCTTTATCCGCAGGTCGTAGTTTTTGCATAATTGCCTATTCTAGATATTAAAAGGTTAAAATAGTATGGGCATGATTAAAGGAGGGTTTGAGTTAATTTGCATAAGTATCCTCATACGTAGGACATATTTAATGCTGAATGCTTCTTTTGGTGTAATAAGGATAAATATTGGCAATTCTTAGGCATTTGTTTTGGAATACTTGTAATCTTTTGGTGTTAGTTAAACTGGTGAAGCGAAAGATGGGACAGCCGTAAGATAAGATATGTCTTAGGACTAATTAACAAAAAATCAATTTATTTCGGGGGAATCATTTGTACGTTTGAGATAAAAATAATGTACAACAACATCATTCGTAATGAGTTATGACATTGTTTCTGGTCACAGTTTTCTATCTCCAGATATAGGACGGAGAGCTAAGATATATAGCTCCGTGGAGTAAGATGGGCTCCTCTACCCTCTACGAGATAACAAGAAGGGAGACTGCAGGAATTATCGAGCAGGGAGAGGGCGCACGCCCGAGCGGTGGTTGTGTTCTGTCAGCGTGAACAAGGATTCAGGAAGGCGGAGGATGGCTATGGTAAGGAGCAGAAAAGCTTGCAATAATTGAAGGATCAAGAGAGTTTTTTTTTCTTTAAAAAAAAGAGAAAGAAACCCAAACGTAATGAAGAAACAGGCATATAACGCATTACAGCTAAGTGGTCTATATTAAATAATGGCGAGAATTCGTTATACTTCCTGGTTATTTCTATTTAGTTCATTTGTAGTGAGCATCAAACACGAATGGAAGGATAAGGCCTCACCATTTTTATGATTTATGACTGACAAATGAGGAGTATGAATAATGAATTACACTAGTGAGTACTTTTCTTAGATATTCTCAACCATCCAGAAGCTAAGATGACGACAAGGTAAACTGAACTCGAAAGGGCGCTGCCTACAAATCTCCTTTCATCCAAAACAATACCTACAAGACCGACCATAAACCATTCTCCCATTTACGTCGCGGTCTACTCTTCTGTTCAGTAATTATCTTTCAAGTGAATCACTTGAACACCTCATACCAAAAACTTAAAGTTTTCATATCAATCGCCACCACGTTATAACACGAGTTATATTTACCTCATACTAATCCATTAGGGTGATGCAGGGCAAGTGCGCACAAAACCTTACAAAGTTCGACTTTACAGGACTGTAAAAGTTTTATTTTTGAAGCTAGATTTTTTCTCCTTTTTTAAAAATGTTCCTCAGCCCATTATGTTTAAATATAACATTCGAGCCACGATAAAACCACTTCCATTTTTATGAGATTGATACTTTAAATGAATAGTACTTAGTACGCAATTACCCCTGCCTCAAGGGTAAATGCGTACTAGATATCTTGTTGTACTACTCATCATACAAGCCAGAGCGGTATTGGGACAAGTGGAATATGGTACACCACGCACACTTGTCCCACAACAGGGGTCTTCACTTACCCCTACTATCATAGTTTGCTGGGTGACTGCGGACAAGCGCTTAAAAAAGAAGAAATGTAAATCAAAAAGAAATAATTAATATTACTATTGACAGGTTGAATTCACAAAGGAAGACTGGTATATGTACAAAATTTGAAAATTCTAGGCCGTTTCGTTTGGAAATAGAAGAATTATGACCACTGTGTAACGGTTTTGGAACCACTGTTCTAGAGAATCAAAAGACAGAAATTAAAGCATTATACTCAATTTTCATAAATAGGTGTAGGCTGATTTTTGTTAAGGTGAGAGTCAATGTCTGCAATACTTGATAAAACAGTGAAGTTATTGTTTGGGCCACGATAACCCAGTTCTTTTTTGTTTATGAGTCTTCCTTATTAGAAGTAATTGACTTTTCCGGCTCGTAACCAACAAACAACTAAAACACTCACCATTATGCGGCTATTACAAAAATTAATAATTTCCTTGATAAGTGTCCCATTGTCACTGAAAGCAATAAAACCTATTGAGCGTAACCCCATAAATGGCAAATGAATACTTAAACAAGCTATAAGCCGATTCCTGTAAGATTTATGGACTTTAAATAGAAAAAAACGTTTTCGGAGTATTGTATATATAATTTGTCAATGTTATTGGGTGTGTGTTTGCTGATTTCAATTATCACAGCAGAATATGTAGCTTGAAGGATGAAAATGACGCAGGGTACAACTAATATGAACGCCATCGCACGATTTCGTTATTTTTTCAAAGAATTTTTAGTCAAATTTATGGTTTAAAAAAAAAAATTGTCAAAAGAAACCGATTCTTGTTTGCGTCAGGATTTTAGACGGATTTATGCAAGTAGAGAAAACGTGAACTTCATTACATTACATTTCAAACATTAATTTTTATCATTTATCTGAACAAGTAGGTATGTCATAACCTCCTTTATGGTAAGATGACCATATTTTTCTGACCGAAAACAGAAGAATTAATTGTTTCCAACGAGTCTCTGTTTCCAACATTCTGCAAAAGTCTTGACAAGATTTGTTGAAGGTAACTTTTGTATTCAAATTGGATTTTAAGGTGTCAATCTATAAGAGTGTTTTGATATAAAATAGCAATTTTTTTATGGATGTATTATATGGTGAAATTTTTGCCAAATCTAAAAATCGAAAAAAAAATTCGTCCCGAATGACCTCTAAAAAATTCGGGACAAGGCCTAAAAAATACGGATCGTCCCAAAAAAAAATTGGAACGGGTGATTTATGGAACCTTTCCTCGCCTTCCTAAGTCTGTGCCTAAGTCTACCTACAGAACCTGTTCTTCAAAATACTTTTAATAAGGTTAGCAAAACACGATAATAAGGGCAAGTGCAGACTTCTGTTGTGTGACAAGTGTGGGTGGTGTACACTTGACATTACTATCATGTTCTGTCGAGGCAATTACGGACTAGCGAATTAAACCAAAACATATTTATTTCAATACATTTATTCAATTTTAATCCACATCCGACTTTCATAACTCAATGAAAATTGTAAAATGTGATCTCAGACAAGCTTTAAAGTTTTTAACCCTAAAGGCAGGACAATTGCGTACTAAGTACTATTCAATTAAATTATCAATCTCGTCAAAATAGAAGAGGTTGAAACGTAGGCTTGAATATTATATTTAAACATAATCGTCTGAGGAACATTTTTTAAAAAGAGGAAATCTAGCTTCAAAAAAATAAAAATGCTACAGTCCTGTTAATTCGAACTTTATCAGGTTTAGTGAGCACTTGTCCCACATTATCCTGTAACCTTTTTAACAATGTCTAGGATACATACTTTAATCCAACCACAAAACGATACTAACACACCTATTCATTGTAATTATTGCTGTAATTAAACAGAACAAAAAACTCAAAAAGGAGGCAAAAATTAAGGTTAAGTTATTTTATGATACTTTCAAAAACATAGCCTTTAGCATCTCGAATACCAGTAAATATACATGGTTTAACCGATTCAGACATCATCTATCTATCAAATGGCGCTAATAGAATTCAGACATCATCAGGGCAGAAAAAGATAAGATTGCACACATGCAGATCAGGAACAGTACATCCATCTCCCATCAACAGTCTGAAAAAGCCGTATCAAATAGAGACATTACACATCTTCAAGAACAACAAACATACACACTTACTGTCTTAAAGTAATACTGTAGCCTTACAGTAATAGTTCAGCCGATAAAAATGCCAAGGTGAAACGATTTATTAATACAATTGACAATAGCTCTGTTGGAAGTTGTATTAAACAATATTTACAATTGACAATAGCTCTGTTGGAAGTTGTATTAAACAATATTAACACAAATATATGTTTGCCAATATAGTTAGTCAATTATTCCTTATAAACCACTAGCCCAAGATTCAATTAACTCTTCCTTCACACCTGAGATGTAATCGCTAAAGGCAGACCAAGGCCTGCGGACCAGTTAAGTTGCAAGTGACAAGTTACTAATGAAGTTTCACTACCAGAAAACGTTCCAGTTAATAACCACAGATCAATGGAGCTGTGGCTTTGCTGGTGAATTTCTAATAACTTCCATATCGTCCAGAGGCGACCATGGTCTTTATTGTTTTCGATACCACTTAGTACCTGAGATATTGTAGCCAGTCTTGGCATTTAAAAGAAAGTTTTAATAACATGGAGACCAATCACTGATCTTGAACTAGCGTTAATCAAAATTTCGAAATCATTTTTATTTTCCTCAAAACAATATTAGTTACTCAGTAAAATAAATAGTATGCAGTGTAATATAATTACATATTTCCATTAATGCTACTATAATAATACTATAATTAAGAATAAAGTATACTATCAGAATGCTGTAATTACATATTTCTATTAGGTATATATTTTTGTTTTGTAACTTGCTAATATACATATTTTAACCATAATAGTAAGTCACTAGTGTTAAATAAACAGCATTAGGACCATTCTTACATAGACCGAGAGCCCGTGCAAAAAAATTGGCATTATCTGAAGAAAACTTCTATAGCAATTTTTTTACTCCTTATAGTATTGATATTTAAAAAATAAGAGTTTGCCAGTCTGATCCGTTAAAGCTAGCTGAAAAATGGCGGCCAAAAAGCACCGCAATTTTGGGACTATTTTTGGTTTTTCAGTTATAGCATTCCTAAACGATGCATTCTATAGGTATATTAAATTAAACAACATCAAATTTTGCGTCTAATGAGTACCACAGCATTGATAATTTGGTTAACTAGTGTGGTTGAAAACCATGGTCATAAACGCCGATTTTGTAAAAAACAAAGACAGAGTATATGAGTCTGCAGCTTGGAAATGAGTTCCGTAAAAGAAAAACTCATGCAATAAAAGTTGTAGAGCATCAAGTTCTGCGTCCATTGAGCACAAAACCTTTAAAATTCGGTCAAGTAAACTTCTTGAAATTATCAATCTCTCGATCTCCGGCAATTGGCATTTTAGCCCCGTTTGGTTTGCAATTTGTTTTTTTAAAATTGGAGTAACTTTAATTTTCAGGTATGTTGTACGAATTACCCTTCTTGTTTTCAAGAAGAAGTTTTCAACTTCCTTCTCCTAGTGCGTTTTTCGCCATCTTGAAAAACCTCAAAGAAGAAACTTTTTTTTTCAGTTTTTCCAAAATAACTCGCTTCCAGTGCATTTAAGATAAAAATTTGTCATTACCAATTTTAAATAACGTTAAATTTTCTGCAAGTTTGTTTCAGATATAAACTTAATATTTGGAAAAGCTACTGAGATACGGAGTCAAGAAAATCTGCAAAAATGTCCAAAAAATCATAAAAGTTGGATCAATCATTGAAACCTTTCGCATTAGATATGATTTATTTCAAGCATATTTAAAACTAAAAACAACACAGATCCTAAAAACGTTGGTCCGCCGACATTAGGAAGGCTACATTTCATGGCTCCGTATCTCAGTATCTATTCCGAATATTAAATTTATATCCGAAACAAACGCAGGAAATTTAACATTCTTTGAAATTGGTAATGACAAATTTTTACCTTAAATGCACTAGAAGCGAGTTATTTTGGAAAAATTGAAAAAAGTTTCTTGTTAGAGGTTTGAGGAAGTTGAATCGATTAAATCTACAATCTCTCTTCTACAAAAAAAAAAAAAAAAAAAAAAAAAAAAAAAAAAAAAAAAAAAAAAAAAATCAAGCGATGTTATTTTCAAAAGCTGCGCTTCCCAATAATAGACCTTGGTGCCAATGAAATCTGAAAAGTAACAATATATCGATACACTATCTTAATATCGATAATTTTTTTCACGGTACCTCCGAAAACCCAATGATGGGCCTTAATATTTAAAGAAATTCCTCAGCGGTATCGAATAGTTTTAATATCAAATATTACAATTTAAATTAAAAGAAAGACAAAAATCCTTTTTGAAAGAATACCTGTACACTGGCGGATCCAGAAGGGGGTGGAGAAAAAAAAGTTTTTCTTGAAAAGTGGTTTCAATTACATTTACAACAGGGACTTTTATTGATATAATAATTGAATTTTGAGTGATTAATATGGATTTTAAAACGTGAACAAAGCGCCCATTCCTCAGAAAATTCCTGGATCCGCCATTGCGCCGGTAAATAATTTATGAACCAAAACATGAATGAATATTATTAATATAAATATAAATGATGGCTAAAATTAAAAATCAAACTATACAGGCATATTGTGTAATATTTATATTGTGTAAATCGAAAAAATATTTAAACAAATCAATTTTTTTCATGATTTTATTATTTTTGATTAATTGGAATTATTTTGAAAAATAATATAAATGAATCTTGTAATTATTAAATAATCATAAGATTTAAAATAATTTCAGGTACTAAAAAAAAAATTAAAACATTAAACTTAAAGAAAAATGTTGCATTCAAATACTTTTAACCTCTGTATATATATTAACCTTTGTATAAAAACTGTATATTGCGAAAGTAATAATAGAATTGTCCATCAGCTTAGCGGGACAAAATAACGGAAATATTATATACCGAAAACGAGGATATACATTCATACATTTATTTTGATTTATAAAGTTCCAAATGCAAAAGTGCCAACCGCCTTGATTATACTAGAAAGATTTCATTTAATTAACTTTCACACTCAATAAAGGCGAATGACGTAACTAAATCTCGATATATTTTAAATTATTCCAAATTTTTATATCTTTTCACAGACTTTTAAAGATGGAAGCTTAAGGAATCTCTTCGAAAATTAATATGATTCTGTGAATATGATCCAATTTCAATGAAGCTCACTATACGATTATAAGAAATGTTCCAAGAAAGATTAATACACAAGAATTGGTCCTACTAGATAACTTAGTGTGCAACAGATTATAACAAGATGACTGCCTAATTAATTTTTCGGAGGGGCTAGTTAACAGGAAACAGACTATTCAGAATCAATCATAAAATTTAATTTTCTTCAGCATTTTGCAAGATAAAGTTAAAAATTAAATAAGTACAAAGAAAATTTCAAAATGTTCAGTTAGTTATCACATTGAAAGATAGACTTACCAGACAAACATTCTAAAGAATGCCTGATACATCCGTTTTTCTCTATTATCTTTTTAGAAACATAGAATGAATTATATACGAATAATTAAATGATCATTTATAAAACCATACCTGAGAATTGAGAACGATGAACAAAAAACTGTTGAGTCAAATTATTCTCTTTCACACTTCTTAGAAGATAGTTAACGAGGTTAGTAAAACACCATATTTACCGGAAAATAAAATTATTTAAGTTTAACACTGACTTAACACCTTTGCCGCACTAAAATCATACTATTCCTCATCTTTCACTTTCTCAATTAAAACGAAATGCAGGCAAGTTAAATGTTAGCATTGAAGCAAAGATGTGCCAGCCCGCTCTACAGCTATTAACTACCAACCGACCAAAAATAAATATAAGATTGAGTTATTAATTTTTAAAAGTCAGTTAAACATTACGTTTATGTTTCTTAAAAAATGTGCGTTTAGAAGTGATAAAAACGTTTAATAACCGCTTCATTGCTGAAATATTTGGTTTGATTAACATATATTGTAAACATAGCATAAGATAGATAATATTTATCGACGAATCAATAAACGATTGTGATTTTACCATTATCTCTTTCTTTCCCTGTCGTGATTAATGTTTTTGAGTTTTATATCAAACGATTGTCTTTTAATATTAATTTAGCTAATTTTCAATTTTAACTGAATTATTTGAAGCGCCAATTCCGCTACCGATTCATTCCTTACAGCCATCTCTGCAAACCTTAACGGATATGTTATACTAGTGACTGCAAATGATTTCCTTTAATGATTTATAATAATAATGCATCTGAAATGTTTCAATTCAATGTATTTTTAATAGCAATAAAGGACATGTTGCTGAATGACAAATGTTTCATAATTCATTAAAATATATATAAAATTAGTGGTAAGTTAAATAAATAGCATTTTTTATTAGTCCATTTTATAATAATAAATACCATTGATGATTTTTTTTTCAAAAAAATTAGTTCTATAAAGTAACTGGTGCTTCATTTAACTCTTTTCTTTTTTTAATTCAGACAGACATGGATAACATAAAATTCTCCCTTATTTTATTTATTACTTTTCTACTGTTGTTCCATGATATTGTACCATACCATTGCAGCAATCATACCATTAACAAATGTATTTATTTTTTATTTTTTCGTTTTATCCAACATAATTTGTACAAAATACAATTTTATTACTTCACATTCCTCCTAGATTGTTTGTAAAGTTAAAGCTCTGAAGCCGAATTTTTTTGGTCCTTCATATTAATGCAAAAGATGAAAATTAATTCAGAAATTTGTTCCATTATTCCGTAACAATAAAATAGATATCTGTAATTTGAATTTTTAATGATTTAAGACTGAAACAATGAATGAAGTTAAATATTTGATTTTTTATTTTAGTACTCTAATGGTTTGTCGCCAAAATGGTTGTCTTGTTATACAGTTAAAAGTAAAAAATCTGAATGAAATTCATGAGGAAATAACAGGGATGACATAATATTAACTTATATAGTTAACAAAGTTGAAATGAAACAAAATGATTTTTTCATTTCATTTCATTTCCCACTTGTAAAAATTAGTATAAAATATATATTGAAATTAATAAATACAAAACTAAATAAACTAAAATATTGTTGTGTATTAAAGTAAAATAATATTACAGATTATTTGACAGCATTTCAGAAAACAATGTTTTTTTTAGGTAACTTACTAATTATTATCATAAATTGTAATATAAAATTAATTATTTTAAAGGTGTCATATGATGCATACAAAATAGTTACAAAGCTTAATGAGCCCTTTTTTTTTATCTAACATTTCAGGTGGTTTAGCGTCACAAGACTTATCTTGTTGCCACTTTAGTCGTCAGAAGTAAAACTTGTGTTGTTTCAGCCAAACAATGAATGAATCAAATGCTAGAAACAGTTGCTGCTGAAACCAAATGTTAGTTTTCGAGCAATGAACATTTTGTATCAGAAGGGATAATTTTGCTAAAAGTTACAATTTAAGATGACCAAACTGAATGGCAGGAATGGGCTGAAGAGGAGGTAGGAAAAGTTATTCAAACTCCTTTTTTCTTTTTTAATATGTGGTTTGAATTTTATTCCTCATTCAAGACTCGTCATATAATTTTTAGTAATCTTGCAAGTTAAAGTTATTCAATTAAAGCAATTTTTATACAATTATTTTAACATTAAGGAGTGTAATAATTCACAATTTTGTATAGAGGCATTAATTTTAGATTTATAAGAAATCATATTAAATATAAAAATTATGTGTTTTATTGTAGCTCATTTGGTCTTTTTTTTTTACTCGTTATTAATGTACTAAGGGGGGAGGGAGGATAGTTCCCGTCCCAAGGACTCTTTTAATCACTGGGAAGAAATATAAAATGTAATATTCATTTAGCCTTAAGTTATTATTTATTTAGCCACATTTCTTAAATTTTCAAGGAACAGGGTCGAAAAAGGTGTCCAAACGATAATAAGTTTCACGTTTTCACACAATAATTTCAAAGTTATTAAAAAGTTTGTGTTGAGAATTTGATTCCATGGCAGTAGTGGAATTATGCACAGACAGACTAGGCACTTGCCTGGGGCAGCAATTTTTGGAGAGCAGCAAAATTTGAGTGAAATAACTCAATTCAGCCCACATAAATCTAAAAATTATCTCCATTTAGTTTTTAACTATAGAGAAATAATTATTTTTGGAGACAGGAGCGGCTGAAGGGGAAACCATTATCTCTGCATACCTGTGGGCAGCTGTATAAAAATCCGCCATGGGTAAGTCTTAATGACAATAAATCTGTCTAAACAATTACAGACACTTATATAAGCTTTTTACTATATGGATCATTTTGAAATATATACAGATTAATTGTTTGGGTCATAAACTGTTTATTAAAATTGCATATAATAATAGTTTCTTCTAATCTAATCAACAGAATCTATTGGTTCTGGATAAGGCATATACTAAAGAAAGTAGCCATTCAGCAAAAGCACAGAAGCAAAATTACTGTAATGATTGAAGATAATTTCTTTAACAGCTTGACTTTCACTAATTTGAGTGTAACTAACTTTTAGCCCAAGATGTAATTTCTCCCAGTTATCCTAAGATTACTTACCCACACAACAAACTTAAATTAATGTTTATAATGTCTGTTATGGGCCTAATTTACCTTGTGTTTTTGATCCCCAAATGCAGAACCAATCAGCCTTCAGATTTTCAACAATGAACTTAAATGCCGTCCTTACAATGAAGTGATCCTTTACCTCGCTCATTTTAGAAAAACTGTGGTCAGTTGAGAATAACTAGTCAATAAAGAATGGAGTATGAAATAGTACCACTTCTTGTCTCAAACCTGGAAAATTGGGAACATTTTAGGAGATATTTCTAAAAGGGACCTTTTAACGTAATATAAACAAAAAATTTACAGCTCAAGATTGTCAGATCTGAAATGATCATGTTTTTTGTAAACTATAGCCAATCAACCTCACAGATGTCATAAATGGCTACTCTGGCAATCAAGTTTTTAAATATCTTCAAGAATGACATATTTGTGTTAAATAGAATATTTAAATTTATTTTACAGCATTTATAGTGCCAATATAATTAACTTTATTCATTACTGTACTGTGAAGTATATCCACAATCATTTGTACTAATTGGTTCCAGAATAACAATGGCTAATGTGAAAGAATGAATAGCTGAGAATTTTTAATCATAAATTTATATGCAATTTACTCCAATGCAATTAGTTTTTAAACCTTTAAATGAAGTTAATACATTGTGAAGTTGTTGAGCTGCAAGTTAAACAGTAGCTAAACATTAAATTATAAATCTTATACCAATTTTTATAACAACAAGTATCACTGGCGAAAATATGATGTTACTCAAAATTTGAAGATGTGGCTATGTTATGCATAATAATATAATTTTAGTTATAAATCGTATTACTGCATATATGATTTTGTTCTTGCTACAAGGTTCATCAGTCTATTTTTATAAACTTTTAGAAAAAAAAAAAAAAAAAATGCCTCTAGTTGATGACTATTTTTCATGAAGCCCCAGTTCTCATATGATGTTTTTACTAACAAGGACTGGTTGTATGGTGACCTTATAGCATGAATAAATATACAAAACTGTATGATATGCATGATAAACAAAACTGTTGATGTATTAAACAAACATACATATACAAACACACACACACACACACACACACACTCACACACACATATATATATATATATTTTGAGTAAGAAGCATATGGAACCAAAATCTTGGTTACCATGGCCCTCTAAAATCATATTTTCGCCACTCATAATTGTTTTTATAAAAATTGGTATAAGATTTATAATTTAATGTTTATCTACTGTTTAACTTGTAGCTCAACAACTTCACAATGTATTCATTTCATTTAAAGGTTCAAAAACTAATTGAATTGGAATAAATTACATATAAATTTATGACTAAAAATTCTCAGTTATTCATTCTTTTGCATTAGCCATTGTGTTCTGGAACCAATTGCTCACATGATTATGGGTATACTACACTGTACAGTAATAAATAAAATTGATTATATTGGTACTATAAATACTGTAAAATCAAAATTAAATATTCTATTTAACACAAATATGTCTTTTTTGAAGATAGTTAAAAACTTGGCTCCTAAAGCAGTCATTTATGAAATCTGTAAGGTTGATTGGCTATAGTTTACAAAAACATGATCACTTAAGGACCTAAAAATCTTGAGCTGTAATTTTTTTGTTTATATTACATTAAAAGGTCACCTTTATAAATATCTCCTAAAAAACCAATTTCCCAATTTTTTCGGTTTGAGATAAGAATTGGTACTACTTCATATTCCATTCTTATGGATATATATATATATATATATATATATATATATATATATATATATATATATACATAGTCTAAGGGAGGTGTTCTGTAGCTGAACTCTATGCCATAGGTAGACAGGGAACCTGATCACGAAAAGTGTTCTCTATGTGACATTGGCGCCAAAGAAGACCTACACCACTTCCTCACAGTGTGTCTAATATTGGTAGAACTAAGTATTCTTTATTTTGGAAAAGTTAGTTTACCAAAGGAGAAAATTATTTCTCCGTTAATAGGGAAATCGAACTGCCGACCTATTATAGCTTATGCCCTCCATGCTTGGAGAGTTAGACATGAGCATATCTCACACCTCCCTCAATAAAACATTTTTTCTAGAATCTGAATATTTTAGTCAATGTCTTGTTTATTATGTATCTTTTTATTTTTTGTATATATTTTTTTGTTTCTAGAGCCTATTCCTATTTAGTTATTTATTCATGAGTTGAACCTTTTATTTTATTATTATTTTTTTTTTGTCTTTAATTGTTAAACAGTGAACACTGACAGACACTGTAACTCCTTTTAACTTTGTTCATTATGCTTGTAGGTATGTTAATATTTCTTATTACTAAAGCATTACTATTATTATTATTTCAATAACAACAATTATACAAGTGTTTAGTTTTATATATTTTCAATAACAACAATTATACAAGTGTTTAGTTTTATATATGTTTACAGGATAACAGTTCAAACAAGAGTGCTCCTCATTAGTGTCTTTCTAGAGCATTAGAATGCTAATTGAATTAAATTAACAGAATAGCAGTCCATTATTATCTATTATTTTCTCACTCTCTGAGCTTTTATGTATTTATTTGAATAATTCATTTATACTTGTAAAACCCTGACACATTTTAATTTATGTTGGATTTATTAATTATCAATGACTTTGAAATCAGTATATGCTAAATGTAATTAATTTTTGTATCACTTCTGAAACAACAAACAGGCATTGGTTTACTGCTTCTATGACTCTATTAATTATTCCTAAACAGAATATGAAAAAAGTTTCTTCAAAATAAATTCAGAAACTCATTTTTACACATGAAAATAATATATTTGCTCACACTCAAAATAAGAATATATTTTAGATTATAATTCTAATGAATTTTTCAAACACATTTCCATTAACAAAACCAACTAGATCAATTTCCACTCTATAGTCCTATTTATACATTTTAATATTAAGAAATTGAATATCCTCCAATTTTATCTTTACGATATATTTATACATATAAGATTTTATACATTACTAGCTGTAACCGCATAGCATTGTCCATGAAAAGAATAATGAGTTAAATACCATCCCAAATTTCAAGTATTTTTATGTTTAAATTTTAAAAGATAATGTGAGTAACAGTAGACAGAACTATTGTTTTTTTCATTCCTGATCATCATTCATCATCATATTGTAAAGTTTGTACAAAACTTTTATAAACTACTTTAAAAAGAAAGAAAAGATTTAAGTTTACCTTTGATTATTATTTTACTTTTCATATATATACATATATTGTACATTTCATCATACTTATTGCTATATGAAATGAATGAGAAAGTAAATAAAAGTATTATATAGAACATAGATTCACCGAGGAAACACATTATTCAATTCAATACCCTGACTTGCTTTGCAGTGGCTATGTGGAATGAAAAAGTGGCTGTATTTTTTATTGTTAAGCTAGCACTATTATAAATGTTAATTTATTACTTATACAACCATATGTTATTAGAAAAAAATGAGTTTTTTAATCGTCATATTTCTTTATATTTTTCAAGTTGAAACTTGAATTCTTAAAACATTTTCTAAATCCACTTAGACTCTTTTGAATTTCTATGCTTAAATTATTAGAACACTTAGTGGGAGCTATCAGAACTTTCAACAAAATCCGTTACCAATATAAATTTTGACTGTCAATATTTCAAGGTCAAAGGGGTGAAATTTTTTCTTGGCAATCGACTGCATTGTTAGAATTCATCTCATTTATTTTAGACGTTTTCTAGGAACAGGATCAAAATTTATAATTAATAATTTGTCAAAAAATTTATTTTATAATTAATAAATTTGTCAAAATAACAACGCTATTTTAAAACAACGCTAAAAAGCTTAAAATTTTTACACTTTTTTTTTCTTAATCTACGAATTTATTAACAAATGACGCTTTCACACAATAATTTAACTCTTGTTAAAATTTTTTTGTACTTTTTTGTTTTTCTACTGAACTTGCTTCCACGTGTATGAAGTTTTCATAACAACGATTAAAAAATTACCTTCTTTTTTTTATAGTTTTTCCCTTTAATGGGAGTATTAAAAATGTAATGCATATAAACCTTCTGGAAGAAATTCTCTAATTGATAGTGGAAACTGAATCAAAATCATCCGAACTCTTATCAAGTTTTGCAAACACAAACTTACAGGCTGAATTTTTATATATATAGATTCACAAATAACAAATGAACAATATCAAGTCTTGTATATTTCCTGTATTAATTAAATCTTGTACTGATTAATAAATTAAATATTTAAACATTATTTATAAATTTAATAACATCTAAATTTAAAATTGCTGAATAAGCTCTGAACAATAAATTACATAATTCTGGTTATTTAAAATAAATGAATATGATTGAAATGAGTAAAAAGTTTATCATGTAGGTTGTTACAGCCTTTTTACTATTCTTTAACTAGTAGGTCTTCTCAAAATTAAGATGTTTGCTTTATAACTTTATACCAAGACCAGCTGTATTGGGAAATAGGAGCTAGAATTCAAATTCATGAAGTTTGCACATTAAAAATAGAGATCTGCTCTGTTTACTGTATGATCTGTGAGTGATTCGGGAAAAAGATCAGGACAGTGCATCATGGCATCTTCCACCTTTTTTTCTTTGTACTGATGCATATAGCTGTTTTTAGTGAATAAAAAATAATTTGTTATTGAATACATTTTTATTCAAAAAATGCTCAAGTCTGACCTATATATACTTAAAATGAATGAATGAAAAAATTACTTGGTAAGTAATCATGCAATTTCAATGAACTGAAAACAAGGAATACTTTGCATAAAAAATAATATGTTAAACACTTGTTGAAATTTAATGAAATCTTAGTCCTTGAATATTTTCTGATAATCTAGTAATATCAGCATAAACTTTGGAGTTACTGCCACACTTAGGGTATTCTTGAAGGCCATCAGCCAGTCAAGTCACTTCTAATTCCTTCATATTGACTGACTGGATGGGCTTAAACCTGTCACCAAGGGCATCAAACCCATCTCAGTCACGTCTAATCCATCTAGCTGAGTCAAAAGAAAAATCCAGCACACGATATTGAATAGTAGAATAGTATATTAAATAACCCGTGGGTATAAATCATTCCCAGCAAGAGAAAGAGAAACCAAACCAGTCTTGATTTTGCTGAATCACAGTAATGTCGTTCTATGATTGTCAAGACACCTCTTGGTCAAATTTAATCTAATTATTTTTAATTTGATTTACTGAGAATGAATTGCGAGAAACTAATCGAATTAATGAGAGCCAAAGTAATTTATTTGAAAATTAAATTAAATTAAATTATTTTATTTGAAAACTTCTGGTAATTTTTTTGTAACCTTTATTTCAAATTTTATTTTTTTAAATTATATAATTTTGTTGAAAGTCTTCAGAAATATATTAGTGAACTCAACTTCCTTATAATGATTTTTTGAAAATCACATTTAAGTATGCGTTAACTTTTTGGTGTCTTATTCGCTACATCAGATTGACGAATAATCTGCAATATTACAAACCTTCATTAATAATAGAAGTTTAACTATTAATTTATCATAATTGATTTATAGAATAATCTAAAAACTTCAATATATTTAAATTAAAAATATTTTTATATAACATATATACATATTTATTCCTATTTGTCCATTTACCATAAACATCACATACATTATGATTAAATTAATTAAATAATTATTTATTGTGTTTCGACCACTAAGGGTATCTACATTAAATTATAAAATTAAAATGCTAAAAACTATGTTTTATTAAATGATTTAAATGTAATTTTCATTATTCCGAACTACCTTTATTGACTGTTAGTATTTGTTGGTTCACCTCTATATATATAGTTTACACACACATATATAGATATAGTTTATTGATGATATCTGTGTCATGATAGATTAAGTTTTTGGCATCCATATATTTATATGTAGATGGTGTATTTGTGAAAATACGTTGGAACTTAATGATTTCATATTTATCAATTCCTAAATTAAGATTATTAATGGTTTCTTACATTTCAAAACCATAGTTTTTTCTTAATTATTGTTATTAATTAAATGATTTAATGAGTGATTTAAAATTTTGGATAATGCCTGGCTAGGTCTATTTATGTTTTTTATAATAGGCTTTAAGTTATTATTAGTTTTATAAAATTTAATAAGACCATGTAATCTTGGTGGTGTGGAGTTAAATAATAATGTGGTAGAAACATTCACATGGTTGACAACAAACTCTAAAGAAATGGAGAGCAAATCATGCATCCAAAAAAGAAAACGACAACATTCTTCAAATAAAGGCGATGCGTTGATGGCCTAAGGATTTTACGCCTATAAACAAAATTAAAGTACGCACTATGATTTGGGTGCAAAGGTCGTCTAAATATATAATAAAGTTAAAGCAAGTTTTTTTTTTACCGTGTTTCAAAGTGCTCGGACAATAAATTGCCATTTTATATGAGAATGACCCATAAATATACATTACATGGATGCTATAGTGGAAGATTTATGGATAGAATGGGTGATGGATTCCAGAAGAAGATTGCACAAATGAAAGGATTACAATGAAGCAGTCTATGAAAGGGGGTGTACAAATAGGTAAGTTGAGATCTTCTATTGAAAGAATGGATAGAGGAAAGCAGAGTGACTAAATCAAGGGTATAGATGATTGGCTTCACGGTTATAGGGGATTTGAATAGATAAGAACCAAGTACCTAAAAGTATTGCCGTCGCTAAGCACGATAAAGCCACTTCAGCTCGGCCTATCACCAAAACATGAGAACTCTGAATAATTAATCAACTGGGTCTCTTCAGTCTCAGCTCAAGTTTACCTGAAAGTCTCCCATTCCCTATGGTCACGGTCAGATGGAGAGAAAACGTGTCAGGAGAAATGGAGCTTGTAAGGAATTAAATCACGGAATCTTGGGAACTATTTAAAATTACACTATATAAAATATAACCAATGCTTGTGTTATTTAAATTTGAATTATTTTTTAAATATTAAATTTTCTGTTAGGTTGACAGTACATCTGGTACACGGAAACTAGTTCATGTTAATCAAACCAGAGGTTAACGTTACTCAAACTTTTAAAATGTTTCCTAAAATTTTTTTTTTTTTCGAATCAACCAACTGCCCATTGAGACTCGAGATATCCTAATTTATCCTTTCCCCCAAAACGCCCTCCTACCGCTTTACATATTCAAATCCATCCTGACCCTTCCTTATACTCGTAGTTCCTCTCCTCCATGGTTTTCCCCACTACCACATTCACGGGGTTCGAACTGACGTCTCTAGTCAGAATCATGTTGTCTCCTAACACAGCTATTCCCAACGTAGCACATTTCTATTTGGGCGATCATATGTACGTATATATTTATAATTTATTCAGTAATTAATTTTTTTTAATTATTCATTTAGTTTTCTTCTTTTTCATAGTGTTTCATCTGTTTTGTAAACATCAAAAATAAGTAATTAGGTACATTGTATTATATTGATTATACATATATAATATATATATATATATATATATATATATATATATATATATATATATATATATATATTAATAATTAATTAACATCATTATTATATTTATTAAGTACGTCCAGTACTTTTATATAAGTAATCCTACGGATGGGCTTGTTTACTTTTTATGGGACCAAGTTGCACTAAACTACTGCCCTTAGTTTCTTATGAACAACCTTAATGGTCTGATTAAGGTTTTACAGTGCGATAGATTTGTAGTACTTAATTTTCTTGGAGAAGTGAAGTAAAACGTAGTGACTAGTTAAATATAATATTAAGTGATATACAAAAATTCAGGAGGGAAACAAATAATCAAGAAGAAGATCGATTACAAAAATTAAAAATTTCTAACCAGGGTTATTGTTTTAGGGTGCAAGCTTAATTTTGCCGCCCCTTCCCCCTCTTTCACTCACCCGTCCCTTCTCTCCTCCGATAAAAATATTATCTCATAACATTAACTCATTTATTGATTGAATTAAGGCCTAACCAATCAAAAAGTTGCAACAAATATTTTTTTCATTAAAAAAAAATTAAGCGCGAATTTTGCCGCCCTCTAAATTAATTACCGGGACAAGTTCCTCCTTTGCCCTCTCCCTAGTTCCGGTCGTGTTTCCAACACGGTAATAGATAATTTTAATTTTTCTTTTTCAATAAAAAACCTAAAAATATTTTATTTGATTTCGATAAAAAAAAAATTGTTTTTTAATATTGCAAAGGTTTAATTACAAAACCTATGTTTTTATACCTTTTAATTTGCCAATAATTTTGTTCCGTATAACAACTTTAAAATATTATAATTTTGTTTCATACAAATTCTATGTTTTTGAATAGTGTTTAGGTTTTATACATAAATCAATGTTTTCAATAACCTTTTCCTCTAGCAACCGCTGATTAGAAAGGAGAAGAGGATAAGAGGTGGAAGTGATATGAATGTAGCCATGGGATCTCTACTAAAAAAGTACCTTATTTTTATAAACCTGATAATATCAGTTGGGAAGTATATGAGTATTTGAGCCTTAAAATCGGACAAAAGTCAGAATTAGGATGTTTGTGAAAAACTTCATTAAACCCACCATTCTTCAAGCTTGATAGGCTCATCAAACTGTAATCGAATAAATTTCCACCACTCCTGCCACTTCTTGTAAAGTCAATCGGAACATTGTCATAATTTCAGGTCTCGTAGTTATCAATGGCTTTTATCCGTGGTAGTTGTTTCCCATACTAAATGGTGTGTTTATTTACGTAGATACTATATTTTAAAATTGTCATTTTATTGATTTACCGTTTACATTGCTCGTTTACGAACCATGCTTGTATAATTCATTTTGTTTACTTTATGTTGTCGGATAAAGGTATTTTAGTTCGTGTTTCGGGTTATTTTGATTATGAAGGTCAATATAAAATACATTATACAAAAAAATCTTCCGCCATTTTAGTTTTTATAACTTCAAATAAAATGAGTGAAAAAATATAATTATTTCAGCGTAGTATATATTTATATATATGTATATATATATATATATATATATATATATATATAAAACTATGTTTTGATACATTTTAACTTATAATAATTCTGTTCCATACAAACACTTTAAAATATTAAAATTTTATTTCATTCCAAAATCAATTTTTACTTCCTTGTAGGCATTAAGGAACTATTGCAATCGCGAAAATTTTCGGTTTTCAGATTTCAACGGAAATATCCATTTTGAACACTCCTGAATCCATTTTGACTAGTTTTGTTGTAACGTCTGTACGTTTGTTCTTACGTGTCTTGCATAACTCAAAAACGGTTAGCCATAGAAAGTTAAAATTTTGCATTTAGGATTATTGTAAAATCTAGTTGTGAACCTCTCTTTTTGGTCACTCCATAATTACCGAAAGTGGCACTTTACTTGAAGGTCATTATTGATTTTCATTAAAAATCATATTAAAATATAACGCAAAACTCCTCAAATTTGGTATATAAGACATGCATATTAATATAAATAACATAATAAATGTTGGTTAAAATTGGCAAACCGGAAGTGGTAATTTATTTGAAGGTCGTATATCATCAAAAATTATGTTATAGTGCAATGTAAAACATCTCAAATTTGGTAAATTAGACTTTTATATCAATATAAATAAAATAATAGATTTTGATTGAAATTGAAGAGCCGAAAGGGGTACTTTACTTGAAGGTTATGATAAATTTACATCAAAAGGTATATTGGCATTTAATACAAAGATCATATGGTTCGGTGAGTTAAGAAATCACTGATTAGGTAAACCAAAGATTCAACATACATTTGTCGATCCATACAAATTTTGAACAGCCGTTGTCAAAGGACTGCTTTCCAAACAAATGAAATCTTATGCTTGTCAGTACATCCCTTAAAAAAAATATAAATATTAACGCTTGGAAAAACTCTGATTTACGTAGTTTTAGATAAATTCAACACAATATCAATTGAAAAATTTACTATATTACTGCTTAAGTTATCAATGACCGCTAATTGTTGAAATGCTTTTACATTGCATTAATAATTGACTTTTAATACTCTATAATAGCGAAGATTGTTACATATGTTACAAATGTTCTTGTTATAAATTAATGGATACAGTGGGTGAAAAAGAATTGTGAAGGACAACTGAACAATGAACTTCGTATTTTTAAAATATTAATTCTGTCCCGCACAAAAAATATGTAAAAATATGTTAAGCGTGCATAACTTTTGTCGACACAAGACAGCCTAAAATTAAAGCAAAGAGATAAGAAATGGTTATAATGAATGTTAATTTATTTTATTATTATTTCTAGCAACAAGTTACATTGCCTATGTTTTAATATGTTTATTATGTCCATTATAAGTATATCGTAATTGTTTAGCAGCTTGTTAATGCTTTATCGGATATATAAGTTATGATGATTATAAGTTCGGATAAGAGGAAAATATTTTATTGATTATGAATCACCGGTAAATGAATTTATTGGTTGATAATTAATAAATTACGTGATATATACAGTGAATTATTAATTTTGTTTTGCTTTCCTATCGCTACTATGTAAGGAAAGTATTGTAATCGGGTGAAATTTTCGATGTGCTCGACAAGCTCTTGTTTCTGGAGGTTTTATTCCATTATTATATTACGTTTTCTTTCAGTAGGTAAAAAGTAAAAACTGCCAATGTCACTAGATAAAGCATTGGAAATCGAAAGTTTCGACATTTTAGGAGGAAGAACCCACATAACTTGTATCTTATTCTCCTGCTGCTTGTTCTTCTCGCAAATGGCGAGGAAAACAAGTATTTTACACTCAATTTTAACACTTAAAACAAGTAATAAGAAGGTTTAATTGGAGTGGAAAAAAATCGCGTTTGTAACCATTATTACCGAACCATATGATCTCTCTAATGTCTTGATGTTTATGACCTTCAAGTAAAGTACCCTGTTCGGCTCACCAATTTTAACCAAAATCTAGTAAATACATTCATATTGATATAAAAGTCCTATTTACCAAATTTGAGATGTTTTACATTATATTTTAATATATTTTTTTATGAAAGGCTAATATGACCTTCAAATAAAGTATCACTTTCGGTCTGCCAATGTTAACCAAAATGTATTACGTTGTTTATATTAATATGTGAGTCTCACATACCTAATGTGAGAAGTTTTACATCATATTTTAATATAATTTTTTATGAAAATCAGTTATGACCTTCAAGTAACGTACTACTTCCGGTGATCAAGCAGTGACCAAAAATGGAGGTTCACAACTAAATTTTACAGCAATCCTAAATACAAAATTTCAACTTTTTACGGTTAACCCTTTTTGAGTTAAGCGAGATACGAACGTAGGTACGTACAGACGCCACGACAAAACTAGTCAAAAAGGATATTTCCGTTGAAATATGGAAACCGAAAATTTTCGCGATTACAATACTTCCTTTACTTCGTAAAAGGAAGTAAAAAATCTTAGCCGGTCTAATATTAGCGAAGATATAAAAAAAAAAAATATTTTTTACTTTCACTCAAAGCTGTAAGAAACGTCGTGTGAGTAGACACGGCAGATATTTTAAATTATCAATTCAAAGCCATTACACGTCTTTTTACCCGACTACGGCGAAGCCACAAGGAGGATAATGTGTTTAGCTTGACCGTTAGTAAGTATCTAACGACTTTTTGAGCGAACGGTTGAACCCATTTTTAAGTTTCATGGCTCAAATTATTCGTTGTGATCCTGTGAATGTTTTGAAACATTTTGAGCTCAAAATACCAAAGAAATTTTGTATTATATCTGTCCGTTTGAGAGTATCTAACGATTTTTTGAGCCAGCTGCACGACCGATGTTGAAGTTTGATGGCTCAAATTACCGTGAATGTTTTGAAACATTCTGAACTCAAAATACTGAAATAATATATAGTTATATTTTAAGTATTTTGGATTTTTGTTGATGTTTCTTATTACATCATTTGTAAGTTCGTGATCATACGGTAATAAATTAGAAATAGTTTAAACATTAATACAAAAAACCAATGCTTGAAAAACTAAAAACGTTAATTTAATAAAAACCCAACCCTCTGGAAATAACTTTTATATCTCATAATCTCATTTGTACTAAGGAACGGAATGTACTTGTTTATCTACTTAAGCGCATTGGTGTTTTGTTAGTGAAGTTGACACCCATGAATATTGAACCTTGGTGTACTAGTTGGGTGACTTCCACTACACGTTATGGCTCCTTGCAAGTAAATTCCATCCTGTTCATCTATGCCAAAATACAGAAAGTTCCATGCAGCTGTGCATACAGAACGTAAACCAATGTATTGAGTAAAGAAGATTTCATTTGGGTGTAGAAGACACCCGACTACAACACCAAGTTTAAATATTCATGGACATCAACTTCACTAACAGCCCACCAATGCGTTCAAGTAGATAAGCAAGTACATTCCGTCCTTTAGGAGGATTGGGATTGTAAAATATAAAAGTTATTTCCGTATTCGGAGTTTTTATTTATTATTAAATTAAATTTTTGTTCTTTAAGAATGCGAAACTTGGCTGCTTAGATTAAAGTATTGTGTAGAATATTTCGATTGTATACAGCAAAACATCAGGAGTCTTTATAATAACAATTTCAGTAGTACTTACGAGATTTTCCACGAAACAATAAGTTAACATCAATGAATATAATGTAATTTTTGGAAGCTATTAAGTATGTTGAACGAGCATTGGATAATAACTTATTCCTTCTGATGTGATGTGCTATTTCCCGTATGTCCTCCACAATTTTATTGTTAATTCTCATTCGGTATATCGGAATAGAAGAGATAATTTCCTCGTATTTTATTGTATATTTTAAAGGAAGGTGAATGATCTCATTGAGACCTATTGTGCGTAGTCCCATACTCAGTCAAAGCAGGCCAATTGCCTTTGCAAATCGGCACGCATTGTGTAGGCTGGCCGATTCATAACCGAGCTTGAGATCCATAACGTGGTCACAGTCATGATGGATGAACCATATTCTGGCTAGGGCATCACATTTAAATATTATGTGATAAGCAGTTTCGCCTTTCATTCTGCAAAACCTGCAGATAGGGGGCTCAACTAGCTCCTTTCAAACTCTTTACGACGATCCTGTCCATTTGAAGAAGTTTTTTTTATACGTTCTAGAGTCCACAAAGTAATTTTAATGTAATATCTTTTGTCCTCGTCTTCAGTTCTCTTTCCACAGGATGCTTCTGGAAACAACTCAGAGTATAGCCGTTTCCTCTTTTTTTTCGAAAATATCCTGGATTTGTGGCCTACAACCTCATTAAATCGGCATTGAATGTAATCTTGAGATGATTTGAATGTCTTAATCAGCCATGGGGGTATACCGTAGCCGGAGTCTCCGGGCAATCCAGCAGTGTCATCATATCTTGATATTTGATATTGAATCGCACTCCTTCTCCATATCCTGGCATCATGCATTGGTCCAGGCCACTCCAACCCTAATGTTTGTGAATTTTTCTTCTACATCTCACATTTCCTGAACACTTATGGGTTATCCTGGTATAACCCTTACGTATTCATCAACCCTTACGTATTCATCACCAAACACTGAAGATTTAAATTTCTACGTGGGTGCAATCTAATGCATCCACAACAGTTTGTAGGTTTGTAAGTTAAAACACGTTTTTTACAAAACCTTTGCATGATTTACATACTTCTGGTACCACATTAATTATATTTATAAATAAATCCAGTTGTTAGCTGTTTGTAAAATATTGTTCTACCCATAATTAATAATTTCAAAAACTGGATCAGTAGTATAATGTAAAAATGTTTCCATGAGCTGTCTTGGAGATTGTGCTTCTCCACGATTTTCATTAGTACGTTGAAGAAATTCTGATGTTCAAAATGCGTCAGCTGCTTGCTCCTACTCTAAACTCTTTTTTTCTTCGTAAATTCTTCTTTATGTTACATGCATAAACATTATCAGCTGGAAGTCGGCTAACAAGTGACAAAAGTGATGGACTAACATGTGACAAATGGACGCTTCTCAGACTTCAAAAAAATGAGTTTATAATTACGTCTTCGGTAAAACTAAGGTACAACTAAAGAGAATACTTGTAGTTCCCTTTTAATCAAAATAAAGTAATTTACAACTTCAAAATACAGAATTGATAGGATCAACTACTGGGGAAGGCTATAAAGTCACCGACTGCCAAGTGAAGGAGAAACGTCATACGTTTGCAAAAATTAGTTTTTTGATCACTGTCAATCAGAATTTGACTTGATTTCGCCATAATTGCTTGTTTTTTTAGCAAAGTTGAATAGTCAGAGAATCTTAATATATAGAATATTAAATAAAAATAATTGTGCCCATAATTATGAAAGTGGTCTAAGTCATACATTTCTTTTTTCGAGATATTTAATGAATCGCATTTGAATAAATTAAAAAATATTTTTATACTATGCGACATTTCAATTTATAATTTTATTAGTCTTGATTAATGGAAATTTATTATAGATATGAAATTTTGTGTGAATTTCATAGGAAAATGTTGTTTTTAAAGCTTGAATTGACTTAGACCATTTTCAAAATTAACTGAATGTCCTATAATTGACTTAAAGTAATAAAAAATTGTGATTTTTATTTGAAACAACAACTTTAACGAAATAATTCATAAACATTTATTAATCATTTTTAACAAGTAATCCATTTTTATCATAATTTCGAGTTTTTAAGATTTTTAAAATGTTCCTTAAAAAATGGAGGGATGTATGGTAGTAACCACATAAGATCTTTATGTTTTTCTTCGGTTACTGGTCTAGTGGTGTTGTATAATGGAAGTAATTGAATATTTTCATATTTTTTGGTCTTCCTCTTTTAGGTTTATATAATAGTTTAAGTTATGTTTATATAATTTCTTTAAATTGTTGACTTAGACTACTTTCATAATTAACATTAAATGAATTCCCTATAACGTTGTAATTACAACTACTATCTAAAGGTTCATTTTTGACGATATCGTAAAAATTACATTGAATAAATTTAGTCTAAAATCATGTCGTGTGAAATAAGTGATAAATTCATTTTTTTTTTTAATTTTGACTTAGACTGCTTTCATAATTATGGGCACAATTGGCTTAGAAACTAAAAACCACCTGTAAAGCCTTTTATTCAAGCAGTTTACACGAAAGTTGAGATTTCAACAGCAGTTGTAGTTAAACAGCCTCTTCGTCATCACATAAAATGATTCTCCTCAGTTAGTTGATAAGGAAAATTACCAGTATTAAGAATCTTTCGTGACCTGGTGGAAAGAAATAGTGAGATTAAATCATTTTAACCACCTCCAATGAACGAAGCGATAAGAACTTAAAGTAAGAATGAAGAGTACTTATCGGTAGCG
This sequence comes from Rhaphigaster nebulosa, assembly GCA_948150685.1. Classification (NCBI taxonomy): domain Eukaryota; kingdom Metazoa; phylum Arthropoda; class Insecta; order Hemiptera; family Pentatomidae; genus Rhaphigaster; species Rhaphigaster nebulosa. The sequence continues at coordinate 86,821,173 of OX411311.1, read as the reverse complement.
GTAGCAGGCATTGCTACTGCTTTCGAAACCCGGATTGCCGAGAGGCAAGGAAGCTTGTAAATAAAAAGGTATCGATACATACTTAATTACCTGATTGCCAATGTCCCCATAATAAATGCTAAGTGACAGCAAAAAAATTGTGTTAGATTCGAAAAATCAAGTTTACTACCATAGCCAGCAACTAAGTATGATTACTAAAATATCCATGGTCTGGTCTCCAAGAATCCATACCAAATACTTCATAATGCTCTGGGTGAACTTTAGTGGCTAATTCTTCACCTCAAGTGCAACAAATAAGTTCATATGAACTATGGTCCGATCCCCCTAGAAAAGCAGGAAATTTAAGTTTTGTATCATTTTAGGTTAGTAGCCTTTTTGGTTGAATGGGAAGCGATCACTCAAAAACTCTTCAAGGCAATGAAGTCCCAATTGCACCATCGTAAAAGGTAGGCAAAATCCCCTATAAGAATTATGGTTTGGTTTATCTAAATCCATAGTATGAGGGCTTTTGGTAAGACCAATAGCGAAAAGTTATATTTTATAATTAAAATCACATTTTTCTTGTAAATATTTTTCTCAGCTCCCTGCTGCGCTATAGTTCTCACAAAAGTGGGAAACTCTTCCATTTATTAAGTTTTTATTTCGTATAAATGAAGGCTAGATTTCTCTTGGGATTGTTTTAGAATTGGCACCTGATTTTCCAAAAGGTATGGTGAGGAATTTAGATTTCCCCAAAATCTAGTCAACAAAACATATATAAATAAAAATATTCTTTACAAAATAAAAATAAACTAAAAAAAAATATCTATCTGTTAATTAAACAATGCTGAAATTAAATGTGAAATAAAACTGTGAAGAAAATAATTTTAACACCGCACTAACAATAAAAATACAAAACTAACTAAATATAATAAAACGGAGTTTTGTTGTATTTCATAAAGAAGCTTTTTATTTATCTATGTTTTATTGGCTAGAAAAAAAGTAAAATTTAATAAATTTTATTCTCAAAACACTTCTTTTTCGGGAAAATCTAAAATCCTCACCACACTTTTTAGAAAATCAGAAGCCAATTCTAAACCAATCCCAAAAGAAATCTAAACTTCATTTATATGAAATAAAAACTTAATAAATAAAAGAGTTTTCCTGAAAGTGTGAGAACTATAGCGCAGCAGAGAGCTGAGAAAAATATTCACAACAAAACATTCAAATATTCATAATAAAATAAAACTTCCCGCTATTAGTCTTCCCAAAAGCCCCCATACAATGGATTTAATTAAACCAAACCATATTTCTTAAAGGGAATTTTTTCAATGGTATTTTGGTCAATGGATAATAGATTAGATGGTGCGATTGGGACTTCATTATCTTGAATAGTTTTTGAGTGGTCATTTCCTATTCAACCAAAAACGCGACGCACCTAAAATAACACAAACCTTAAATTTCCTGCTTTCCTGTGGGGAATCGGACCATAGTTCAAGTGAACTTTTTTGTTGCTCATAAGGTGCAGATTAGCCCTTAAAGTTTCCTGGTTCTTATGCTGTACATCCAGTAAAGTCTCAATTTCAGGTTTCACAGATTCATACATATGTAAAATCATCTACATTTGTCAAGTTAGTATTCGTACATTTAATTTTTCGGGTAAAAATATACTTGATTATTTATTGAGCCTAAATTAACTGATGGATATGATAAAAAAACAAAAAACATTTCGCATTAATTTTTACAGGTGAAGGAAATTGGAAATCCGTACAACCATATTAATCATGAAAATTGAATAAACCATCTTTGCTGGTAGAAATTAAACGTTTCGATTTACTACCTATTTTGGAAGAATTATCGTTCAATTCGGATCATTTGGGTTTGTATTTGAATAAGTTATTATGTATTAACTGAAAATCGTGAACTGAGAACTAACTAACTAGTTCGCTTTTCAGCTGGGGGATTCCGTGTGAAGCTCCATGACTTCGGGAAGAGCTTTAATCCCCTATACCCGTGTCAAGGCGATAAAAGGATAATTCTAGTTCAGTATTTTTTTAACTTTGAAAAGCGTATATTCTTAACTATAACAGGTACAAAAAAAAAATTAAAAGAACATTCTTGTAGGAAATTTAATGCATTTTTTTTTTTCGTTAAATGTCTTATGCCACGACCAACCTTTTTCGAGATACAAACGAAAAACCTAAAAACAGCTTTCGTGTGTGTTACAAAACAACATTTTCAATAATAATATGCCTTGTTTCCATGAGATACCCCATAATTATTTTTTTGTAATAATTTTACAAAATCTGGATATTGACTTTTAGTATGAAAATCCTCATTTGGATAGGTATGCATTCAATGAAACCGTAAGCAATATAAACACCCTAAGTACTGTTAAGCAAAATACATCTAGTTAAAAATACTAATTCCTTTTATTTGAAATGAAAACTAAGCTGTAAAAATTTGGAAGCGTATTTACTTTCCCAATTTTTTTATCGGTGGATATTAATTCGACGTCGTTTTTTTAAAAAGACATAAGCGTCAAAAATTCGAAATTTCAGGTTTCAATTGATTTTGGAACGTAAACACCACCTCTATCGATTCCCGCTCAGGATATACCGAAAAAAAAAATTTGAAACGTTCTAAAAGTCGAATATTGATGGCGTTAATACCAAATACTAACGACTTTCAGTCCGTCACTCTAGCCTTAACCAGTGCTAGAATCCTTTTAAATATATTGTAATTAAAAAGTTTTTGCCAGGTTAATAAACTCCTACAATATAAAATAAAGAATAACATTTAAAAAAAAATTGTTATAGGGTGAAAAATCGTTTCATGTGTTTACTGTAAAGTTTGCTAAATGGGGCTTACGCCTTTTTCAAAAAACGAAGTCGAATTAATCTTTTCATTAAATTAATCTTCAGTGCAAAATTGTATATTTAATTGTACAATGTGCAGTTTACACGATTTAAAAGTATAATTAACTGTGAGTCATGACATTTAAAAATATATAAAAAAGATTGTTTCCCATAAATCGTTTTATATGCTTTTCGATCTCCAACATCTCGAGTACCCTACGTCTTTACTAACTTTTCCTTCTACTGCCCAATCGGTTGAAATTTTTTATGAAGTGTTAAAAGCCTAGCTTTAATCTGTGGTAAACTGTTATTTAATTCCAAATGTGCGTTTAAAAAAGAAAACATTTCACATTAACTTTGGAGAGAAAGTAACGATAATAAATCATCTTAAGAGTGGTGAGCCCCGAGCAAAAATAGCAGTGGAATTTAATGCTGGTATGTCAAGTAAGTCTCTGATATAAAACAAAAAATAAAAAAACAAATTTAAATTTTATTGCTTTAATGGGAAAAATTTCAAGTGCTGGACAAACTGTAGTTGATTGAGGAAGTAGTTTACACATGGTTTCTGAAACAAATATCATGCAACTCGCCTAGCCAAGGGATAATTTTGAAAGATAAAGCAAAGAATTTTTAACAGAATTTACATACCGAACTTGATACATTTCAAGCTCGTGAAAGTCTTGAAAAAGATGCTTTTAACTTCAAATTTCAGACTATTTCACATAAAAATAATTTAAAAATAAATTTCTGAATAACAATTTACTATTGTAAAAATATTTTATAGTATAATTTTTGTTTTGTAATGGACTAATTACCTTTTTTGCCCGTTCGGTAATTCGATTTTTTTCCTAATCGGATCCCCTTTGGTTTCAATTTGATCGGATTAAAGAGTCAAGTATACTGGGTGTTCAACATAAATCGGATCCAATCCTTCTCACGGCCAAATGAATGATCTAATAAAAAAAAATACCAGAGGAAAAAGTTGTAAGTCTACTTCTATAGTTTAACCAACGGGTATTGCTTTTTAACTTTGTCACGATTTAATACGGTTATTTGTAGTTATTAAAACGTTATGAAATAGCCCGCAAATTCCATTTCGATATCTTTAAAATTGAAGGACTTATGCCATTTTAGAAACTTGTGTTATCAACGTAATTATTATTTTTCAGGTATCTCATAAACTGGAATCTTGGAGACTTGACATATCAATTTTATGTATTTGTTTCAATGTATTTCAATTAAAAATATTGCTAAGTCTGTAGGTGTAGTATTTTTTCTGAAAAATGTAAAATTAATTTCTGGTATGATTTTTCCATAATTATGATAGATAAATCGATTGTATAAATTCAAAATGTTTGTTAATTTAGCAATAGAAATATTTTATCATTTTGGCTTTCAAAGTTCCATAGTTTTTCGTAATGCAGTTTTCTTCGATAGTGATTTGTGAGAGCCTCCTTACTTTAACAATTATACTAACATGCTCCGTCATACTTATAATCCTTTTCCCTGTCGATCTCTGTTTATAATACGCAATGCAATCCAGATGGTGTTCACTAATCCCTAAAAGACTTAATTGCCTTAGGGATTAATCCTGAAGGTGATGGGTCCTGTTTATATATGGGACCATTAATTTTTAGAAGATTGCTAATACGTTCAATATTTATCTCCAAGATATGAAGATATATCCATCTTATTATATAATATCTATATCTATATATACATAGATCTTATTATTTATTATTTTTCTCCTTCCTCCCCATCTTGTTAATTCTTTCCATTTTGTTACTTTTCCATTTTTTACTTTGCAAGCATACATGCATTTATCCATATATTTCATTATATCTTACATATAAATCATTTACATTACTTATATTATCATATTATCTTGAGATACTTTTCATAATCCTAAATCTTCATTCTATTGTTATTATAAATAATATTTTTCATGTATTTTTCTATATATTTCTTTTCATTCATTTTATTTATCTTTCGTTCTATATTTTGTATATCTATATTTTCACAATAATTTTAAATAACTTTTTTGTCATTATCCATTAACATATTTTTCTTTATTTCTTATCATTTATTATTACTTTTCACATTATGATTAGCATTTTTTCTTTATATTTTATTCGCGTTATTTATACTTTATTAACATATTCTTCTGTATTCCTTATTTTTCACATTAATATTAACATATTATGATCAACATATTTTTCTTTATACTTTTTCATCTTACTACTTTTTAACTTTATTATTACTACTGGTGCTGCCACTATTAATTCTTGTTTTTTTTCTTAGCCCTGACGATGGCATAAAACGTAGGCACGTATTATAATAAGTTTTTTCTTATTGTGTGTTCATTTAAGGACCGCACCCCCAACCAGGATTCTCCTTCATAATTTTTCCACGGTCAACCATATTCTCACCAATTAAATTAATAAACATTTTGAATTCATATAATCAATTTCTCTTTCATAATTGTGGAAAAGCCAATTTAAAAACTACTTTTTTCATTTTTTTTTTCAAAGACTTTTTAAAGACTATAAAGGAACGTATTAAAAAGTAGGTATTATTTGCTAACCCTAAGTTTTCGCCAGGCGTATTGTGTCAAAGTTAAGAAGCAATAGCGGTTGGTGAAACTGTAGGACTAGGCCTACGACTTTTTCCTCTGGAATCTTTTGATTGGATCGTTCATTTGGCCGTGAGGAGAATTTGATCTGATTTATATTGGACACCCGGTATAACAATTTAGAGTATGAACTCATTGTTATAAAATTCTTTAATGGCCGAGGTTGTAGTCTGTAGCTCAATCCATTAGGTATGTAGAAGAGGTACTGGAATGAAACGGCCAGTGAATGTTCAATGTCCCGCCCGATGAATAGCCCTGATAGCATCCTATAGTGTTTTCTTACTGTTATACAACGGGGACAGTAAGAGCGGCACGGTAAACTCAACCGTAATCGAATCTTCAGAAAAGGTCAGTAGAAAAAACTTTACTTTTTAAGATAACAGAAGTTAGGTTTCAAGTGAACTGTATTATAAAACGATGCTCGAATAAAAAGTTTTCATCAATGCCCCAAGGTTATAATTTACTCGTAAATTAGACTTTTTTTTTAAATGGATTTCTTTTATCGCTTCATAATTGAAATACCCGTTAAGCTGGATTTATTTTATTACTCTTTCTTGTTCTTTAATGGTCTCTTTCTTCTTTTTAACTCGTCTGTGTGTCAAGGCCTCAGTACCAGTCCTTCGTTTAATATAACGCCGTCACTCGTGCGTCCACTAGACACCTAACACCAAGAATCTTCTTCATGATAAACACTATCTCTTCATCGCAGGTTGACCTGCCAACCCCTCTTTTTCTACATGTAGTTTGGAAAAGATTTTATTTGGTTATTCGTACTCATTCATTGTCACCAAAGCCCATCTCAGTCATTTGGAGGCATCAGGCTGTTTCTATAGAGTTTACAGTTCCTGTTTAGTCCTTCAAAATTCCTGTCCATCTATTGTTCCTCTATACAATGAAGGATCGGCCTTTAATACACAAGGAGTCTTTTAGTTTTTTCCCATGACTCAGCTCATCCAGGTCTGGACGATTCAATCGTTGTACAATCGGGCGTTCATAACCCGCGGAAACAGCAATTCTTCTTGATCCTGCTGCTTATTTCAATCGGTATATCATTCCTTTTATCTGCCTTTATTCTAAAGATTAGTATTTATTCTCGGTAATACTATCGAATTCTCCCATCGTGCCAGAACTGACTTGCCAGCAGCAGAGATGGATTTTCTTCTGCTTTCGATGTTTTAGTTATATTAAGCGCTTTTTTAAGGATAAAAGCTGTTTTTCAGTTGTAATTCCCTTCCTGCCAGGGTTTTAGATATGAAATAAATTATTTATTGTCTTTGCAACGAAATAAGCATGATTGTTATCTTTCCGACCGACGATAATGACGATATCCTGTAGTTCTTAAGGGCATTAAAATTCTTTTTATACAAATAAATAATCACCATTGTTATCTATCCGAGCGCCATAACAAGAACCTAAACAGCGTGTGGGCGCCTTTGCTTGCAAATTAATCACAGTCAGGACAATAATTGTAGGGGCTATAAAAACTGTTATGAATTATTCATTATTTTTTATAACTCTCTACATTTGTAGAAAATGGCAACATAAAGTTGATTAAAATTTTAATCGTTTGCCAGCCAATTAATTAGAGCCCAAGAAAGAGTTCCTTACACGAAACTGATTTTAAAAATTCGTTTTACAAAATTCACACCTCGTACTGAGCACAATATTTGGAAGAATCTTTTTTGCTTAAAATTCAGTTACAAATAAGAAAAGCTGTAATTCGATTAGGCGACTCAGGTAAATTTTTCCCAAGTAGCCCTGTAACATCCTATACGACTATATAATACGAATGTGGGACTTTTTTAAGATTTTGGGATTTTCCAGAACATTAAATTTCCATTTTTGGTACTTAAGTACTAAACGGTCGACCATTGTTGTGTGTTACAACCTACGCTATTATGAGTACTGCTTTGATTGGATCAAAACTTTTAACTTCCGCTCGCTACGCCGGCTCAAGAGATAACCAAACGCCCTCTGGATCCTTTTCGGTTGAGATTAGTGCTAAATTCCCATAAATACGAATCAGTTTATATTATCATATATAAAAATGGTCAACTCAAAAAATGGTCGACCGTTTAGTATTTAGGTACTCCATTTTATTTGATAATAATTCATTACCTCATTCACTTTTTGAAGGAGAATCTGAACCTCTTCGCCTTATCCTTCTTCTCAAATATAAATTGAATTGATTGAAAAAAAAAATCAAGAAAACCAAACTATCTAACAGGTATTCGTTAAATAACAAAAAAATGGAGAGTGATTTTAACTTCTGTTACTAAAACTTCGTATCATTAATAGAACCCATACGAATAGAGCCAGCGCGGGGCCTTTATCAAATATTACCAGGAGGGCCTAGGTTTTGTATGATAATAAAATAAAACACATTTTTTACAAACAAACTTTTATCAATTTAATGGGAACAAATTTATAGATAACATAAGACAAATACCTTCTCTAAGTAAATTACATTTAATATTTATTAATGTGGCGATGTTGTTCCATCATGCCACTCACTTCAATATCGAAAAAAATGTTCTCCGCTGCAGTTTGTTATTGAAGCTGCTGGGCCATTTACCAATATCGTTGGTATGCTTTTAGCTTTCCTTTTATTTTTGAATTGTTGAAGATGATACAATACTGGTAACAAGCACTTTCTTTCCTTCGGTTGAAGTTGATATGGCTGAATTGGGAGGAGTTGCAAATCTTAATAGCAATGTTGGTAATGGTTCTTCTACATCACTGCCTTGATCTACTGCACAGTGAGACGCGACTTCTGTATTTTCTGCATAGACTTCTTTGGATTCAGCACCGTCAAGCACGACATTAAAAAATTCAAACAGCTTGCGAGTTCTTGATGTAGCATCTCGGTCCGTTTTTTCCTTCTCATCTTTCACTTTACGTTTTGCACTTCCAGAAGCTTAATGTCGGCTTGCATCTCTGGCTCTGCTGCATATATTTACTATCTCGGTTTGGGTAGAAGGAAAATGAACTTAAAAATAAAATGTCATCCTCCTATTTCCTACTATTATTACATATAAATAAGGAAGTTTGAAAAGCATTTTATGGTATGACAATTTACTCATGTTGATTCATTGTATACACTTATTTATATATTTTAATACCTAAATAAACGAGAAAATAGAAACGAAAATAAATAAAAAATTATGAAATTTAATTTTAAAATTGTAATATTTACATACAAGAAATATAAGATGACTCCAGTTGAAAAAAAAAATTAAGAATTCCAAAATATAATTAAAACAAAGTAAAGAAGAGAAGGTTATACAGAAAAACAAGAAACTTATTTAGTATTGCGTAGTGCTTCATCTCTTAAACTCATTAAAAATCTAATTTTAATAATTTGATGGATTCGTGTGTGTGGATGTCTTATACACTCTAGCTCAAATAATAATTAACCAAATGGTGTGAAATTTTATATTTAAGTTTCTTTCCTTTATGTGAAGAGATGATTAGACATTGTTTATTATAGTCTAACATGAGGCGGAACATTATTTGTAGCTCTACACAGAATTTAGTAAAAAAAGATGTTTAAAAACAATCGTATTCTTTACGAATTTGGAAATAGAGACATTGTGAATTTCGGCTCCCAAATATCAATCGGAAGTTGTACTTTACTTTTCGCTCCAAACAGAATTTGGTGTAAAAAGATGTTTCAATTCAATCGAATTCCTCTCAGATTTACAATTAGACTTTCGTATCATTGGGAATAATATTCACTGACTTGAAGTGGTATTTTACTTAAAATTCCAAACTTCTTTTTAATATTGAATTGACGAAAGGTCATGTGCTGGTAATATCAGATTTTTTAAGCGATTCTCTATTTATATTTTTTAAATATAAGCTGTAAATAAAAGTTTTAGAAAATAAAATTCTGAGTGTAGCATATCTAGAGTTACGACTTAGGCACATAATAAAATATATTGTGACGTAAACAACACCAATAGACGTCGCGACGCCGTGTGGTTTTTGAGATACTGCTATCTTCGGAAACTTATAATCAAATTCCGGACCCCTTTTTGAGCCACCGATTTATAGTTTAATAGGCGTACCGAGGATATTGTGTGGTGCCACCAGATATTTTTCTTTTTACTTTCAACAGTTTTTAATTAAACTTTATAAAATGTAATAAGCATACTTTTGACGTAATATTCGAATTCAAACTGTCTCTTACATAAGAAACTAAATTTAAAAATAATTATTTTGGTTCAAAAATATTGTTACAATATTATTATTATTCCAAATTGATTTTCTATTTCTTGCCAATGTTTCATTTAAATCCAGGTTATTTAACCTGCAAGCCATTCTTAGCTAACAGAATTCGTCTGATGAAATATTCGGGCTCTAGGGTATCCTAGATGCTCTGTCGAATATGAAATTGATTGATCTATATCATCTCATGGTTTTGTGGCTTTGGGGTCAAACCACAAGACTTCGAGATTTTTATAGCCAAGATTTTATCGAACCTTAATTTTTGTTAAACTCAAACCTTAATATCTTACTTTCATATTTCAATTTATTTTCCCCTATTGATATGAATTTCATTTACTACGAAAGCATTAATAAATCATGCTCGGTAGAAGTTTTCTTAATGTCCTAAGTAACATATGAATTTCAATCCAATTATTAATAAGTAACCAGTGATGCATACGCCTACTTACGATGGTGAATTCTTGTTAATGTGGCCTGTTTTTCCTCTGCTTTTTCTTTCCTTCAAACGTCATAGAAATAATTATTACCGCATAAGGAAGGCATAAGTATTCATTCGTGCATTTCCTTGAACCAAAGGCGTCCAGAATGGTATCGCGCATTGCAACACACTGAGCAACTTTGGATTATTTAATTTTCTCAAATCATTATCAGAACTATTTTTTAAAATGGCCCTAGTCGAATTCCTTGGCAGAATGTCGTCTACAACCGAATCGGAATAAGATTTTTCTTAAATCTTCAAAGCACGACATTATGCGACGATTACTAAAATGTGGTTTCTTAAGAATGGTTGTTTTCTTAATTAATTAAAGTTCATAAATGTATTTTACAAAAGGCTAAGAGATAATATTTTGAGTAATATTTACTTAACTGAATAACATTAAAGTTCTTGAAGGAATTCAATGGTTTCAGTTGTGGCAACCTAACATTCTTGGACTGGCACACAACACAGTTTAAATATTTTAAATTTAGTTAGAACGATAATTGTAGTGTCAGATAGTTCTTCTAGCTAGCAGATTTTACAAAGTTTTTGTCTTGAGGCACTTCTGCCCAACTTCCCTCTGCCTTGTAAATGAGTTGTGGTTTACAGTTAGGGTTTAGGTCTGTATTTTTCTGTAGAAAAGTGTAATCTGTAAATCTAGCCAGCATAGATTATATTGTTTTAAAAATATTCAGTTCTTTTAGCTCATAATTGCACAAATTACTTCATTAGATCGAGGTGGGAATTGAACCCACACTAATTTGAACAGGTCACTCTGGGAACCTCGTCCATCTTGGCTACTTTTCTTAGGTGCCCAAGTAGTCTCCGCGTTAGTCGAAATGCAAATTTTGAAATATATCTCTTAAGATAACTAATTTATGACTGTTTATCACCAAATCCTTGTTTTAAAAAGAAAGTATGCCAATGAAGATAACCTCAAAACAGTGTTTTGTCGGCATAGTTTATTTGTTTTGTTTGTTTTTTTAATGATATTTAATTTCTATTTTGTTCTTGCCCTTGTTGACTGCTGAGAACTGGTGGATTTTAAAGTGCGTAAATATTGATTAGGGAGCACAGATAGTCTGTAGGATTACTAGTCCTAAAGTTTCAGCTAAACGTGGCAGCTATAATAGTACTACGGTAGCCTACCCGTTAGCTGACAACTTTGGGGGCAATATCATCAACGTACATTCTAATATTCGGGTTCAAGGACAGTGACGAATCGGTCAAGATCCATGGATTGTCGCTGATCCAGGTCAATCGGCCATTCGGGACAAATTTTTTCTTTCCTGAGGCATATCGCCCATTGACCGGAGCTCTAGGTGGTCACGTTAACTTAATGAAATCAGGTTGCGCGCTGTAGAATCACCATGAGATCCCTTAATATTTTTAAACGAATTGCTGTAAATAAAAATTAAAAAAAGTTTAGTTTCCAAATGCATTCCATTTTATAGAATTCGGTTTTATTTATTAAAATTCGAGAAAAAGTGTTTTCAAACTTTTAAACCTCTCCACTTATGTATCTGATGTACCATGAAATTATACAAGTATAATAAAATTAAATAGTAGGTGATAAAATTCCTTATCTGTAGGACCTGATTAGTTATATTAATTATGGTTGAAAATTAAATTCGTACTTGCTTTTTAGAATACTACGGCTACTTCACGACTAATCTATTATTCCATTGGACGACTTTAGTGATGCTAATTTTTATAAAGATATCTATAGTGAAGGGACGACATCTGATATATATGAATGTATTATTTAAAAATCACATAGTTTAATACTCTCAAAACAAATTACATTTAATTGTGTGGCCTGTGAAATACGTTAATATCTTGCAGGTTTTTTTATTAAATATTTTTATTGTTACTGTTGGTTAATACCAGTGCAATACTTTTTTTTTACTGTCCTAAATTGCTTGATGATTACATCGCTAAACCTTTAAGATAAGCACTACATTGTCAAATGGTTAATAGTTTTGTTCATCATTTGCTTACATATTTATTTTATTCCATGAGTTTGAGCATGTTTCCAAGGTTCTGATTAACAAATTAAATATTCCATCATTGTGTTTCAAGAAAACATCATAGTTGTTTTTTAGGTCAAAATGCTCATAGAGTTGTCAATAAGTTGATTCGTAGTATAAAAAAAAAAAAAAAAAAAAAAAAAAAAAAAAAAAAAAAAAAAAAAAAAAAAAAAAAAAAAAAAAGGAGTTCCAAATTCATTTTTATTAAATGGATGTATTTAGTTTAATTATTTTACAATAAAGGAGAAATAGAACTATTAGAAACAGCTTAAATAATTTAATTTTTTTTTTTTTGAGGATGTTGACGTTATTCAACAGCATCTTCATTTAAAAATACTTAAATTATGAAAATTAGAAATATGTCCTCCAGTAGAAATATCATGCAAGATAATTACTTTAACTATTTCTACTTTAACAATTATACTTAACAGAAAATCCATAAAACTATTAATTAACTTAATTTTCATCCATTTCATAAAGTTTGTTCATTTTAATGAGTAACACTGACATTTTTGAGTAAAATATACATCCCTAGTACATGTGTACATACGTATTTTATGATCATAGTTAAAAAATGTGTGTAAATTTGATTTTCAATTGAAAGTACGAACTCTATTTTAAACGTTATTCAAACAGGTGAAGTTTTTCTTCGGAGTAGAGAGAAAGTTAGGAGAGAAAGATTTTTGTTTTTCTTTCTTTTTCATATTTTAAAATAATTTATCATGTCAGGAGGCACTGTACAACTGGCCTGGAATCGAAGCCTGTAGCTTTCTAGTCTTGGAGGTTATGTTGCCGCAGGTAACTGTCTATTTATTCGACCCTCATCTCACTCAATTTGAAAATGGTTATGAAATATTTCATCATTTCCGTTAAAGTGTGTGTTATTTATAACGCAAAGAATCATTGAAAATGCAATTCGAAATAATGTCTCATTCTCTAACATAGCCTCAGGTTAGCTACTATCATTATCAACACATTTAAATTGTAAATTTTATTGTTTTATTTATCTGTGTGACATGTTAATTAATAGGTTGTCTAATGATTGTTTTAAATAAGTCTTTGTTTGTTATTAGATTAATTTGTTTATTTTATTTCTTCTAGATATTCCAAAGAAAACATGATGAACGGAGATTATAAATATGTTGAAAAAGAAGTCACCAGGCCCACACCTTTTATGAAGCTGTCATCCTATCTGCTAGCACTTAGGCCATGGTCTCTGAGCGCTTCCCTTATGCCATCTTTGCTGGGATGTGCCATAGCCTACAAATTTACACCACCTTCTGTGGAGTTCAGCTGGATTATTCTTCTGTTTACTTTATTAACAGTTGTATGTGTTCATTGTGCTGGTAACATTGTAAACACTTATTATGACTATGTGAAAGGAATAGACGACCGTAAAAGTGATGATAGAACTCTAGTAGACCATTTACTTTCAAAAGACGAAGTTGTTTCTTTAGGTGTGATGCTATACACTTTAGGCTGTGCGGGTTTTATCGCTTTAGTTATGACATCTCCGGCTAGAATGGAGCATTTAGCCTTTGTTTATTTTGGTGGTCTGTCAAGCTCGTTTCTTTACACTGGAGGCATCGGTCTAAAATATATTGCCTTAGGTGATGTTATTATCTTAATTATCTTTGGACCTATATCAGTCCTCTTTGCCTTCATGTCTCAAACAGGATACATGGCATGGGCAACTATCTATTATGCCATTCCTTTGGCTCTCAATACTGAAGCCATTTTTCATAGTAATAAAATGAGAGATTTAGAGAATGATAGTAAAGCGGGAATTGTGACATTAGCTATTATCATTGGAGCTACTGCTTCTCATATATTATATGCATTTTTATTGTTTACACCATATATTGCTTTTGTGGTGTTTGCTGTTAGGTATTCCTTTTGGTTCCTCCTTCCTTTAATTACTTTACCATCTGCTTTTCGCCTGGAAAAACAGTCACGTATTTCAGAATCAATCAATAGAGTTCCAAAACAAACTGCCAAGCTAAATATGTATTTTGGATTTCTTTATGTTTTAGCCATTAGTCTTACTGATGCACAAAGTCTTCCATTTATTCATTAAGCCATAACAATTATTCCAATGTAAGAAGTTGTACTTAGAATTGTGTATTATAGCGGATTGTTTGTATAATGTAATTCTTTAAGTGTAAAATGTAAATAATTTTCAACGAAAAGTATATTTTTTTTGTATCTTAGTATGTAATGAGTTACTTTAAAAATTGTTATATTTATATATAGCATTATTTTATCATGTTATTAGTGTGTCTGTTTAAGTGTATGTAAGTATTTTCGATGAATACCCACTTATGGTTAAGGTTATTCTTTAATGCATATGTTCCTCTTATTGACATGACTTGACAATATGGTGCAGTACTGATATTTATTACTGAAACAAATTTAAACTTAATATTTGTACATTGTTTTATAGAAAAAAAAAAGAAATGAAAAAAAATAAATAATTCATTGCTTGTTATTTCCAAATACCAAATTAGGCTGCAATTTATATTTAATAATACCTAGTATTAAATAATCTTTTTTTTTATGTTTTAATTTTAATAGAGGTTGTAATCATGTGGTTATTTTCATGTATTATGTTCTAAATTATGTTGTTAGTCATATTTTCTTTTTTTTTTATCTCTTAAGGACGAAATATGACTGTTGTACTTAAGACTTTCTTGGCCAATATTTTAGGCAATAATTTTTAAGTTTCCCATAGTGCAGGGCCTAAGGAAAAAAATGGGGAGATAACTTAACTTATTATCTGTCCTAAATCAATTTCCTTAATCCTAGTTATTGTTTTAGTTTTATTATTTATTTGAAAATTTTATTTATAATTTTATGTTATTGTTCTGTAAATGTATTTAATTTTTTTAATTTATTAAATATCATTAAGTAGTTTTTTGTGTGTTATAATTTGACTTATTTTATTTAGTTTTATATTTTCCTCTTGCTGTAGAGATTGATAGATTATTTGTCACTTCTATAATTTTTTTTTTATTGGAATGTAGTTTCGAACGTTATACATTCATCTTCAGTTCAAGGTTTAAGTAGATGATATCAAACAGAAAAGGTTGCATTGGTTTGTTCTCACACTGAACTAGTAATGGAAAAAGTTCAATGCGAGTACAAACCAATGTAACCTTTTCTGTTTGATATAATCTACTTAAACCTTGAACTAAAGATGAATATATAACATTCGAAACTAGTTTTCAATAAAAACAAAATTATAGAACTGGCAAATAATTTATCAATCCCTAATTTGATTGATCCTTCAATACCATCATGCAGATGTCAGCTAAATATTTAATCAATTGAGTGAAGTAGACCATGACGTATTTTAATGTCAAAGGAAGAATTTTATGTTTTTTCAAATGTTTATTCCATTCAACTTATGGTCTGTTTGTCAATAAGACAATGAGGAGACCACAATCTTCTATTTAGTCGAAATTATAATTTGTTTGAATTATTTGACGAAACTGTACGTTGTTTGTTCTTATAGTTACATTAAAAATAGATTTGTGATTTATTATTTGTACTATTTAACTGATAATTGATTTATGGAGAAGTGATTGAGATTTAAATATATTGCCAATTATTTGTTATTGATGAAGGAAAATTATTCTTTACTTAATTTTAAAATGATAACTGCAGGAAGTTGGAATATTAAGTTCATGATTAAGGTAGGCTTACAAACTGAATACAAGTAAAAAAGGATTGAATAAATAAGTAAGCATATTAGTTTAGTTTATTTTTGGATTGCCCATTATCAATTTATTGAAACTATTACAAAATAATTTTTGGGTATTTATCTTTTATTTCCATTATATATATATATATATATATATATATATATATATATATATATATATATATATATATATATATATATATTTTTTTTTTTTTATTTATGATCTTTATTAATGTGTACTCCTGATTTTGTACGGTCCTGGCAATGTACATCAGGTTCTTTGGAGGTTTATCTCTTTAGCTGGAGAAAGTTTATATATTTATAGTTATGCGATTGTAGATAGAAGTGATGGATGCTTAACTGTGGTGGTAATTCCGGATAGTAATTTGTCAGAGATTACTCTGGTAAATTGAAAAACAGCTATATTCCCTTGTTTATTATAACAGTATCCTATAAGGAATTATCTTATTTGTTATTTTCTTTTATTGTGATTTCACTTGACTGATTCCTGACAAATTGTTATTTGGAATAAGCTATTATATTGTTAATCTTATTGGCCTTACTGCTGGTTATTGTATATCACAGTTGCCAAATTTCCCATCAATAATTTCCTAGAAGGTAATTGTATGTTATCAGAGCCTTCCCAAGTAGGGGCAATATATAATAAAAATAAAACATTAAGTTCGCATGTGGTACCAATTGTTAAAGTATTAAATCTAGACAGTGATCTATTTTTTTCTATTGTAGACTAGCTGATGAACTTGCTTGGAAAGGAAGTGCAGTAAAAATTTAAAAGTACCTGTGATCACTTTTATTTCACAGTATATATATATATATATATATATATATATATATATATATATATATATATATATATATATATATATATATATATATTTAATTTCTTTTCTTAGTATTTATATAGCACATGAATTTATCGGTAGAAAATTAGACAGACTTCTATGATTATTAATTAAAATGTAAAAAAAATCACTAATAAGTACAAATGATAAACGTGTACACTGTGAAATAAAAATGATCACATGTACTTTTAAATTTTTACTGCACTTCCTTTCCATGCAAGTTCATCAGCTAGTCTACAATAGAAAAAAATAGATCACTATCTAGATTTAATACTTTAACAATTGGTACCACATGCGAACTTAATGTTTTATTTTTATTATATATTGCCCCTACTTGGGAAGGCTCCATAATACATATATGATTATTATATATCCTCTGTCCAAATTATTAAATCTACATTTGTAAAGTTTAAGTATTATGAGCGATAGATATACTTCTATACTAAGCATTGTTAATTTATGTAAGCATGGATTGATTACCTATGTCCTTACAAGCCAGTTTGATTAGAAAAATACTATAGCTGTCTTTCTTAAATAGTTACATCCTTTTGGGCCTTGATGATCTGATTGTTTTACACCCACTAAACATATATAGTTACATACAGCAGATAAATACATTTTTTAAAATGACTATAAATCAAAGTAAGTAGCTAGTAGAAAAATATAGAAGAAAGATTGGAATTTATTAAATTATTATTCGCCTTATTTATGGAAAAAAATATTTAGCCCCAGTGTTAGTCCAGTGGATTAGGTTTATACACAGAAACTTGATTACAATGGATGGATTTCAATTTTTCTTATATAATTGAGTTTCTTACATCAAGAAGTAAAAAGTTTACTCATTAAAAGCTTCCATTTTTCTTTTAATTTTTTTTTTTTCACATCTAGAAAATGATGCAATTCTTACCTAGACTTTACAACAGGTACAGTAAACTGTACAGTTTACTAGTTCTCGAGATAAAAGTTTAAAAAAATAAATATAATTCCAAAAAAGAGAAATCACCATTTTTTTAATTTATAAAAAAATAACTACTTTTAATGAGTAAACTTTTTAGTTTTTGGTGCAAGAAACTCGATAATAAAAGAAAAATTGAAATCCATCCATTCTTATCAGATTTCTTTATTTTTTAATTTTCATGCCTTAATGCACTGGACTATGTCCATTGTTTACCAAATTTCAATTTTACTCTGATTATTGTTTTCAAATTACTGTGCACATCATTATACTATTACCAAGAAGGTATCAATGCACGTTAGAAAAAAAAATTTACAATTTTATAAAAATAATAGTAATAAAAGTACTTCATGAAGTGGATATTTTTTGCTTAATTGTGTCATATGTATTCTTTAATTTATTAACTACATAATGAGTAACAAAACAAAGAATAATATTTAAATAAACTATTATATTTAAAAACCAAAAATTAACAGTTTATTGCTGATTATTTTTAATCATTAGATTTAGTTATTATGGTGAGATAGTTGTTGCTTGGAAATTCAAGTTTAGAAATTCACAAGAATTTTGTTTTTATTCTATTCTAAGGATCTATTAATTCATTGCCTATGACCAGCTGAAATTCATCAAGTGTTATGACTAGTTCTATTAAATGTTTCTAATTAAAATGTATTTTGATTCATCAAATAAAAAATAAAAATCTATGTAAACTTAAAAATCGCTCAATGAAGTATTTTTAATTATATAAAATAGGATCTTATTTGTATCTTCAATATTATAGTGCATTTTATTTTACTGTCATGCTGGCAGGCTACAGATACCTTAATTGTTTTAAACACGAAACAAATTTTATGTAAAGTTACTTAATAACCATTTTATTTACAATTTATCATTTATTAATCTTTTTAATTGAAGCTTTGATTTAATTAATACCTACTCTTATTTTTTCAACAAGAAAATGAAAGAAATTATTTTATTTTTTATTTTAGACTTCAAATTTATAAAATTCATTTTTAAAAAACTGCAATATTTAATATAGATTACTTTTTTACATTTCAACATTAAACCATGTTTCTAATTATTAATAAATCAATTTATTGAAATTAAATAAATCTACAATGGTTTTATGAAATTAAATTGTGTTTTTAGATGTAGTTATTATTAATTCTTAATTTTCCACTCCTGGATATCATTCCTGAAGAATTTATTAATCTAATTTTGGGTAATTTTATGAAGTTCAAATTTTTTTCTGAATCTTGTTTTATTTTTAAAAATTCACATGATATTTTTGACGTTTTGGTGAATTACCCTATCATCTGGACAACCTCTTATGTATTTCATGACTTCTATCACAATTATTCTTCTCCACCCTTTTTATCATAATTATATCTGTAATCTAAGGTGCATTTATTTTGTCTTGTTTTCATGTTCATAGTCAGTATTTTTTAAAAACTTACAAAAAGAGTGTATATTCTTCATATATTTCATTGTCACAATATCAAAGAATTAGATAAATAAGAGGTTGTCCTAGAGATGGGGTAATTCCCCATTATAAGTTAAAAAATTATGTAAAAATCTTTAAATAAAACAGAAGATTCAGGAAGAAATTTTTACTTCATAAAACTATCCAAATTTAATTTATTAACAGAAGATTCAGGAAGAAATTTTTACTTCATGAAACTATCCAAAATTAAATTAATAATATCTCTTCCATAAAACATAATATTACTGAATTTACTAATCTTATATGAAAGTATATAAAATAACATAAACAAATAAAATAAGAATATAGATAATATAAAAAAAATAATATTACTGAATATATTACTTTTATTTGATAGTTTGCGAAAAAGCAGGTAGTTATTAAATGCAGAAGATGAAATAAGGTATTATTATCAAACCTAGAGATATCCGGAAAATATATTATAACTGATTAATATAGAAGAGAAAAAACTCAGCAATTAATTAATTTTTAAGATATAAATGGAAGATTCAACACATAAAGCATTAAGTCACTAAAATAAGATAATCACTAAGATATAAAATAATCAGTAACCAGTATCCTTAATGGACAAAACATTGACTGGTTAGTTGTTTACTGTATTTTAGTGACCAAGGCTTTGTGTGTGGATTCTTCCATTTATATCCTAATAATTTTAACTGGTGCTATTTGAATTACTGGCAATTTTTGAACAAAAATAATACTTAGCACTCTAGTACTTTATAGTGTAGCATTTTATAAAACATATTAAATAAGAGTAAGTAACAGTAAATTTGATAAAAAAAAACAATTAATATATATATATATATATATATATATATATATATATATATATATATATATATATATATATATATATATATATATAATGAATTAATCTTATTATTTCAAAAATATTGTGCTTTACCATTTTGCCTTTGTTAAAATAAAATACATAAAATTGGGGGTATAATCAGTTTTATACTCATATCAACCAAATATGAATTCTAATCAATAAAGGTAAATGAAGATATAGGAAAATATGATGTGGCAAAAAAATTTGACTCAAAAACTGGTCTTTTAATCACCTTACGTAATTTTTTATATAAAACCTTTTTTGATATAATTTCTTTATGGGCTCTCCTCCAAAGTTCTTAAAAATTTACTTTAATTTTCATTTATTTTGAATTGTACCTACATGTATATATCTAAATTCTATTTTTTCATGCATATTAAAAAAAATACAAAGCATATTATTGTCATGCTATATATTAATTTATTATATTTATAGTAATAGTAATTTAGTCAGTTACATTAATAGTTTATATCAATACAATTTTATCAACCGTTATAATATTATGATAAAAAGGCAAAATATTGCTTAGATATTAGCCAACAGTGGTAGTGGGATATATCTCTTTAGGTCATTAATAATGTATTGTGCTTTAAATAGAGTCAAGCTACAACTGATCTGGTCATTGAATCGAAGCCTATCTGCCCTGATGTTGGCCTAAAGCTTAGGCCGAAACGTTGGCACACAATATGATAAGTTTTTTCTTGTTTGAGTGTTTCTTCATTGACCGCACCCCCAACCAAACTTCTGCATAAATTTCCATGGTTAAAAATACTTCCATCATTAAAAATCTAAATGTTTTGTTTTTAATAAATTATTTGTGAAGGATATTTTTATCCCGGCATGTCAGAAAAGAATCCTTTTAGCTCTGGAAAAACATCATCGAATATAACAAAATTGCCCTACTGATCAAGTCTCAGACAATAGCTTACAAAACTTTCTTTCTTTTTTGGTTGAGCGCCAATATCTCAAGCCAGTAAGAACACCAACAACAGCACTGGCCACAAATTTTGATAGCAGGGTACTATCCATGGGCACCAAGAGAATTTTATTTTAAGAGAAAATATAATTTAACATCTGTTATTGTTATCATCATTTGAATTTTCCTGAATATGCTTAGCTCTGTAAGCATTTGGTTGGCCGTCGGTTTCCTTGGTCAGAGAGACCGTGGAGCAGTCCAGTACCATGCTATCTATGCTCAATGGCGGTGTTACTGTTTTGGTGCTTACTGAACCGGATTATCAGAATTCTACCCAAAAAGTAAGAAAGTTTTATAAATTATTGCCAGAAACTTGTATGTTGGGGTCAGTATGCTATTCGCTTTGATGTTTTTCTAGTGCTTAAAAGTATATGTTTTTGATATTCAAGGATTGAAGCATTCACTATATTGGACTACTAAGTTCAATCCATACATTTCACAATGGGATCGTTTTAAATGTATAGATCATCTGCATTATTATCTATTAGATGAGTTATAGAATGCTAATTATAGTGAGTCTTGTCTCATAAAATTTGAGAAACCATCTTATATAATATACAAATTTCCTCCATTCGTACTTCTTAAATATTTAAAATGTATTTTTTAAAGTATTTAAATTCAAACTTCTTTAAAGTTAAATAAAATAACTTGGTTCAAATGATATTGATTAAAGCATCAATATTTAAGAGAGCTCTATAGCTTTCTGTTATAAGAAAATGAAGATTGGTCATTTTGAAAATTTGATTAAAATAAGTTAAAATGTAGTAAAAATAATGATGTTTATAATTGTACTTCATAAATACAATTTATTTAAAAATAAAATTATTATTTTACAACATTATGTTTTGGAAAATTTTCTATTTTTATTTAGTTGCATTTTCTCAAGTAGTAGTAGTATAAACTTACCCAGAGTGTTACCCCTCCCCTTACTCCATGCTTATGTTCTTTTAGCTATTATTTTATATCATTTTATATTAAAATTGACTGAAGTCCCAAGAGCAGTTGACGAAATATAGGAAATAACATAATATACTTACCCTCTAAAGAAAAAAAAAATCAGAACAATAGATATGATAACCCAGGTTAAGCTCTTAAAAACTAAGTTAACTTTTATTTTATACACACAATTATATCTGAATATTAGCTTCATACATTTATTTTCTTCAATTGTATATTGGCTTATTTCATATTTAAATTATGAAATGAACTATACTTGTGCAATACAGAAAAAAATACTTAAAGACAGGAGCGAATTAAACGGACTAAGCAGCTGCAAAGGGCCCGCAATAACTAAGAGCCCCGGAGACAAAATATTTTAACATAAAGATTTTGGAAATAACCGAAAAAGTTCAGATAAGCCTCCATAAAGTAATCGAACAAATCGATGAACAAAATGTTAAATTCATGATCTCTAGGTTAAAACTTTTTTTGAGGGAGCTCCGAAATTTGTATCACTTAGGGACCCCACTTGTCTTAATCCGATTAAGGCTGTTTAAGGAAGAGAATAATAAAAAATACAAAGAAATAGTGAGTATTTATTTTCGAAAAAAACAAACTACGCAGTTATATTATATATAATCCATTTTTAGGGGGGTTGAAGTTTTAATAAATCAGTTTAAATTAAATTTTTAAAGATTTAAAAAAATCTTTTTAACATATCTATTAAAAATGTTTCGTCATGCCAAAATGGAAAACAAAGCTTAGTGCCATGGTTAAAAGCGCAACATAATCTGGATGAGTTGTTCTCATCTTTAGGGAAGAATGCTAGAAAATAACTTAATGAACCATATAAGAAGTACGCAATCTAATGACATACTTATTTATTTGCAATTGGCGCCTACAATTTCATGTTCACCATTCTCAAAATTGTAAACTGTATAAAAAAATTAAATTTCATAATACGATTAAAAGTCATTATCAAAATGTTGTTTGGCATTATAACGAAATCGGAAAGCACAAAGATTTAAAAAAATAACAATCAAACTACAATTTCACAACGCTAAATGTATGTTATTTGTATTTGGTGCCAAAAAAGATAAATCTGTATCGATTATTAAAGTATGCTCTTCCCTTAACTTTGACGTATCTATTTTTTTTATTCTTACATAAAAGAAAGACATGAAATAAATATTTCTAAATATCTAATTCTATCAGCAACTTTACTTGAATTAAATATTTAATACATAATATATAATAATATATTTCAAAAATTATTGATAAGATAATGAAATTGTGATTCGCCCCCTTCTAAGTTAATTTGAAATCAGTAAATTTTGAATCTTAGAGTTTTATTACATTTGTGATTATGTAACAATAGTTAAATGGAAAAAGTTGATTATACATGTAACAATATGATTAAGTATAAATTCATGAAAATGGCTCCCTTCTACAAACTTGTAACTTGTTAGTTGGCGCAACTGAATCTGATTTCTGACCGGTTGTTTCTTATATTTTGTATTTGCATTCGTGTTGATGTTATTAAATTGTTGTGGTTTTGTTTACTTTTATAAAGTGTTACAATTATATAAAAGGTGACTTTCGGCAGTTGTTCTACGTACAATTGTCGATAATTAAGCCTTTTACAGCATTCAAAAGTGTTTATTTGTTGTGATAGTTTAAATTAGTGAAGCTGGCACCTATTTTCTCTGCACTGTTGACTTATCTTAATGGGGCGAAAGGAGGATGAAGAGGACCAAAGCAAACTTTCGAAAGATACGAATGGAAGCTGCATTGAAGAATTAACCAAAAAGTGTAAACCATTAAATGTTCAATTGAATCGTTTAGAGCTACCTAAAAATGGTATTGTTCTTATCAAGGACGATTCATCTGACAAATTAAAAGAAGTTCATCTGAATAGGAATGAAGGGGAATTTTCTGATTCTAATGTTAATAATGCTGATAAAGTTGGAAATGAAGATAACTCCAATGATACAGCTGAAACTATTAAAAAAATCAAAGAGTTCATTGCTTCTGGAAGATGTGATGAATCTAGAAAAGATCAAGATGTCAGTGATAAAAAGGTTGGATTCAAAAGTAAGGTTGTGACAAAAAGAAAGTTATTACATAAGAAAGATGTGAGAACTAACAAGAAATCATCTACTAATCTTGATAGATTAAATGTTGAGCGGGAGTTGGAGAGGACTTTAAAAGGAAATGATTCTAATATTCATGCCAATGACCCTTCTAGTAACTTATCCAGTGAAACAGTGGTTGAAAAAAACAAATTTGTGGAACCTAAACAAGCTGATAATGATGTTTTAAAAATTACTGATCATACTGAGAATTCTATAAGAAACCATGAGTTGCTTACAACCCCAAGTAGGGTTTCTAAAAGAATACAAAGCAAATCAGTTAAGTTTTCAGTCAAGAAAATGCTTAGAGGTGATGATGTAAATGTCCTGAAAAGAATGATTCCTGGTTACCAAGATAATACCCCAACCAAAAAAGAGCGACTAACAGAAAAGAAAGTTAAAATAGAAACTAAAAAACTGAATACCCCAGTTAAATCTCCTGTTTCACCACAGCATGAACCTAGTCAAGAAAATGAACCCCAAACCACGTCTACACCTCCACCACAACATTTGCCAACCTCAAGTACAGATATTAACGAACAAGAGAATACTCCAACCGCTAATTTACCTTCATCACCAGAAGCCCCTCATACTTCTGTAGAAATGCTAGTTGAAAATAAGGAAAAACTGGCTGCCTTATCAGATAAAATTGGCAAGTTTGCCATAGGTAATGGAAAAATAACTGTTGAACTCAAAGGTTCTCAACAGAAAAAAGTTGTCCGTATTGCCCTCCCTCCAGTTCAGTCACAATCATCATTACCTAATACATCTTTAGGCCCTGATATTATTATCAAGAGAGTGAAACCTGTTAAAAAGACTGTTGTAATGCCAGATGACCCATCATTGGGTATGAAAGGAATTATTGAAAAAGAAGTGTTTTTAGATAGTACTCCTGCAACTAATAGTTCAAAAGATGTTAAATTGCTTCCCCGAGTAAATTTAGAACGAATCACAACCCCAAAGTTAAAAGAGAACTTAGTCAAAATGCATAAAAACATTTTGCGCCATGGTAGAAATGAAAAAACTATTTTGAAAGAACCAAAACTTAGTAAAGATAAGACAGAAATTAATGCAACTTGCCCAGACACTTCCATATCTGAAGGAGATTCCTTTGAAGAACTTTCTTCTAGGCTAGAAAAGGAATCTGTCAAGATTTCTGAAGTGAAACCAGTAGCTCATCAAAAAGATAATCTGACAAGTAATGGTTCCAATGAAAAGGTGAGTGATGTTAAAGCTCCTTTAAGTGAATTTAATGAAAAAGTAGATAATTCTGCTTCACGGGTGCAAGATGAATCAAAAAAGCAGTCATTAATTGACAAAGCAAAAAGTCGGAAAACAGCCAAAGTTACTCCTTTAACCCAAGTTAAGACAAAGAATGATAGTTTAGTAAAAAAGTCATTAAATAAGATGAAAAAATCAGACACAGATCCTGAGAAATCTCAAACTACGGATGAATTTGAGTTATTAGAACCTGAAAAAGAAACATACCACAGTCTTTTTGATCGTTATTTCAGTACTAGGGAAAGGTATGTTCAACATCATGATAGTTTAGATTCAGATTCAAGTGAAGAATTAAATGATGAAATATATGCCCATTTTATCAATTTAAGAAAAAGGAAAGAAGCTATTGGTAGTGAAGAGGAAAAGAAAGAAGATGCCCTTACAATGTACGATTTGATGCAGGACATATCATCAGAACGTCCTACTTGGAATATACATGTGACGTCTGATGGGCAGGCATTTTGTCTTGCTCAAGTTGATGTTGTTGATAATGTACCTGTCATGAAAAAAGTTATTGAAATTGATCTTGATTATAATGCAAAAGTGTTTGTTGGGGGAAATGTGATGCCTGAGTTTGAAGGAAACTACAGTGGTTATGAAGACATTAGGCAGTTAATTTATGAAGTTGATCAACTGTAAATATTGTAAACAATGTAAATATTTGTTGTTTAAAGAATTTGACTTATTTATTTGTTGTTTCAATTAAATTTTAAAGTTCAATTTGTTGAGGTTTGCTAAGAAATTTGTGGCAATTAATCATTTTATTATAATTTAAGAACATTATGATTACCCGTCAGTAAAAATTTTATTTTATTTTCCTTGTTTTTGTATAAAAATAATCAGTTGCCATACTGTTTTAATGTAATTCATAAAATTTTAAACAAACAGCTTTATTTTTACAACTGTACAGAAATTTTACAAATGTTTGAATGTAGATACTTTATATTGAATTAAATATTTATTTATTAAATTTGTGTTTGTTTGTTTTATAAGAGGATTTAAATACCTTTTCATTTCTATAACTTTATGCTTTTATAACTGTCTCCTTTTTGATTAGCAGTATAAACTTGCATCTTGAAAAACAGTGAGAGCTTAGGAAGATCTTTCAACAGTTATAGCTGTTTTCATGCAGCAACTGCTATAGTCAAAGGTACCCTATACATAATTTTTTTTTCTTCAGTATTACATTAATAAAACAGGTGAAGTAGTGCAAAAAAGCTTGAATATAATTGGTTATTATTAATAAATCACTTATATACCTTAATAAAAAACTCGGTACAACGTTACAATCGGGACGCATTATCAGTGCCTGCTGCTGAGATTACTCAATTGTTGCCGCACTAGCACTCTCTAGCACCATTTATGATAACTGTTTTGTATTCAATTGTAGTAATAGTATTAATTGGAATTATTAAAAATTAAAACTGCTTTAATTAGAAGTTATTTAAAATTATTAGTGCTGTCAATTTCCACTCACCACACTCCCTCAAGGTATAAACAAAACTTCAACGGATCCTTTTCAGTTGAGGTCATAATTTTAATGATTACTGCTTTAATTAGATCATAGCTGTCAACTTTCATTTGCTAAAATCGCTCAAGAGAAATACGAGTCCCCAAATGATCCCTTTCAGTTAAGGTCGGGCCCGTACTGTAATTTAAATTATTACTGCTTTGGGTACAACTTTTCCAGACCACCAGAAGTTGACAGCACTAATAATCTGTATAAATAAAAATGTAAATGTTCATTTTTTCAAAATCTTCCGAATCTTTATCAAATTTTAACTATATCATCTTCATGGTTCCTAGATGGTTTTGCAATAATAAAACTACCAAAATAGATATATCGGCTGCACAAAAGCCGAAAAACAACTTTTTCGCTGGAGTCCAGCCAGAACTGCTCAGAAGATTTTAATAAAACTTGCCTAAATCCTTCTCCTTAAAGCCCTTTAACTATCCATCAACAAAATCAGATCATTATTAGCAAAGATGCAACATATAAAACTTAATAGTCATATTTTTATTTTCCTACTGCTGCAGGACATAAGTGTGTTGCTTGATAATGAAAGTTTTGTAATCGGATCAATTCTTCGATGGTCCTACGCATTGCAGAGCCCCCTTTGTAAAAAAAAGTATATTTAGCCATTGATCTGCCTGTGTCTCTTAAACAGGTGAATCAATTCTGTTTTGAACTTCAAATTCTATTTTTTAACCTACATTTATACATATAATAATTTGTATTAAACTTTCAAATGTGTTCATTTAATCTATATATATACTCAAATCAAGCAATAGTGCGGTATTGCCGGGCCAGCTAGTTTTAAATAATATCTAATTAAAGCAGTAATAATTTTAATAATAACAATAAATACGAATGTTACAATTGAATAAAAAGCAGTTAGTTATCACAAATGGCTCTAGAGAGTGCTAGTGTGGTGATCTTTGTATAACTTCTGCAGCAGGCACTAATAATGCGTTTCAATTGTAAAGTTGTAACAAAAACTGTAAGATTTTGAAATGAATTATCTTGCTTCTGTTATGATTAGTTATTCTCCTGTTTCTGATGATTCATGGATTAATCTTTCCTTACTTTAAACTTAAAAATTTAATTTATCCGAATTCACTGAAGGAAACCTCCCAGTCTATAGCAGAAAATGTGTACATGAAATGGAAAAGACTGTTTTATGTAGAAAAAGGACTATTCTTTGCTGATATTTTTGAGAAGTCAAAAATTAGTTCATTCATGCAGCTTCCATACATTATCCGATAATGTTGATTGTAATTTTTTTTCTTTTCCTGTATACGAAAGATGATATCCTATTCTTAGTGGAGAAATCGATGTTTTCTAAAAAGAATATGTTCAAGACAGTTTAATGTTAAATTTATTAAAAAATAGGATCCTATTAGTATTATTATGCTGATTTCAGATTGCCACCCTTTTCTAATCAGAATGAAAAAGGCTATAGGCTAAAACTTTAACAGTTTTTTGTTATGTTTATTTATGAACACTAAATAGTTATACAAATAACTGAAACAAATATTTACTCGATCTTAGACTTTGGACTTTACTAAATTAACTTGGAGGGGAGATGTTGGGGTATATTATTATTTTCTTTATCACTATTGAAAAATAATTTTGTAAGAACAACATATTCTGCATCTTTTTACTTTCATTATTTCCGAGTGATTATATTAATGATTGGATGTCAGTACTGGATGTTCAATTGAACGGCATAAAATCATTTACAAACGTAGTCAACACTTCTTGAAAATTCCTTCAATCAGGAAATATTTTGCATTTTGCCTTTTTTGAAGTTATTAATGCCTTACTGTTAATAATTTCAGTTATGTCATGGCTATAATAAATCTATAATCGATTCCAAATTCAAAGTGTTAGATTCCCTTTCACAAAATCTTGTTTTAAATCTCCAGTCACTTAGAAAAAAAGGGCAAAAATCAGTTCAAACATTTGAAATTTTTAAAAAAATATACATTTTAAATTCTTATAAATAATCTTATAACATACCTTCAACTTATCAAACTTCATTTAATGGACTTAATGTTCATTATTAGCAATAACGAAGTAAGGATAGAAAATGATAATTGAGTGTTAGAAAATATAGTTCAAATTTTTATTTTTTTATTGAAGGAAAAAGGGTATGAGTTATAACCCATAATTTAATAAAACTAGGGCGTTTTTCATTCTACAAAAATCAAATTCAAAATATTCAGATCAAATAATACAATGATTCTTTTTTTAATCAATACATATACAGTGAGCTCTCACTAACCCTTTAAAAAAAAATTGGGAAGATTTGATGTGAAGCATACTCATACATTAAATATACTATATGCAATTTTAAAGACCTTGCATACTTTTAGGCTGCATCTAAAAAAAATCTATAAAATAAAAAATCTATTTAAGAATATCAACTTCTTTTATTTAAAATAAAAACTAAGCTATACAAATTTGAAAGCGTATTTATTTTTCCAATTTCTTTATTGGTAGATATTAATTAAATTGATCTTTGTCCAAAATTGTACTGTTAAATCAATGAGTAGTATATGCTATACAAAAATATTATTGTACTTATGAATCATGAGCTTTTGGTCAGAGGTCTTGAAAAAAATGCTTTCAACTCCTTAACAAACAATAATTTCAGGCTATTTCTCAAGAAAAAAAAAGTATATATTTTTGAGCAATTATTAATTATTGTAAAAATATTTGTTTTTAAATTCACTTGTTATTAATTAAGTTATTTTTTTTTTGTAAACCGAGTTTTCCACTTGCTCAAACCCCTTTTTAACCCGTTTTTAATTAATTCGGATTAGTGAAAACTGTATATTAAAAAAAAACAGAAGAAAGTATATAAATTAAGTTAAATTTAAATTGAAAAAAATATTGTGTTTTTCATTTATAGAAACATTTTAGTTAAAAAAATAATAAAAAAATGGTTGACCCACTTTTTAATTGAATCTGAAGATTCACAGCTAGATTTTCTGGCAAGAAATTTATTGAATAGTATAATTTGATTTGTGGAAGCTTCAGTATTTCTAAAATTATGTAACAAGATTATTAACATTTTTATACAGTGTGTTATTGGAAAATATAAAATATCTTCTGAACGAAGATATTTTTTGTGGCTTTTGGACTTTATGATTGATTCCCCAAATTAAGCCAATGAGGTCTGAGGTACTTTGTGTTATTTATTCATGTTTATTTATTATCAATCTTTCACAATCAATCGTCCTTTGATGGAAAAGGAAATATTACAACACTACATGATCAAGAAAAAAAAGACAACAGATTTTATAAAGTTTTGCAATGTGTTTGGGATAGAAAAATGGGAAGAATAATCTAGGTTTTTCTGCATAAATGATTTTCAAGATACAAAACAGTATATCAACAATGTGATAAATACTATTGTACCAATTTATGTATAATGTAGTTGGAGAAAGTTTTTCAGAGAAGTGAATTGAATCTAAGATGAAGTTTTGTTCAGGACATTTACAGCGTCTTTAAATAATAATCCTGCTTTTTTAAAATCAATTTTCTGTACTTTAGTTGGGTATATCTTTAAATTTTATAACAAATTATATACAAATTCCGAATGACGTAAGCGCTATCTATTGGAATTTATCGTAAACGGTTGTATACACTTTTTTAAAGAGATGGCGCCACTTATGGCAATGTGTGGCTGTAGTTTGTTGATGGAGGTTATTATTGCTTGTTTTGAATACTATCGGCTCCTTATTTCATTTTATTAAGAGAGGAACTTTTATTCATTCATTAATGGCTGCAGTTAATGGAGTTAAGAACTTGAAAAGAAAAGCAGAAGACCTTTTTGACATAGATCCTGTATCTGATGAAGAGCTTGATGAGCCTGGTATTCTAAATTTTGTTTATTCTATAATTGTTAGGTCTTCCAAATCATAGGTATTTAATAGTTTATTGTAAACATTTTTGTAGTTAGCAAAGCAGTGGTCACTCATCGCTTGTGCCCCTATTTAGATACTATCAATAGGCAAGTTTTAGACTTTGATTTTGAAAAACTATGCTCAGTATCATTGTCAAGGATTAATGTATATGCTTGTCTTGTTTGTGGAAAATATTTTCAAGGTAAATATGATCTAATGTATACTTAGTTTAAAGTAGATCGAATTTAGTGAATTAATTGAATTTTTTTACTCCAGGAAGAGGTACTAACACTCATGCCTATACACATAGCGTAGCTGAAAGTCATCATGTTTTTCTCAATCTTCACACCTTGAAATTTTACTGTTTACCAGACAATTATGAAATAGTTGGTAAGTAGGATTGTTATTTAATAAATTAGTTTTGTTTTGTAGAAAATTGTTCTGCTTTTGTCTGGCACTGTCTTCACCTTGATTTATTTGAATTGATCTGATTTTGAAGTTTAATATCATTATCATAATTTAATTTTAATTATCGTATTATCATTTAATTATTTATATTATCATTATCATAATTTAGTTTAATATCATTATCATGAAAACATTCCATTTGATTTAACAGCTCTGAGAATAATTGGAATTAAATTTATATTGAAATCAAACTTATGTTGATGTGTTCTAATTCTTGTTTGAAATATTGCATTCACATGAGAAACTAAGAAAATTTATATAACTGTTCTTATTTTCCGTTCACTATCAACCTTCAGATATAACTGATCAGGATTAATATTAATTAATGGATTTAAAATGTAATAGGTCTTTTATTCAGAGTAATGCAAAAAAATATATATATATTTCATCGATTTCTGAGAAAAGAATTTTCTGAAGAAAAATTTATTAAACCTCCTATTAGTTATGTTTATTTCAAATTTAATTATTCTCATTACACTTGTTTCTATGTATTGTTGGAATAGTACTTTCTTTAGTATTTGGCATAATTGTGTGGTCAAATAGCAAAACGTTATGCCACTTTTTCGCCTCTTCAAGATGGCAAATTATAAACATAATTTTGCCAGCATGCGATTCTGTAGCTTTTGACTTATTACAATTTGCTACCAATGTTTTCTCATAAACTAAAAGAGAAAGACTTAAACAAGAACATTAACGAATGAGAATCTGGAATGTGACAAATTTTTATTTCAGGAAAAAGTTACTTATATTATTTTGCTATCTGATCACAGAATTCTGCCTTCACTTTATAAATTAAACCAGCAGCTATGATATCATGTTTCAGATTCATCTTTAGATGATATAAAATATGTGTTAAATCCAACATTTACATCTGATCACATCAAGCAATTGGACACAACTGATAAGTTATCAAGAGCTATAGATGGTACATTGTATCTTCCAGGAATCGTAGGGCTGAATAATATTAAGGCTAATGATTATTGTAATGTTATTCTTCAGGTGAGTTGGATTTATTCAGCATTGTTGGTCTTCAAGGCTTTCCTCTTTTCTATCACTTTAGTTTCATCCTGTTTATTCAATTGTTGCAGGCTTTGAGTCATGTCACTCCTCTCAGAGATTACTTTTTGAGAGAAATTAACTATGCTAGAGTAAAGAGACCACCTGGGGATAGTTCTTTTCTTCTTGTTCAACGTTTTGGAGAACTCATGAGGAAATTATGGAATCCTAGAAATTTCAAGGCACATGTTTCACCTCATGAAATGTTACAAGCTGTTGTGTTGTGGAGTAGAAAGAAATTTCAATTTACTAAGCAAGGTTTGTTTAATTTTATTTATTTACTTTATTTTTTCAAAAGACAAGTATCATCCATAATTTTTTGGAAATTTTGATTTTTGAAAAATATATTGATGAAAATTATAGTCAACTATAAGTGTTGCATATAAGTATAAAACTTCTATTGAATCGAGAAGTTTAATAACCTAACTATTGACAGTCAACTTTGACAAAAGATAAGGAGGCAAAGATATCTGTGCTATCTTTGCCTCCTTGAGTTATAAATGTCTGTAAAAATATAACATTAACTAGGAATAAGATCTTTATAGCCTGTAATGTCGACCAGCAATGATAAAAAAATATTTATATATTTATTGAGGGAGAGGAACATTATTTGACTATTTTATGTAATTTGAATTTATATTAATTTGTAAATATAGTTTGATCTTTTAGTTAATAATAACTCAACTTTTGAGTGATTTAATAAAATTTAATTATTTCTTTCCAGTTTTTATGTCAATATTTTATATTTCAAAATTAAAACTTTAACTAATTCATGAGAATTGTTAATTCAGTGAAATATTATTCATTGGTTAAACCAAAATCTCACTATTCCAGACTAAATTTTTGGGGATCACAATACAAGGAACAAATTTATTAAAAATATTGAAGTATACACATCAAAACTAATTTATAATATTACTGATTTATGCAGTGCTTAAAGTTTCTCCTATAAGCACTAGTTACTATGTTGTAATATTCATACTCATACCCAATTTAAAAAAAAAAAATATATATATATATATATATTTATTTATTTGTCTTTAGTAAAAAACAAGACACTGCAAGGTATTGTTTATGATAGACAGGCTAGTCAATGAGGTGGTTGTAGACAAAAATGATGGGATGGCCTAAATTGACTTTATGGCTTTGTTTGGACTAGTTAAGAGATAAACATACTAAAAGTCCTGGGATCTTGGAGCATAGGCAAAGAGAGGAGGGAGGAAACAGTCATTCGTTTAAATCTCGAAAATGGTTGGTCCTAGCTTTAAACATTATATGTGAAAAATTGAAGTGCATTAAACTTCCTTCCTATATTAATGTTCATATTATTTTTTTCGAATCTGTTATAGTTTTCGAAATATACGCTCTTCAAAGTAACTAGCGGTAAAGACAATAATAGGAAGAGTATAGACCTATATAGTATGGTGCCAATAATTTATTTATTTATTTTTTTTTTTTTTGTGATATAAGCAAAAAACCCCAAAACATGGCCTTCTCCCTCCCTCCGCCCTTTGCCTCTGCTCCAAGACTTTTAGTATGTTTACCTCTTAAGTAGTCCAAACCAAGCCCTGAAGACAATTTTGGCCGTTCTATCATTTCCTACCTACACCTCCCTTTTGAGCATTCATTGACTGGACTAATGTTTCATGTAAGTATTTACCAGTAGATGAATGCAATACTTTTAAATTAATTTCAAAGAATCCATTAAAGACATTGCACAAGTTGCCAGTAGGCACCTACTTTATATGATGTTGAGTTTATTCTTTTTTTTTTAATTATAATTTTTATATTAATAATTATTTTTTTTTTAAAGGTGATCCTATTGATTTTTTATCTTGGTTCCTCAATGCTCTTCACCTTGCATTAAATGGTGGTAAAAAAAAGGACTCCTCCATCATTTATAAAACTTTCCTTGGTGCAATGAGAATAAGAACTCGAAAAATTCCACCAGTTGAATTAGAGGAAAAACAAAGGTGGGTCAAACAAAGTACTTTTATTTAGCTGATTTAAAACTTTTTGTTTTTGTTTTCTTAACTTAATAAACACTTTAAAATAAAGATGTAAGCATTCTTAACTTTAGATATTACTTCATTTATTGTTTTAAATTTGTAAAGCTAGATATTTAAAGCGCAAAAGATATATTTGTTTGGAATTTTAAACACAGCTCAGGATTTGCTACACATCAGAAAAATATTTTTTTGTCTATACATAGTGGCAGAAATATAATCTTATTAATCAATTCAGCATATCTCCGTTATTTATTTTTTTTTGTTTCTCCTTGTAGATAATTCACAGTTGTTAGTCGTCACTAATGGATTATTGAGGATCCACTGAACAAAACTAAAATGAAGTCCATTGAATCTGATACTAGCCTTCTCTTAAAAATGTGTTAGAAGGAATAAAGTCCTGTTGAAAATTTAGCTCTAATTCATGAATCATTCGTTCTAGAATTGTCACTCAAAAATTATAAACATTATTATAACAGAATTATAAACATTATGTGGAAACTATAGTGATGAAGTTATTTAAAAATATGTATTCATTTATTTTCTCATTGTTTGTTTCAAGTTCAGAAAATCTTTCTACCCATTGCAATAGTTTTACACTGCCTCATACCAAGCAACATAAGTTCGTCCATTATTTCACCGAGACAGTTCATTCTAATTACCCAACATGTCAATCTTCCACAGAACATTTTTATTGTAATCCCTCAGCATGGCCTAACTTGTTACCACAAAGCCATTTAAGCATTTTAAGTCAGGTGTGACCAACCTTATGCATGCCATGCGCCAATTTTTTCACTGATAAGTTCCAATGCGCCATATAACTCGAATACTGCTTATGCCTTCTTACCTTCGTGATTACGGTTTATAAAATAGAGATAAGGATAGGATCTGCTTCGTTTAGGAGAGAAAAATGAATAACTTAATCATACAATTAAGTTAATCAATTTACACCAGTTTCTTAAAGCACCAATTTTCAATAATCAGAAAAGAAAGGGGAATCGCATCATGATGGTGCTACTCGTTTGGTGAAGATAACGCTGACCACAATAGTTATTATTGAGTGTTAGATTTGTCTGTTCTCTTTGTTTGCATGTGCCACGGTTTGGCCACCACTGCTCTAAGTGCTTGATACCCGGTCGTGTTCATCAGTTGATCAATTAGTAGTTCTTAAACCTCTTTTTCTTTTTAGCGTAAATTTTAATAAATTTTTCTAGGGTCCAGTATTCCTTTCATGACTACTGTTTGCATAAGAGTTTTAATTACAACTAAATTTTTATTGGTTCTAAAATGTGTCATGTTATTTCATGAAGTATAATATAATTTTTCACCTCTCATTGAAGTTTATTCTTAACCCAGAAATAATGTGAAAAGTAATATGTAATATACATTCAATATCTTAATGATTTTTGTACATCTATTTTTCACAGGTCAGAATTGCTATTGACAGAAGAATATCAGGAACGAGTGACTGATTCGCCTTTTCTGTATCTCACCTGTGATCTTCCACCTCCACCTCTATTTAAAGATGAAATTATGGAAAATATTATTCCTCAGGTAATTAATGAGATTGTTATCTACACTACTGTAATATAATATTCATATTGCAATGGTTTTGATTAAGCATTTGTATTCCAGGTCAATCTTTATAACCTCTTGACTAAGTTCAATGGAGAAACTGAAAAAGAATACAAAACTTACAAAGAAAACTTTTTAAAAAAGTTCGAGATTACACAGCTACCTCCATATCTTATACTATATATCAAGGTAAAATTTTAAATAATTTAATATTTATTACTTACGTTTTTGTTTTTCGACAAAAAATTTAGGATCAAAAAGCCATTTTGGAATGATTATGCTATATATCGACATCGTTTTTTGAAAAAGGCTTAAGCAGCATTTAGCAAACTTTACAGGAAACACATAAAACGTTTTTTCCCTAAATAACAATATATTATTTTTAAATTTTATTGTTTATACAACTGAGAGATGCCAGTATTTTATGCTTACGCCATCAATAGTGGATTTTTAGGCCATTTACAATTTTTTTATTTTTTTTTATCGTGATTGGGAATTGATAAACGTATATATAATAAATTGAAACCTGAATTTTGAATTTTTGGCACTTTAGTCTTTTTAAAAAAACAACGTCGATATGATATTGCACGATATTCTTTTTTTTTTTTTATCAGCATAAATGAACCACGGCCTATTAAGGTTTATTGTGCGCTGGCCTAAACTGTTTAAAATAGGCCAGTAGCCTTTGCAAATCTGAGTAGACTCATCGGGTCCATCATCTCGCAGAGCTTAGGATCAGTGATCCGGTCATAACCAAGGTGGAGGTACTGCACACTTACCAATGCATCGCATCCACAGATTATGTGGAAAGCCGTTTCATCCTCCATCCCACATAGTCTGCACGTTGGTGACTCAGCCCCATGTTGTGGAGATGCTTATTCAGTTGACAGTTTCCTGTGTATAGTCCTGTCACCCTCCTAAGGTTACTCTTATCCATAAACAAAAGTTTCTAACTTCTTTTGGGGCAGGGTCCATCTAAAAACAGTTTGGAATGTATCAGTTTTCTAGTGTTTTCCCAGTAGTGCTTAACTTTGTTGCCTACAGCCTGAGAAGCCTTTTTTCATAGCTAAGGCTTATGGGCTCTGGTGCACAAGGCACAAGCCTCTCCCCGCAAGGCAATCAGCCTTTTCATTTCCCAAAATTCCCGAATGTACCCATTCAACCCTTACCCTGTCGGTTTCAGACAGTTGGTTAAGATTGACTTTACATTCTTCCACCAACTTTGACCGGGTCGCATAACCACTTAAAGCCCCGATAGCAGCTTGGCTATCTGTGTGTATTGTAATTGGTCTCTTTTTTAACACCCTCCTCAATAAGAGATTGGGCACAGACATTAATTGCTAACACCTCTTCCTGAAAGACAGGTGTATGCCTATCTAAGGATATAAAAATTCCCTCTCTGGGCTTATCCATCCTCCAAATACACGCCCCTGAACCTTGTACTGTCAGGGATCCGTCTGTATAACAATTAACTCCATTGCATGGCACATGGGAGTTAGTTCTGTTGATCTTAGTATTATAATATCCCTCCCTATAGCTTTGTACTTGTATGTCAGAATGCATTGCAAACACCTCATCCTGATCAATCCTATTAAATTAAGTCCTATGTCCCTGGTAAGCCAGAGATTTGGATCTTGTTCCTAATTTCGTAAATTTCTACGCAGTGCTAAGTGCTTGTGCTTCAATTTGCAGGTGCAATGGTGTTAGGTTCAGAAGGACCTCCATTGCAGCAGTGGGAGTAGTGCTCATGGCGCAAGACGTCATAAGACACGCCAGCCTTTATAGTCTGCCCAGTATGGCTCTAGGCCTACTAGCATTGACCCTATGCCACTACACAATTGCTGCATATAGTACAATAGGTCTGATCGTCATCTTATATAGCCATAAGGCCATTTTGGGTTTCAGACACCATGATTTGCCCACGGCTCCCTTACATGTCCATAAGCAGCGAAGTGCCTTCGTGCTAACCTTACTAAGATGACTAAGCCATTTCAGCTTACTATCAAGGGTAATTCCTAGATATTTAACTTCATTGCATATATTTATCAGAGTGCCATCAAGATGTGGCGGTCTGATTATCACATTTTTCCTGTTAGTGAAGATACAAAGGTTGACCTTCTGGGGGTTAATGCCAAGACCATTATCTTTGCACCATTCTTTCATGAGGTCCCTTACTGCTATGAGCAATCCGGAGATAGTCTTCGGAAATTTGTCCCCAATCAAAACAGCAAAAGCGCCTGCATATCTCTTAGTATAGAATCCTGCAGAGCTTAGTTTGGTCAATAAAGTGTCCACAACCAAACACCACAGGAGTTGGGGCAGAACTCCTCCCTGTGGACAGCCCCCCATGGGTCTAATCCATAGCTTCGCATGTCCTAGTTCAGATTTGAGTAGCCTTCCCTTCAGAAATGAATTAATCCATTCAGAAGCTAATGGTCTTACCCCTTTGCTCTCTAAATCTTTTGCCATAGTATCATAAGGAGTTCGATCAAAGGCACCCTCAATATCCACAAAAATGCCTGCCATAATTTCTTTTTCGGCTAGACTTTTCTCTATTTTGGAGACCAAATGATCTAATGCAGTCTCGCATGACTTGCCAGCCTGATAAGCAAATTATCCTCTATAGAGTGGCTTTTCAACTAAAACCGTATCTCTAATATGTCTGTCAATATTCTTTTCTAAAGCCTTCATCAAGAAGGATGTCAGACTGATAGGTCTATATGCTTTGGGATTGTCATAAGACTCCTTCCCAGGCTTTGGAATCTAACAAACTTTTGTCACCCTCCAATTATTGGGAATGTGTGCAAGTGCTAAACTTCCCCTATATAATTCCATTAGATAGGGTTTTAATACAGGTAGGCCTTTTTGAAGTAAGGCAGGGAAAATCCCATCGATACCAGCAGATTTAAAAGGTGCAAAAGTATAAATTATCCATTCCATCCTCATAGAATTAATTATTCAATTGGCTTCAGCCCACTTAGCCCTGCCACCAAAGTTATCATCTCCAGAGGGATTAGTTAGATTCTCATCCAGCAGCTCACAGTTAGGAAAGTGCGAATATACCAGAGCCGCCAGGGTCTTTTTGTCAGTATTGGTGAAACCCCCTTCAACCCTGACCGTCCCCATTACTCCCCCATCAGTCTGCTTAGACAGAATTCTATTAACTCTGAACGTGGATGCTGTATCATTTATGTCATTACAGAAACTTCTCCACGCTCTCCTTTTAGCCCTGCGGACAGTCTTGTTGTAATCAGTGCGTGCTTGTTTATAAGCGTCCCATCTACCTGATTTTTTGGCGGCATTAAAGAGTCTTCGAGTAAGAGCTCTTAGCTTGCCAAGCTTTTCGTTCCACCAGAATGTATTCCTGTTGGACTTAATCCTACGCACACTATTATTATCGGTGTAGGATCTCATAATTGCCTCAGTTAGCGACGAATTGAGACATTCTAAGTGCCAAGAATTCCTTACAATCTTAGTACAGCACTTAACCTCTTCCTCGAGCTGTTGTTTGTATGCCTTGGATTTCTATACAGTCGCCTTTATTCTATTAGCAGATAGATTATATCTGATATAGCGTTGATCTGAGCATGTCTCTTCTCTTGAAACGTGCCTGCTCTTGATCCCTGACAGGCCGCAATACAGTGATGCAGGTTGATCTACAACAGCTTAATGTCTATGTTTATTGTGAGCTGGCTCCCGGAGGAATGATCCCCGGCGGAGGACAGAGAGCTCCTCCTCTCTCGGTCCCTCCAGGAATATACCAGAGTAGAGAGAGCCCCCCTACTTCCATGCCGCCTGGTGCAGAGATTATA
This sequence comes from Rhaphigaster nebulosa, assembly GCA_948150685.1. NCBI lineage: Eukaryota > Metazoa > Arthropoda > Insecta > Hemiptera > Pentatomidae > Rhaphigaster > Rhaphigaster nebulosa. The sequence continues at coordinate 86,781,449 of OX411311.1, read as the reverse complement.
GTCACCTCCTTTTCTTAATCTTGGGGAACACTCCGTTCAACAACCATCCTAGTCCTCCCCGCTCTGACTTCAGTGGTTTCTTCTTTTCAAATACCTTAAGGAGAACCTTAGTGATGCCGTAAGTTACCATCATATTTCTCCCCTCCAGGTATTTGAGGCTAGTTTCCGGAATTCAAAGAATCCCATAGAAACCGGTTGGCTCATCTTTGGTGCCCATCATTGTCCAACTGTTTACATCTGGGACCTTGCCATTTTGGATCCTGAGTCTCCTCAAAAACAGGTCCTCTGGAATCCACTCTCCAAGGATGAATCCACCTACCCTGCCAGCCTTTCTGAGCTCGTTGTACTACCAGTGCGGAGTTTTATGACACCACTGATAGTAAACTTGCCCACTATACTGGTGCGGAGTTTTATGACACCACTGATAGTAAACTTGCCCACTATACTGGTAACCCAGTCCTTGGTGGCATCATCGTCACAGACGATAAGACAGGTGGTGACTAAAGCCACTGAACCTCGGGTTCAAACCACCTTCCTCCAGCTGATCACCTTGGTCTTAACCTCCTTGCTCTGCCCCTTTGACAGCTGAACAGACGGATATCCGATCGCAAAGGCATAGGAGATCATTTTCTCTCCACTCTTGGGTCTCTTTGCCACAGGCGCTGAGTTCACAGGAGAGGATCTAGTCCGCTTCATGACAGGTCCTTGACCCACGGGACTATGGTCCCCTATAACCAAGGTTGTGGGTCCCGATACCCCCAGGGTGTTACCGGCCCTCTTAAGCTTCCTCAATTTCCGGCGCTGTGCCCTGGAAAATCTGGATTCGGAGGTTTCAGCCACTTCCGAAGATGCGCTGTCCCTGCCATATAATCTATTTATTGCCTACTTTTTTTGTTAGATCGTTTTAAATATATTACATATTTTATACCACTAAAGAGATTTTATTATTTTTAAGATTTTATTACCCATGTACATTTACTGTGTCTACTAATTTCAACCAATTAAGTAATATTATGTAGGAATGATAAAAGAAAAAGTAAATATTCTCATTATGCAAACATGTTAGTTAGTATGTCTATTTATATGATACATCATGCACTATCTTATTGCAGCCATTTTATTTATTTTTGTTTTTGATTAATTTAAAATCTCAACTTTGACATTTTTAGTTTTGTCGTCGTTTTTACCTCTTCATTTACATTTTATTTGTTTTTTAGAGATTCACCAAGAATACATTTTTCGTTGAAAAAAATCCCACTATCGTCAACTTTCCTGTCAAGTAAGTTGTTCAAAATTAATAATATTATATTTATCAAATTTTCATTATATGTTGTAATTCATCTGTTATTGAAATATGTTTATGGTTTCTCAATATTTATATTTATATGTCAATAGAATAGACGATAATTGAAACTAATAAGGAGACTACCAAACATGAGAATCACAGATTCCGATATTAGATTATATTCGTTGTTGGGTAGAGTCCTCCCAATGTTTATGTAAAGTGGTTAGACGCAATTCGCTTTCATTCTCGAGAAATATTAATTTAAAGTTCTACATTATAGTGCCTGTGGCCTCGCGGTCACGTATCTGATTACAATTGTGATTTGAAAAAAAATCTTTTATTGTTTTTTATATCTCTGATATTTATAAATGATTAAATAATGGGTTCATTATTTTTTTTTTTTTAATTTAATTTAATACATATGGAAATTTATTCAATTAAGCTTTTTTCCATGGTTATTATTTCTTAGTTATTTACTTTTTTTTTTTTTTTACAATAAAATGTTCAATTGATATATTGACAATTGACAATTATATATTCATTCGGATGATAATCATGATAAAAACATTTGAAACATTGAGTTTTGTCACAACCTTATCTTTTATAAAATTATTATTGTTGCAATTGCTCTTCTTTTTTTTTTTTCAAATCGGTTAATAAGAAACATGATTGATTTAGATGCATGAATATTCCTCTTTCATCAATGAGCCTGGAGGTGAACCAAGCATACTGGATCGTCTTTGTAGATTTAAGTAAGCTCAATTGATACAATATAAAGGAATGAATTTTTATGACCAGGCAAATTGTGACTAGACCTTTGCTGATTGTGAGCATATAAGGTAAACATTCTTATGAAGGTTGCTCAGGTTCCAAAGCAGATAATAATTAAAATCAGATAATTATAGTGAGTTTAAAATGTTCCATTCGAAAATAGTTAATTATAAAATAAAACATCAATGTGATAAACTTTCAACAAGAATGACATTAATGATAATTTTCAAATGATTATATTTATTTTCAGTGTTTAAATTTTAATTTTCAATTAATTAATTATATTTGATGATACTTGTCACTTTGTTATTATATTTATTACAACTATTGTAATTGTTACTATTTTATTTGATTAATTTCAATTTCATTGTCAACTTTTGAATATTGAATATTTTATTGTAAAAAAACAAGTAAATAAATTATAAATAATAACCGTATAAAAAAGCTTAATTGAATAAATTGTCATCTGTATTAAATTAAATTAAAACAAAAAATTAATTAACCCATTATTTAATCATTTATAAATATCAGAGATATAAAAACCTGTACCACTTCAACCCATGAAGGGTCTTGGGTTCAGTACTTGTTAAGGACCGTACTGTCTCTAGGCCAACGGTTGTGCAAGGAGGTGATTTGGCCGAGATCACGCTCAGCCCCCAGGTTTTTCCCCCAATTAAGGGTACCCATTTTATAGAGGCTGGGTGGTCCCCAGGAGGGTCTCCCGATCCCACAGGGTCGATCCACGGCTGATAACAGAATAAATAATTATCTGCCACAGCCGGTCTCGAACCCGGGACCGGGAGCATTGTAACTTAGTGCCTTACCACTGAGCTACTCTGCTCCCTGAATAAAAACCAATAAAATAATTTTAAGAAAAAACATAACAAATTTGGGGATTAATAGTGAAGATCTTTGGTTCTGTAATTAGCAGTACCACGAGGCCACTCTGAATTAATGTAGCCGCCATGTCGTCTTACATAACATCAAGAATTTCAAATCGATATTTCTCGAGAATGAAAATGAATTGCGTCTTTCCACTTTACATAACCATGGAGGGGACCCTATCCTGTAACATATATTAAAGTGATAATCTGTGATTCCCATGTTTGGTACTATCCTTGTAAATCCTCAAATAATTATATATAAAAAAATTTTGTATAATAAATTTAGATTTTTTAAGTTATTTTAATCAAAATTTGAAGTCTAATCAACATTGTCTAATTGCTTCAGTAAGCTTAAATGCTAGCAAATAAAATTTGATACAACTTTACAGTTGAGACAATGGTCCATACCGAAGTTACCCAAAGGTTGCCGCATTACCACTCTCTAGCACCATTTGTGCTAACTAACTGCTTTGTATTCAATTCGTATTCATTGAAATTATTACTGCTTTAATTAAATATAATTAGTGCTGTCGACTTCCGGTGGTCTGTGAAAGTTGTAGTAATAATTTAAAGCAATATTAATTTAAATTACGGTAAGACCTGACCTCAACTGAAAAGGACCCATCGGTTGGGTTTATTTTTATTATAGGAGTTATTTTTCATCTCTTGGGTGAACTTAGTGAGTGGAAGTCAACAACACTAGTGATTTTAAATAATATCTAATTGAATCAGTAAGGTGGCCGATATGCTATTATCCACAACACTGTTATTAATGAATATACTGTAATATACACATTTTTTCAGATTTTATGTACGTAGTAAATAACTGTTTTTAGGTATCTTAAATTAGATTTAGTGCATGAAAGGAGGGATTATAAGCAAAATAATACATTTATTTATCCTGACTGCAATCATCAAAAATTATAATGCAAAGTGTGTTTGTCATCATAAATGGAACCAGAATAGACGCCTTCACTTAAAAACATGGCGACTCTATTTTGGACTTCAACAGAACCACTGTCATAATGATCGAGTGGGTGAAAATCATTAATTTTTCAGTACTTCGACAATAAAATTCTGAGAAAATAAAAAGAAGTTGAAGAGATTTTGATCAAATGAAAACTTCTGAAAATCATAAATGGTCCATTCGTATTGGAGAATCAAAATGGAAGTTCGCCGGAGCAGACATCTTAAGAGCTCCCGCAGTATTTCATCCACATTCAAGATCCACATCATTTGGTAACACACTTTAATTATATCCCATAGATCACGGTCGTCGTTCTTCAAAGAAGAAAGTGTTAAATTTAAGAATTATTGACGCTTCATGTTTTAGTATGTTTTGTATTAGTAATAGTTCTGTGTGACTGTGCCTGATTGTCTAGTAACCCGCCCTGAGATTAGAGTCAAACCTATATAAAACAAATATATATTTAAAAAAGTGAAAATAAGTCTTTTATTTATTTTCCAAAAACCTGAACTTTAGAATACTTATATTAATGATAATAATATATATGAGTAATATTAATAATCATTAAGTTAAAAGAAATTATATTTATTTGTTCATAGGAATATTGATTTTGGAGAATTCTTGATGCCTGAAGTAAAAGCTGAGCATAAAAGTACAGTTTATGACTTGGTTGCTAATATTGTGCATGATGGTGAACCTGACAAGGGAACATATCGAGTTCATCTTCTACATAAGGTTTGTAATTTATTTACTGATTATCATTTAAAAACTATTGATATTTATAAATTATTTAATAATAATGAACTAAAAGGCATTTCAGATTTATAATAATATTTTCAAACATATACTCTACAATGTTATATTAAGCAAATGTTTTATATGTTTCACATTGTACCAAAATTTGTATCTTAATCCTTTAACTGCTCTGGCCGCATATATGCGGGCAGTGGTTTCTGTGCCCCCTCCGCTCTGCTCACATAAATGCGAGCTGCGTTCTATCTCTTAAAACTAATTCCGTGAAGGCTAACAGTGGAATATGATGCTTACACTCTCTATTATTTGTTAATAGAACTTTTTTACTTCTGTAATCTCTCGCTAGGTAGCATTTGAGTCAAATTTTTCGTATTTATTCTCTATACTTCTTCAACTATAGCTTGACCACAGCTTGATGGCGTACCAAGGACAAAATGTTGTGACTCTAATTTGAAACCAATTTTTTTTTTTCTCCTTGGATTTTATTTACATCATATTTACTTATATAAACATATATTACAAGATGATATTGTTATCTTGTAACATGCCACATATATATTTGTTAATGTTTTTTAGATAAATTCTGAGGGTAAAGAAAAAAATAACTCCTGAATGGACTTTCTTAACGTGATAATCAGGAGAAATATAGCAGAAACAAATTGTTTATGTTTTAGAAAAAATTTTATGCAGCAACCTGTTGAAAAAAATCCATAAACATGTCAAAATACGTTTTTTTCTCATTTAAGATGTTAATGTTTTTGTTTTTTAATAAACAGTAGTGCATAATACCACTTTAAAAAAATTTAAAAAATGAGCTTTTGATAATTGATATCAATCAAAAAATGTTTGCAAAAAAAACTGATAATATTGACATTTTATTTCAGGATTTGTAATTGTCGTAGGAACATGTTTCAGAGCTTAAATTGTGGCTTTTAGTAGTGCCTATGTAGTGCCTAAAATCGTGAAAATGTAAAAACAGGTGCCCACGAAAAATGGTTTTCGGGATTGCGAGTTAAGGATAAATATTCATATCATGATAAGTTATTATTATTATTTCATGAAATTTTTATCGCCAGTAGGTACTACTAAAATCCATAATTTAAGCTCCAAAACATGTTCCTATGACAATTACAAGTCCTTAATTAAATCTCTAAAAATGGACACACAGTTGAACTTCCATGTATCGAAAATCTCTGTATATCGAACTTTTTTTAGGAACCTTGAATTTTTATAAAAAAAAAAAAATATTCTGTATATCGAATACAATTTTTATATATCGAATGAAAAGTTCCCATTTAAGAAAATATAAAATTTGATTGTCATCAAAAAGATCCCTTAGTTTACATACGTAAGAATGGGCAATAATTAAATAAGAATAAAAATGTTCCACTGCTTTGCAAAACAATGATGAAAATTCGGAGATCTTGTTTCAGAAGGCGTACAGGAGTACCTAAATTCTCTGAATCTCTTTGCTAATATGGAATGAAATTTTCATTTTAAATTCAGTTTAATTTTGACTTTTTTGTTGTGAACATTGCTCCTAAACATAACTTATGCACAGTGATTAATTATGCGCAAATAGATATTAGAAGCTATTTTGCGTAAAAAAAATAATTAATTTGTATGCATGTTTGAATATTTTTAATGAATGTCCTTATTAAAACAAAACATTTGAAAAAAAAAAAAAAAAAACTGCAATCACAGATGTATATTGTACAATTTTTCAAATAAGTGCTATTGATTGTTCGGCTTTGTTTTTCTTCAACCCTAAAAAATTGCCTTCGATACTTCTTTAACCCTAAAGAATAGCTGTAATTGTTTTAGCCTAAAAAGAGTGAAAAATTTCCATCTTTCTACATATCGAAAATTCCATATATATCGAATTTTTTTCAAGGAATCTTGGAAAAGTTGTTGTCCGATTCCAATCCAAAGGTCATTTTTTCTATATTTTTAAGCATTATAATGTATTCCAAAAAAAAATTCATCTTACACCTGGGGTGATTTAGCCCTGTCCCTTTCAGTCATGCCTTCTACCCCACTCTCCTCGCACTGCCATCAGTGGTTAAAGGGTTAGTACTTGGATAAAGACATTGATATAATATCCTAGATAGATGAATAGCATAGTGGAATAACCCACAGGATTTGTGTCATATGAGGAAAGTATATACTTATTTGAACTGTTACAGGGTAATGGGAAATGGTATGAAATGCAGGATCTTCATGTTACAGATATCCTTCCTCAGATGATAACATTAACTGAAGCCTATATACAGGTATTTAATTTTTTTAAGTATTTATTCAATATGGATGTAAAATATGAGATAAACACTTCTGCACTTTTTCTCAAAAAATTTAATATAATATAAATACATTTTAGCCTTTATATGAGGGAGAAAAAATAAATAAAAAGCAACTCTTGGTTCAACTTCTCTTTAAAAGAAATAAGGCCACTTCATACTTATTTGACCATTTACTTACATTAATAAATCAAGTAATGCAAATAACACTAATTTTTGAAACAGTGTTCTGAGTTTCAAAACTGTTTTTAAGATATCATTGTCTAGATTTCTCAAATAAATTGGAGCGTTCAGATTGTAATTGTTCTTATGTCCTGCTAATAGATTTATTTTTTCACCATTAAAAAAAGGAGAGAGACTGAAATTGGCATTGATTGCATCCTGTTTGAATTTTTTTTTTAAACAATCTACAGCTTAGTTCATTTCAAACACATTTTAAAGTAAATAGGTTCATATTTTCATAATTTCAGATATTCATATTTTAAAAACTTTTCCATGCCTTTGGAAAATTATATCAAATTTTTTTATCATAACTCTTCGCCCTAGAAAGCTGAAAATAGTGTCATTCTTTTCAGAATTACATGAGCTATAATTTAATATATATCATGACAACACAACCAATCTTAAAATGTTTAAAAATTTCCAAAAAGTTATTTTTTCAAAAACTAAAAATCGAAATTTTTAATTTTATGAAAAAAGTATACAATGCATATACATGTTATAATAATGTATGGACAAAGTTTCATGATGAGGTTTTTGAGGGTTGTTATAAAACTATTTATTGTATTTTTATCCCATGTTTTTTCAAACTGAAATGGAGATACACTGTATATGTCATATTTAAAAAAATTAAATTTACTTTGCTAAAAGTCATTGTACAAACTGAGTTTTTAAGTTATTTACCATATCCAACATTATTTAGGAGCCATTGATTGGCTAATGAGCTTCCACTAAACTTTTTTTTTACATGTTCCCATTGAGATATCATCCCTAAAATTTGGTATCTGCATTCTTATAATACTATTAAATATACATTTTTTAATTAAACATATATTTTTTAAATAATTCAAAATTTCAATTTTGAATTTTTAAAAAATCGCTTTGGTTTTTAATAAAAAAAATTAAATGTTTAATGCTAATATTAGAATGCTCACACCAAACTTGGGATTATGCAAAAAAAAAGTTTTGTGGAAGCTCATTTACCAATTAATGGCTCCTAAATAATGTTGTATATGGTAAATAACTTAAAAATTCAGTTTGTACAATGACTTTTAGCAAAGTAAATTTAATTTTTTTAAATATGACGTATATATATTATCTCTATTTCAGTTTGAAAAAAAAAAAAGCATAAAAGTACAAGATTTTATTTTATTTTTTTATAACAGAACTCTCAAAAACACCATCTTGAAAATTTCCCCATACATTCTTATAATATGTCTATTTAGCATGTATTTTTTTCAACAAAAAAAAAAGAATTAAGAATTTTGAGTTTTTGAAAAAATAACTTTTGGGAAATTTTTAATAAAATTTTAAGATTGGCTTAGTTTAGTCAAAATGCACATCAAATTAAATCTCATGTAATTTTGAAAAGAATGGTACTATTTTGAGCTTTCTAGCGCAAATACTTTTGGAGTTATAAGCTTTACGATTCAAAACACAGTAGATTTTTTTTTTAATTTATAACTCAAAAACTAAAAATGGGATAAATCTGAAAATTTGCATTTTTTTAATCCTAACTGATAATATCAAAAGTTCTTGAATTTTGAGACATCAAGTTCCTGACCATTGTTTGATTTGAAATGGAATGACCCTAATAGATTTGATAAGAGACAATTTAGTTGCCAGCTGGCTTTGCACCAGCCATCTCACTTGTAATTAGTCACCTCTTTACTCATTATAGTTAGAACTTGGCGAGTATTTCTCTTTCCTTTTTATAATATTACACTTCAGGAACTATGAATTCTGAATTCACTTTTCTGATTTGTTACTAGTTATTCATTATTATTATTATATTTTCCCTATTTTCTCATCTGAAATTCGTTCTAAAGAAGTTTCTTGGCCAAGAAAATAATGAAACCCATGTCACAACATTCATATGAAAGAAATAAGATTAATTGAATCGGTTGCCACCAAGCTACTCGTTTTGATTTTCTGAACCAGAACATTTCTTCACAATAATACTTCCTTGTTCAGTTTTTTAGTGATATTGTGTGATAAAAAGATTAAATAGTATTATAAAAAAAAAGAAAATGATTAACTTTTGCCCATTCAAATTTTCTATGACACACCTCTGAAAGTTGTTCTTATTTTATTTTACTTATATTATTTTTATTTTGAAGTTATATAATATTATATAGTTTGGGGGTTAAATATATTTAATAGAGATAAAAAATATTCAGGTGGTTGCCAATTTTATCTCTCAACGATTTTTCATTTGGTTATTTTCATTTTATTAATATTTTTATTAAATTGCTTTATCTTAATTTTGACTCTTGGGCATTATACTAATAAATCCTTTTTTATTTTACAGATTTATGAATTAAAAACTGATGTAAACTGAAGTTAACAGAACGTTGACTTAATGTTTGTAAATTAATATATGTACATATTTATATATAATATATTTATAAAATATTTTAATTGAATTTGGATCCTTCCTCATTAGGTAATAAATTTACAATCATTTTCATATTTAATAATTCATTATAGTAAGAAATGAAATACCTTTTAACACCTATTATGCCATAGACGTACGTGGTACCGCTTGGTGGCCTAATGGGCCTTCCCTAAAGTTCCCGGGCGGTCCCTCACACCGCTCAGCTTCGTAGAGGAAAACTTTCCTTCCACGCTACAGTTACATTCTTCAATGACTAATTCCAGTGGTTAGGGACCACTATAAAAATAATTTATAGTTGGTTAAAAATAAATCAATTTTTTATTGGTTACAACAATAAAAGAACATTAATAATTTTATTCACATACAAACATAAAATAATAATTATTTATGCTTTTCATTAAAACATGGGAAGCAATAAAAGGGTTTTCCGGGACACGTAAGGCAATATATCACAATTTTTTTAATTTAATTTTTTGTTATTTTTTCCTGAATTTCTTTCTTACTGCCTCATCAAACTTTTCTATTTTCACCTTCTAGCCTTTGTAGAGAATACTGTGGTTGTTAATGTAATGACTGCATATCAACAATAGTACCGCGTCCCCAAAGTCTTTCACACCTTGCACCGGTGGTACACGATACTGCTGATTACAAACTCATTAAAAACAGATGTAAATACAATAAAAAAACATTTGGATTGCTTAGAATATTATTTTATAATCTTATTAAATTATATTATTGGAGAAAAAATTGTCAAAAAACAAAATGCGTTATTTCTTGTTGCATATTCCCGGGCACGATACGTGTTGAATGTATTCTGTTGAATGAATCAGTTTTGCAAAGGCAGAACCAAAACCAGCTTCAGTTGCAATTTTTTATGGTTAGTACTATTCAAAATGAAGTTTAACTTTTATATATTGAACTTCCATAAATCAAAATAAATTGTGTAGAGAATTTTTTTCTCTTAAGAAAAAATATCTTTTTTATATTCAAATTTTTTTTTTTGCCTGACAAGAATTTTTCATTTTAAAATTTAATATGTTTGCCAATTTTTAATTTTATATATATATATATATATATATATATATATATATATATATAAAAGAACAAAAGAAGAATGAACATATAAATAATGTAGAAAATATTCCAAACTGTGTGTGTCAGATTAAAATATATTTCTAATGCTCCATGATAAAGCTCTGAATAAAATTGAACCCTACTTTAAAACAACTGGAATAATATATTCAAAATTTCAAAGCCAATAAAGAAAGTAAATCCTTCAATCCTAAAAATTTAACTGAAACATGTTTTTAATATTACTATTTATGTATTTATATTATTTACTGTTTCTGTATTTATTTTAAAATGATTAATTTTCTTGTTGGAGAAGCTTGGTTGGGAATGAAGAAGCAGAAAAATAAGAAAAAACTTATTACATATTTTTGTTATTTGTGTGTTTCTTCATTGACCGCACCTCCTACCAGGCTTCCCCTGCATTTATCTCGACGGTCAACCATACTCTCACCATGATTAATTTTCTTGTTAAAGTCAATTATTTGAAACATAAATATCATATATTAGTCTTATCAAGTATTAAATACAATTCCAATCAAGCAAGTTTATGATACTAAATTATAATAATGTAATTAGTAATATGAGGTAGTTTTTATTCTAGAAATGGTAAAATATAATTTTTACTTAACCTTAAAATGATAATAAAAATACTAATTGCAAGAAATTTGTGATATTTTATGTTTGACTTTAAGACTTAAATTTGTCTTGTAAATCGAATCAACGATATTCAAGAAGGGTTATGGCAAAGATATCGACAACATAATATTCAAGAAACACTTCTGAACGGCTGGGGTGATTTTATAAAGCTTTGTTCCATAGTTTCTCATTGTTCAACTAGAAATACTGAGGAACAAATCAGCCTCCAATTATTTGGGAATTAAGTGAGGGTTTCAACACCATTTATAAAGGCCACCTATTTAATGAAACTTGGTACTTTTGATTTTTGTTTTCTGGCTAATATACTGCTGGAGTAAATTAACCTCTTAATTTCTCCCTGTTTGATAAGAGTTCCAGCATCAGTGATAATTGTCTTGTGTGATTTAGAATCTTCACTGTTAGGCAGATGTAATCAGGAATTGGAATTCTTTGCTATTGCATGCTTATTTAACCTTTTTTTTTTAAACTGATTAATGGTCAAACTATTTTTTTTTTAACAATTGAATAGAAAAAAAATAGTATTAATTATTTCGTATAGTGTTGATCATTTTGTGGAATTTATAGTAAAGTTTATGATAGCTTAGTCAGTTAATATATAAATTAAAGAAAATATTGTCTTCTTTTCCTTCCAAATCATCCCAATAAAAAGACCCATGAATTGAAGAAATTTATTTGTTCACTGCCCTTATAACCTTGCATTTCCTAAATCAATAGGTAAATATATTCTAAAAACTAGTTATAAGATCCTTCAACACTTCCTGTACTGACCTATTTTCTGGTCAAATGTCACCTCTTTCACTTGCTGGAAACACAAAATATACTTATATATATTGTTTTGTTTAATGATTGAAAAGATGGGGTAAGTGATTACAAATATTATAATAAAGTAATTAATTATAATTAACTCAAAAGTTAATATTGTTTTTTATTTTATTAAGTATCAGATTTTATACATAAAACTAAATGGTATTTCCTAGTTTTCAAAGTTTAAGTCTTGATCATTTACTAATCTAATGTAATAATTAATGTTTAGTAAACACAATATATATATATATATATATTGTTTTTATTACATGTTATAAATTAGTTAATTTTTTATTTGCAATCTACACTTCATATCTTTGCTAGTATATTAAAATTTATATTACACTTTAACAAAGTTCGTAATTATAGTGAAATAATTTTAGTATTTATTCTGTTAGTAGATTTCTAGTTCTTGTCTCATTTTTAAAATTATAAATAAATCTTAATTTTTTTTTTAATCCATCAATTTGGAAGTGGACTTTTTAAATAATTGCATTAAGAATGCTCATATTTTAAAATAATATTAAAAATGCATTTACATATTATATATATTTGTTGGCAAACAATGAATAATTATTAATTTGAACTCTTTATTGAAAATCTGTTTAAACAGGTATCTTAAAATATCTCATATTCTTAAAAAATCTCCAAATATATATATATATATATATATATATATATATATATATATATATATATATATATATATATATATATATATATATATATATATATATATGACTGGTTATTGATCACATAATTGATGATCTCAGATTCTTAGAGACTTATACTTAATAAAACCTTTTAGTTTAAGCGTTGTATTAATTAAATTTATGTGTTTCGATAGTCTTAGAAGTTTCAATTTATCATTTAGATTGTGAAAGCAATAATCAGTTAGCTAAACTTGTCCTAATAAGTGGCACTTGGCATGACAAATTGCCTAATTAATATTCCTCCTTAATAGGTAAGTACTACTCAAATGGGGTACAAAAAAACTATGTATATACATGTTGAACTACTAAATACATTGATCTATTTCATATTTTGAAAATTTTCAGTGATATATTATTAACATCAAAACTAAAGAAAGAATAACTCTACAGAATACTAGAGTTATTATATTTTAATCAGTTTATTTTAATACTATCTGTGTCAAATAGTTTCACTACTCTTTAATAATAATAGAAATAGCTCCACTGATCTTTAAATGAAATGATGGTGAATTTGAGCTCCTGCCAAAAATTTTGAGTTTTAATTACTGTGTAATTCTAATTTTCAAACCTAACCTAGACTTTGTATTTATGCAACCAACCTGTCCAAAACAAAAGTAATTGAGTGGGTAGTAGCTTTATATATTATTTTTATTGTTACTTTACTCTTACAAAACATATCTTTTTGCCTAGTAACAAATTTATTATTCTTCGTCAATCGATGTGTTTTAATTAAAAAAGTTACAATTTTATGCCATAAAATACCTAGTCTAGTTAATCAGGAACTAAGATCATGTGTCAGGTATCCATAAAAGACAAAGTGTTATACATAAAAGGTAAAGTGCTAATATTTTATGTGCATAAATGCAATAATTATCCACATAATGCAATATTTTTATCACCTAATTTATATTATTGTTTGGGTATTGTTTTGGTAATTAAGATGGCAGATCAAATAGTCCAAAATATTACCCTTCTGATTATAATGGTATATTCAGTTTTATTGGAGACTTTTTTAACAATAGACAGAATTAAAACAGGGCGAGAAGGAAATTGAGATAATCGAAAGCATTTTGTTTTATAACTTAGTTATTAGCTTTCATGATATGTTTGGGGGGTTCCAATTATAAATTCATGTTTATTATCTATTAGCGTATTTTTAGAATTTTCACTACCATAGTTCATTTGAATTTTAGTCTTGATTCCTTTTATTTTAAGAAACTAACAAATAAAAAAAACTAAGTTTTTCCCGAGGATTTGTGCATTGATTTTTTTTTTTTTTTTTAATTAAAAGTTAATTCTTGGTAAGATTCCTCCATCTTTCTTTGAGCCCGTGTTTTGATATTTTTTCGATTACATTCTTTCTGTTTTTTATTTTAGTTTCTTTAGGTTTGCGATTCGCAAATACTGATGAACCTAGGCTGTCAACACTCAAGACTATAATAATTAAATGTATTGCCGGATAAACACCCTTATTCTTATCGCTAGTCTACACTTCAATTATTTACACGCACCCAACAGAACTAACAGTCATCGCATAACCGCTTCTACGCGCAAGTGTTGTGTTTACTTAAAAACGGAGGCCATGCTAAATTATTTTCAAGTAGGCTGCGCTAAAAAATATTCTGAATGATGTGAAACACGATTTTGACGTTAATTATCATCGTGATTTTTGGCCAACAGACTTTCGAGATAAGCGGTATGTTTGATCTGCTGGCAGTGTAAGAACTATGTTCTATTGAATAAATTCAACAAACTTTTCGATTTCTCGACCTAGAGTTTCCTCTAGCCCAGGAGGTGGCCAAGCTGTGAATTTAGCTCTGGCCAAACTTGACGCTTTGGAAGATCACAAGTGGCGCGTTGCATCTTCGCGATTTATTTATTTTTATATCTTGGGTTTTTACCATAGATACTCTACATATCTATAAGCATGCTTCTATTAAAAAGCTTATTAAATATATGCCAGGATCTAGACTCCTTGCAAACTGAGAGAACAAATCCATATTCCGAGCCGATCTCTTTCTCAATACCAACTATTGTGGTCGAGAGTTACCTTCACCAAACGCGACACTCTGGCAGCTGTAGCACGAAGCGATCCCCCTCTCTTCCCTGAGAACATTTCTGGCTGCTATAGATCGGTGCTTTAAGAAACTGGCGTAAATTAATTAACTTAATTGCGTGATTCAGTTATTCCTATAAGCGAAGTAGATCCTAACCTTATCTCGATTTTATAACCCCTAATTACGAAAGCAAGAAGATATAAAAAGAGCTCGAATTATATGGCGCATCTGAACTCATATGTGAAAATAGTGTGTATGGTATGCAAAAGGTTGGCCACCCCTGCTCTAACATATGTGATTTTCAGAAGCCAGGTGATTGCTAACTTACTCCGTGTTTAAACTTTAGTCCTGATACTTTCCTTCCTCTCTTTCTCAGGTTGTGAGGGCTTTATAATCATAGAGCATAAAGGTTGTGCTGCTTCAGTCCATTTAGCCAAATATTACTTTGATGCCCTCTTCATCTCCAGCATTGTGCTTCCTCTCGCTTACAATGTACTTATAAGTAAATTTGTGAGGCAACTTTTTAAAAATCCAAACGAAATAATTGAATTTTAGAGCGACCTGAAGGGTGTATCGACCTAAATGTAACGAAAACGGTATTCTTTACGGAGCGAAGTATATTAAAAGAATTTTTTTATTCAAAACTGGCGTCAGATTTGGTTTTAGCACTGTAAAAAGAACCCATATTCAAATTTTTGAACGAATCTAAAATTAAATTTTTTTGGCCAAATTTTATTTAAGATTTTAATAATCGCTTATAAATCAAGAACCCATTGTATAATTCAAACTAAATTTGGGGCATCGGTAAAGGTTCTTAAACTACGCAATTTGCTTTAACCGTGATGTTCGTACGTGTTTTAAAACTAATGTTATCCGCAAAAAAACTTCAATTTTGTTTTTATATGGTAATGTGTAAACCTTTTTTTACACAGGCCATCTAAGATAATTCAATTGTTTATTATATATATGAAAAGAAGAAACTTTCTTCTTTATAACAAGTCCAAGGATGCCGACATCGGGTAA
The DNA here is from genome assembly GCA_948150685.1 of Rhaphigaster nebulosa. Lineage (NCBI taxonomy): Eukaryota > Metazoa > Arthropoda > Insecta > Hemiptera > Pentatomidae > Rhaphigaster > Rhaphigaster nebulosa. The sequence goes on along the minus strand of OX411311.1, from coordinate 86,765,550 downwards.
ACTGATGAGGAGATACAGAGCTTCAAACCCAAATGTAATTTTGTGGCAAATACACACCGGGGACTGAAGAATCTTCTTTTTGTTTTAGATAATTTTTTCAACATTAAGGTTTGTTGTTGTGCTGAATCCAAATCTGCAATCATTTTTGGTGTGAAAAAATCTATGAGGTTAGTTTACTTAATAATTTAAACACTTTTTTTTAAATTTATTTGGCCAAAAATCAATATTTTTTTTATATTTACATTTTTCCTTTAATATACTCTAAAAAAGTAAAATATTTAGCTGAAAAAATCATGTCGATGTCATTCTTCAAACACGAGATATAAAAAAAGCATTTTCAGCATATTTTTTTTTTCTCAGCTCATAAAATTGGACAAAACGAAAGGGTATGGATCGACTTTTTTTCAATTTAGGATCACCCAAAAATATTTTACCAAAATCGGTGCCTGACACATCGTGCACTCTCCTTGTCAGTATTAACCACTGCTATGACAACGAAAATAAATACTAATATTAATTCACAATAAATGTTATACAATAAATAGCTTGAAAACGTTTCAGAACTGATAATGGAAAACTATTTATCGAATTACTGTTTTACAGGCTATAAAAAGATTTATGTAAAAATGTATTCAAAAAGCTGGTGAAGAACTTTTGGTAGCTGTGCTGAACTTCTTTTGAATTTTCCTCAAAAGCTGGATCGAAAATAATATCAAACATGCGATGAACCATTTATAGGCTAGTGACGTTATTGTTAAAATGATACTCAGCTTATCTATGTAACAACCGATAACGCCAGTTTTAGAAATGAAAAAAAGAGATAATAAACAAGAAAATGAAAACCGATGGTCTACGGGCAAAGCTATTTGATATTTGATGCCATCCTTTCACTTTTGTTGTAAAAGTACATATTGTGAATTTGGGAAAAACGAAGATACAACGAAATTCCTGGCAGTCTTCTTGGATTTCACGCAAGGACTCGACCAATGCTATTTGAAATTAAATCTATTAAGTGTGATTACTTAAGATTCTTAAGCTGAACATTTTTTTGCGCAATGGGTATTCAGATATAATAGGTTTGATCAAATTTTGTTTTTATTGATGGTTTTGAGGAATTTTAAAAAGAACAAAAGGTTGTGGTACGTTGAATTACTGATATGAGAATATCAGAACTTTCTGAAACATTGCTCTGCTACCAACAAATACACAAGGGGCTTCTTCATGTACAATTCTTGAGTAGTTGTAGTACCAAATTGTGCGTAGCTTCACATGTAGTATCAGCTTCTAGCGTGACTTTAACATTTATAAATGAATCAGTACATCATTCACAATACTTTAAATAATTGGCCGTATGTACTGTTTATTAGAAATTGGAATCGATTGAGATATTTGTTTCAATAATAAACGGTGACGAATTCAAATATATTACATTTTGAGGAACAAAGACTGTTGCTAATATGAACATAAAAATCATTTGCATTAAAAAACCACCCAGTTCTGTAAGACCAATTAACATACAAGCCTTTATTAATCGTTTCATAATAAATAAATTGTTAGGAAATCTTCATTTTTTAGCACAACCGTTAAAACAGCGAGGCAACATGACGAACGTGATTTAATGTACACAAAATTAAACACATTTTTATAATATGAATTTCATGTTTTAATTTAAATAATTATAATTAGATTACTGATGTGATTATTTATTTTATGTTGATACAATGAAATTAATTTTCTGTTGGTTCTTATTTATTTTTTTTAATCTGGTGCGGTGCACGCATCATACAACTTTCACATCCGATGATAATTATCCATTTAAAAAATATAATATGTTTTAATCCATATGAAATATAAAAATAATTTTAAAGAATCCAAATAAACATCACATGAAATACTTTCAGAAGAATGCACTTCTTCACGTTTTCTCTCACAGAAGTATAAAACATTTTTTATAACTATTGTGGTACGAAAATCCTGCGTTCCTACTATATATTTTTAGCTAGTCAAGTTGAAAATAAATTTTAAAATTTCCATTAAATAAATTATTAATAGTATTAAGCAATTAGTAGTAGTAATTTTTCTTATTAGTAAAAAATTATTAACTACATGAAGCACTTAAATTTATGCCTTTTTTTCCAATCTCCATTATCTTCTACAGCTTTACATGTTAGATTTTTTTTTTCTAAAATCTTGAGCTTTTCAACGGTATGTTATGTATCTATAATACTGTTCCTATTTCTGTAAATTTGTTTTCAATCTGGGAAAATATTTCTCCTTTAATTAATTATCAAATTCATTTACAGCTTATATTTATCCATTTTTTGTTACTTCTAACAATAAGAGATGGTTAATTATTTCAAATAAATAAAATTAAAGGTAGGTACTTAAGAGAAAATATTTTTAAAATTCGGCATTTAAGCCCTGTCAGACTAATTCAATGAGGATAAGACCTTGCTGATATTAAAGAATATTTAATTGTACATGTACCATACATAAGGAGTTTGTTCAAAATCTTTAGAGCCTTTTTCGAGAAGATTGTAAAAATATGCAAAATCAATGATATTAAGTAGCACTTCCGGCAAGTCGGTAAGTATTAATAATTAATAGCTCCTATCCTTTTAAGGCAATAGTTATTGGTTTTTCCTCTTTAACCCATCAATCGATTGGACAGTAAATATTCGGTTCACACGTATAAACAGATAATTTTGTTTGTTGGATCAACAACTCGTCTCTGAGTCAAGGACTCCACCAATCTCCTTTCCTAGTCGTTTAATTCACATCCACTCTTACCTGACATGTTCACCTTTAGGAAAACCATCTTCCATGCTGAAGTCTGCCAACATTTCTTTTTCCTTTTATTGTTTGGATTAAGATATTTTTTTTTTTTTTTTTGCAATTTGTCTTCACTCTTCCTGACTAAGTGTCCAATTTATCTCACTCTACCAAAATGCACAAATTTAAAGACATCAATCATCCTTACATCAAAAGATCTTTCTTTCATTGACGACGTCTATTAGTTAGTTCGTCTGTTTTGGTCGATATCTATGATTCAGACCCATATAGCTTAAATTGGTTTGACAAGGTTGTAACTGACATTTTTGGCTAAAATGAGATTATTGGTAATTCTGAATCTCTTTTGTCTTACGCATAAGAGAAACTAACTCTATCCGCGATTTGCTGAAAAATAGCCGATTTACTGATTTTTTTGAAAGACTACATTTCGACTTATTTTATAAAAAATCAGTGGTAAGGTATATTTTTTATTAAACCAACTTCAGAAGTTGTATTAAAACCATGCAAAGTAATGAGGAGAAAATTGATCAATTTTATTTATAACGAATACACTATACATTTTCAAACTCGTTTGTCTTAAATAAAGGTTAAAGGAGTTAGAGGGAGTAATATGAGCTTCCTTCCATTCCTTGGGGACTGTGCCTTGCTCCATACTCCTTGTCATATCATATCACTCCCATTTATAAAAAAGGAAAAAAAAAGGATTGCTCTAACTACAGAGGAATCTCTGTAACGAGCAGTATAAGTAGGTTATACGGCAGAGTACTGAACAGAAGACTAATGGAAGAGTGTAAAGAGATGTTGCCGGAAGAACAAGCCGGTTTTCGAACAGGTAGATCCTGTATAGACCACATTTTTACTCTTACACAGCTTCTTGAAAAGAAGAAAGCCTGCAATGGAGAAGTTGTATTAGTATTTGTCGACCTACAGAAAGCATACAACATGGTACCCCTAAGCAACCTTTGGGGTGCTCTGGCAAAATTAGGAGTGAGCGGATATATTATCAACGCAATACAAGGGATGTATAAAGGTTCCAAAGCCAGAGTAAAGCTCAAGGATGGTTTATCAAAAGAATTTGAATTGAACAAAGGACTTAAACAGGGTTGCTCCTTATCCCCTACACTTTTCAATTTATATGTTGAAAGTGCACTGTGTGAGTGGAAAAGGAAATGTCAGAAGATGGGAATCATGGTAGGAAATGAATGCCTTTATAATCTTCAGTTTGCTGATGACCAAGTGGTAATAGCCAATGATGAGGAGGATGCTTCCTACATGATAAGAAAACTGTTAGAAGCATACAAATTGGGAGGTCTAGATCAATAAATCAGCAAACAAAAAACAGAATATTTGGCTTTGAATGTGGATTATGATTCTCTCACACTAGGAAATTGGAGTCTTACCCAAAGTGAAAAATTTAAATATCTTGGCAGGTGGCTCTCCACTAAAACTGGCTGCGATCTTGACATAAGGGAAAAGGTCACTAAAGGAAGACAGACAATAAGAACTTTAAATTCTATATTATGGAGTAAGGAAGTTCAATTGTCTACAAAGAAAAGACTTTACCACTCCTTTATCAAAAGTGTGGCATTATATGGCTCAGAAACATGGGCCATCACTACCAACTTAGAAAAAAAACTTCTAGCGATGGAGATGGACTTCTGGAGACGTAGCTGTAGTATATCGAAACTCCAGCACATCCCAAACCACGTGATCAGAGAAAAAGTACAGGAACCCCGAAATGTCTTGTACACTATTGAGACCAAAAAGCTGAGCTGGTACGGCCATGTAATGAGAATGTCAGAAGATCGATGGCCCAAGAGAATGATAAATTATGTTCCTAAGGAGAGGAGGAGAAGAGGACGTCCGGCAAAGAAATGGTACGATGGTTTGCAGGAAGGAATGGCAGCCAGAGGGCTTACAGAGGAGGACTGCCAGGACCGGGAAAAGTGGATGGAATCACTGTCAGTTTACGACATATGACAATTGTAATAAAGTCGTAATAAAAAAAAAAAAAAAAAAAAAAAAAAAAAAAAGGAGTTAGAACCTTGCCAAACCAAGGTAGCGATTTAATAGATCTGGACAGATTAAGATTTTTTTACAATCAGGCATTAGTAAAGTAGGAAATCGTCCGATGTCTGTGATGTTTTGAGTACCAGCGGTTCGAAATCCTTCAACCAATTTTTTATTAGTTATTTAATTGTAAGTAGCTAAGCATTTAAATCTTGGCAAGGGTATTTGGAAAATCACGATTAAGGTCGTAAGTTTTCAAATCCTTTCTTTAATTATATGTTCAATTAAAATATTCGGTTAAAACATTGAAAGGTGAAATCTCAAAGAAACAAAATAGTTACAAACGATTGTGGGAGAAAAATTCCATAAACAGGAATGATCTTGATGCAGTATTGTAAAAGAATTAGGGTGTGAAGACAAAAAAGGTATTTATTTGCAATAAATAAAAGCATTGAAAATCCTGCTAATTTCATAATTTTTGTACATCTGAGAAGATAATTTCTCCATTACTTATGAGCAAGTTGATCGAAATTTTCAAATCAACTTTATATACTGAAATTGCTTAGAAATAACGTTTTAAACGTTTGATAAGTATTCCTTGATTATCCATAGTTAATTTACTAGATTGATTAGTATTGATGGTACTACAACACTAGAAAGTTAAAGATAAAAATCTTAATTTTGATGGTTATGAAGTTAGAATATTAAGGGCTGGATTTAATGCTTGGAATCTCCTGACCCAAGAGTTTTTGCAATATTTTTCTGAAAAAAAGATTATCTTTTACTTGTCAACATAAAAACTTATTAATTTTCTTGGAAATTGTTACTTTACACTATTGGAATAACTTGAAATTAAGTTGATGTTTATTTGATCTCTAAATCACTTAATTAATAGTTGTAAGCATGAGGTAAAAGAATCTTCGAAACTATTGCTGACTACTTTTTAGTTGTTTTTATTTATTTTTTTATAAAATGCTTTTTATGATTGATTTTTTTTGCTAATATTACTTGACTGATAATGCATGCCAGTTTATGATTCATGTTAACCAAGAATGCTACCAATGACAACCTTTATCAAGTCTTGATAGATTATTGTTTATTTATCACTACCCTACTGCTGAGAAGATTCATATACAAAAATACAGATTACTTAATTGTAATATTTTGAATACCATGAAAAAACAATCGCAGGGGCTAATAAAATGCTTTTTAGGCAAAAAAAAAGCATTGCCTTATTATGAATAATAAAAAAATATATAGTCGGTCACAGTGTGAAACCACCAAGTAGAAAACGGTTTGATTTAGGGTTATTTTATTTTTTCTACTGGATAGTATATTACAGGTTGGTACTTACTATTTTAAAAAACATATCTCACACATGATGAAAATTTGATTTTTTTAAACATTATTTTGCCTGCTGAAAATTTGGTATTTGACAGTTATGCAGTTTCAAATTGCGACTAACGACATTTTGAATTTGGATAATAATTGTTAAAAAACCAATATTTTGTAAATCATCTCCCTCTTTTATATATACAAATACACACACACCCAAAGATTTAAATACATACATAGATAAAATATCCTTTCTTTAATACCCAATAAAAATGGAGCTTATTTATTTATGCCAGAAAATAACATTATAAAATAATAATATTTGTTTTTGTGTATCTAAAATTTAGGGTCTTTAAAAAAAGATTAACAATTAGAAAAATTAATCTTAAGTAATAAGAAATTTGGCTAAAGTGCAGGCTAAAGCTTACTCAATGTAAAAAATGCTGTTTGGATTTTTGCATATTATACAAGTATGATTAGAGAATAATATTTTGAAATAGTGAATTTATTATTAGGCAATAAATTTATCATTAACAGAATTTGACTTTGAAGAAAAGTCCCAAGGAAATGGTTGGGTCATCTCCATTGTCAAAAATGAAGAATAAAAGAGAGGAATGACACTTTTAACAACATAAACATCGTGAAGATATTATCACATGGAAAATTTAGATAAGATAAGGTGTCAAGGTAAACAAATAGTTTGTTTAAGAACAAAAATGGAACTTTTTTTTTTTACTTAGACTTGATTTAGTTGTGTGGAATGTAGTTTAGTGTAGTTGAATTGTGGGAAGTTGATTCTCAAGCAAAATGTAGCCTTTAAAGTGCCTTTTAAAATAAAATCAATTTCTATCGGTTAGTAAATATTTGATATTCTCTATACAAATTGTATATAACTTTCTTATAACAACAGAACTTTATTTAATAAAATAGAAAAATTGTATTTATTTTCTTTTTCATTGGGAAACTACCTTAAAAATGTCAACTTATAATTACGATTGTAACTTAATTTAATTACTCAACAAATTGGAATTAATTTGTTATATATATATATATATATATATATATATATATATATATATATATATATATATATATATATATATATATATATTAACCTTTACATAGGTTCAATTTTAGGATGAAAAAATTGTATTGTTATCTTGTTTTTATCATTATGAATTTAAATAAGACACATAATAGATATTAAATGCATTATTTATATACAAGATATAGAAAAAAGAAGTTGTAAATCTTAATCGCTTTTTAAGGCCTAAAAAGTCTTTAACTTGAATCTACTGGAATAGAATGGTTTCATAATTATTTCATAACCAGAGCTTTTGAACATCACCCAATATATCATTCTGCCACAAATAAAAACCAATTTTGATTAAGCATCAAAACGACTGGCATTTCTTCAGCTCATGCATTATTGAATATCAGAAGTTAGTACATACTAAACATCAAAAATGTTTTTAAGTTAATGAAGTCTTTGTGTTATTTTCATAAAATTTATTTTCGAGAATATTAATAAAATATTAGAAAGATTTTAAATAGATTACCTAGAAATACCGTAGATTTTATTAAAGTTGCATTGTCGAAAACTTAAGGATCTTTTTATTTTTATTTGTGATAACAGAGAGCAGCAGCATTGGCAGCAGAAGCTGTGCGGGTTTAGTCGTAACGTGCGCCTGACCTAGATCAACATCGTTGCCTGTTATAGTTGTCTACCTTCAACACCTAAGGACCTGGGGGGTTAGAACTGCGATGTTTGCTGAAATCTTTACAATTCATTATTCCAGGAGTTTTAATCATAAAATATTCGAAACTTAATTTACAGTAGTTTCACGAAACTTGCTTCAAACACTTTCAAGGTTAGTGCATATATTTTTTTTTTTATTATAGTTTTAATAAACAAGATAGTTTGTAGCTATCTTCAAATCAACTGGATTTTTTTTTGCAAATGTTTTTGTTATTATCTCTGTTAATATATATTCTAATATTTATGCTTATATTTCACTTTAGGCATAATGTGGAAATTTATACAGAGAGGATTAAGGGAGACCTTTGAAAGAGGGCTGAATCTTGGAAGAAATGATGTTAGAGTTAATAGGGAAACAAAAAAGACAACTTATTGTGGAACCTCTTCCATCCGGGCCTTAACTGTTGGAGATTTTCATTGCAACAGGCGACAAAATTGTAGGCAGGGACGTCGTGAGTGGAATGAAGGTGCTAATGGAAGAAGATACAAAGATTCGTATGGAACACAGGATTCATTCGATAGGCTGTTGAGTGCCTTCAGTTGTGTAAGTATTAAATCAACATTCATTAACATTCAGCTCTATCTCTCATTCAATTTATCAATTTATATTGAGTAAGTAGGGAGGAAAGTCTTTAATCCTTCGCTTTTCAACTCATCGGAACCTTGTTCGGAAAGTTGCATGTTAAGATATACTATTATCAGCATTAAGTATTGTAGAATCTTACACAGTTTGTTAGGGACTCAGAGACTACTATCCGGTTATTTTGAGCATGTTGATATTTTTTTCAGGAACTTCCTTTTGCAAAAGCTAAATAAATACCATATTAATCTGCCCAATATTCAATTGATACAAGTTATCTTGTGACAATAACAAGGGTATAACATTACAATGCAGCCACCTTATCAGTAGCCGCATAACTGCTTTGTGTTCAATTGTAAAATTCGTATTCATTGGAATTATTACTCCTTTGATTAGATATTATTTAAAATTATTAGTGCTGTTGACTTATGCTCTTTTAAGAGATAAATAAAACCCCAAGAGATTCTTTTCAGTTGAGGTCTTACCGTAATTTAAATTATTACTGCTTTAAGTACATCTTCCCCAGACCACCAGAAGTCCATGTGAACACTGTTTCAGTGACTAGTAACCTTTTTATCTAAGGTAAAGTTCATCAAAAGGAAACAAAATATAATTTAAACCCGCTGTCACAAAAAAATGACTTATACCCCTTTACCCAAACACCACAGAATTGGATAAAACCGCTATTGCGGTCACCGGTCACTGGTCACCGGTATTGCGGTGACTGCCAGCGGCATCGTAAAGTTGTACCAAATCAAGTATGTAACATGTCAAGGAAAAGTTATATTGCTTAACTATTTTGAATGCTCTGGCACATCAGAACAAACATGAGAAATAATATTATTTTATGTTTAGAAAGAATTAATTAATTCATGACCTGTTCATTAAAAGGTGATAAACCACTTTACATAACTAATATTCAGTTAACTTTTATGGAAACTATGGTTTTGTACTACGTGCTCACCCATATTTCTGACTAAATTTTTATTATTTCATAAAGATGCATTTATTTTAAATCAAGATTAAGCAGCTCTATTTATTTCCTGAAGGCTATAGTTAAAAGTATGCATATGATAAATTTGTTTATGATACTATACCTCCAAAACATGAGCAGCATTTAAAGGATTTTTTTTTTAAACGGGCACTCCTCCCTACTTACCATGTTTATGTACCCATATAAAGATTATGTTCGATAGTATATTGTATATAATTTCAGAGTGGAGCCATAGCCCTTGGTTGGGTACTATCACAGCCTTGTACTTGGTTAAAAAAGAGACATCATCACTGTCCTTTTTCTAAACGTCCAAAAGGATTTCAACTATGGTCAAAAGTTGCTGTAGCCCAACCTCCCCAACCAGCACTTAAACCTGTAAACCTTTCAAATGAAGCTATTGAAAATGGACCTAGTTTTGGTCCTGTTACAGCAGCAGAAGTAAGTCTTTCTTTGTTACTGTAATTGAAGTTGGCAATTTAAACTTTAATGACATTTTTAAAGTAAGGTTATTACTTTTGAAAAGGGTCCTCGTTTCTTTTGAGTTGGTGTTTCCCTTTGTGTAGAGACTTATTAATGTAAAGTTGAAAAAGTGCATTTATATTTTTATTTATAATAATTTCTCATCTCATATTTTAGCTAATATACATTTTAAAGAAAATTCTTAAACAGCCATAGATACTATTTACAACTTAAAATAAAATTTTAGAATTAGCTCCAAATAGCTGTTTATTGTCTGAAACATAACAAAGAAATTAGTTTAAATAATACGTTTTTGTTGATACATTTGATTAAACTTATTTATAGTAATAAAATTTTGGCAGAGTCTTAAATAAGAAATTTAAAAAAAAACAGAACATGTTTTAAATTAATAAATATCCTCTCTTTAGGACTGTACTGGAAAAATAAGTACCCTCTTAAGGTTACCTCCCCTCCCCAGGTGGAACACTCCTTCTTTAAAGCAAAAACATCAATATTCTGTATTATTATATTTTTAGATATTGAATTCCCTTCATATTTCTTGTTTTGATTCTTTATTTTATGGTGTTTTAACCAGTTCAACATTTTTTTCATTCAAACTTTATATTTTTCTCAGCAACATAATATTTTTCTTTCAATGGTGTATCGATTATGCATAAGAATTTTTATACTTTTCATACATAGAAGTATAGAAAGAACAAAAAAAAAAAAAAATTGAAAACCTACAAATCATTAACTTTATTTATTTTTAAAAATATGTTATCATTATTTATACCTGTACACAGCAATACAGTGAGGAGTATCCTGTTAAATAATGCCCTCTACACATTAGATTATCTATTTGGTTAATCTTGGAAATTTATCTCCTCGTTTTCAATCTTTGTTGGGTTTTGTTCATTCATTACTTTTGTTAATGCGATTATGAGATTTTTCATCATTACGAGGAAAGTGTTTAATACATAAGCTTATGGGTTATAGAGTGTGTAAAATTTAAACAAAAGGTCATTTTAGGTATATTAAGTGATGATTTTGCAATTATTCAAAGTATTTTCAATTGAAAAATTTCTTTACTATTTTGGTCCCTTAGGCTTCCATTTTCATTAAGTAGTTGTGCATGTCAAGTTTCTTTGGCTAAGAGAGTTTAAATTTCTTGTTTGACGTGAAATACTTTAAATATATATTAGTCTTAACATTTTTCTCAATTTGTGGGTCCTATGTCTTTTATAGACTGAATTTAGGTCGGTAATAATTAAGTATAGGGGTCCGTGTGGTCATGTGGGCTAAGGTATTCAATGCTAAGCACTGAAAGTGGTCAGCTCCTGGTTAGATGACTGCTCATAATGGGTGGCCAATTTCCGTGGAAGGCCACATTACTGATGATACTCAGGCAAAAGGACAGGTGCCATCAGTCCCAGTCAAATACCGTGGTGGCATTCAAAAGTGTCTGTGTTGTGAATCCTTTTTTCTCTGTGTTTATCCTTGTGCAACTGTGTATTATTGAATGATTCTTAATGACTTCAGAATTTGATCTTATAATTAAAAAAAAAAAGGAGTTTTGGAATATTCAATTGATCAGAAATACCTATATTAAATTTGTTTCAACTTTAATTTTTAGTTTAGAAAAATAATTATTTTCCCAATTCCTAAGTATTTGCAATTAATATATTTTTATATATAGGCTTTTGAAGAAGCTGCTGGGAATTTTGAAAAGGTTCACAATTCCATATTTGGGGAAATAGAAAATCGAAAAGGTATTGATTTAATTGAAGGACCGAAACGAAATACTGCTAAAGCAATAAAATATTTTCGAGCTGCCTCAAATCGAGGATACCTTCCAGCTTTTTACAACCTTGGCCAATGTTATGAACAAGGTGTGGGAACGAAGCAGAATTTTGCAGAAGTAAGTAAATTTAAGATAAATCCTGTTAGAGGACTAAGATCCATTTGCCCATCTCAAACTATCTGTCCTTGAAAAATTCAATTGGAATCTGAGAATCAGATCAGTTCAAACATATCTTAACCATTGACAAACTCTGAAATTCTCAATTGAAAACTTATTTTCATTTCATCAATTCTGATTGGACTTAACAATATTTTGGTATAGCAATTAACGAAACATTGCTTATTTCTCCTGCATCCAAATTTTCCCAAGCAAAGATTCTTCATGGCTATTGTTCCCTATCTACCCTAAAATAGACATCTTTCTTTCCATGATTATTGAGCGATACTCATTCAACTAATTCATTTTTTTTTAATATGCCAGTAGATCTCTTAAAATAGAATTTCTTGAATGACGAGTTCCTTTACTTTATTTAGAGACAGTTGAATTAATTTATATTTATGAATTCATTAATTTAATTCAAAATTTATGTTATTATCAGTTTCAAACTATATTTTTCAATTGATAACTATTAATTTTTTATAATCTTTTATCTTATTACTTAGTTTGTCTATAATTGTTTCAATCAACTCTTAGGCTGCAAAATGGTACAAGAAAGCAGCAGAGAAAGGACACGCTAGTGCTATGTACAATTTGGGTGTCTTTTATGCCCATGGATGGGGAGGTCTTGAAGCTAGTAGCGAGAAAGCAAGACAATGGCTGGAAGCTGCAGCGAATCTTGGACAAGATAACGCTCTGGCTGCGCTTGGAAGAAAGAAGGATGGATCTCTTCCTGCCTCTCCTCCAGGTTAGTTAAGTTATTTTTCATTATTGAATTAGAAAATTAGCTTTATTCTATTACTCTGAAAGGTTTTGATTATTTTTATTTAATCTGTTAAATATAACAATTACTTTTTTTGATATTTTTGTCATTTAAGTTAAATGGCATAATGTAGTAAAAGAGTAATTTTTAGCAGTTATCTAAAATGCAATTCCCTGATTCTTCAGTTAAGAATCTAGCTGAAAATATGAAGAAAATTGTTCCTGCATTGATAACAATGATTGATTTTTTTTTTTGCATCTTTTTAATACTTTGACAATGGGAGGGAGGGAAACCTAGGTGGGCTGTTGGGATGGAGATCTGGAGAAGGCAGATAGTCCACTTTGACAGATTCCTTTTCCAGTTTCTCGGTACTTCCTTTTCTCAAATAACAAAACAAATTTAAAACAAATCATTTGTGTATTTATTCTGTTTTTTAAATACCATCGCCAATTGTTACTCTACCGTATAATTTACATAAAAAAGCTTTTAATTATATAATTCATATAATTAAATATACAATTTCAATGTTTTTTTCCATGATATGAAATGCATTATTTTCTTATATGTATTAACATTATGAAAGATATAAAACCATTATACACAATATAATAATATTTTATTTGCAATATTATTATATTTATTTAGTTTCCCATCGTCCTTTTTGATTCGTGATTTTGGATATGATACTGGTGGAGTTAAAAATGATTATTAGATTATTAATAAACCTATCTAATTATCTGATTCTATTAAATTTTAATATTTACAAATTACCGAACAAGCAAAAATTATATACGATTTTGACTAAAAAAAAATATATCTATATAAAAAAACTACTAGAGGGTTCTAAAAATTGAACTGCCTCAGCAGTAAACTGTCATCAAGCATTATAGAGGAAAAAGTGCTCTACTGCTCCAGCAGAAAACCGTCTGCAGGAACGACCTCTGTGCATACTGCTTCAGCAGTATACTGTCATGAAAGACTAAGGAAGTTTCTGGATTAAACCTTTTTAAGAAATTCATAACTTTTTTCTTAATGTAAAAATGAAAAATGAATTCATAAATCTTGATTGCATATATCCATGCATTATTGGATTTAAGACCCTTATTTATTCCACTGAGGGCAGAAAGGGAGTGCTTGGTGTATAACATTTATATTAATAACTGTTTATAATATTTGATAGTTAACTATTTTGAGTAAATAATATCCTAAAACTTTTTTCATAGCTATCCCTAATGATTGGGGCTTCATGGACTCTAAGCCTACTTTAGAAGACATTAGTAATGACCCAGAAGAACTTTTTAAGTTAGCATCATCTTATGAAAATAGTCCGTGTGGTAAGTTTTCAATTTGAATAATACTTTTTGTTTTGTGTGAATTTCTTAAATAAATTAATTAAAATATCTATTCATAGAAAATATATTGAAATTTATTTTTCTTATTTAATACTATATTAATTTATTTTAACTGTTAATAGATGATTCACTGCAGCCCTACCTGGTTTTAGAATTGTACAAAATGGCATCAGATTTGGGCCATGCTGAAGCTAAATCAAAATATAAGATACTGCAAGCATACAATACTGTTGGTCTTTTAACAGGTATTTTATTTATTATATTTAATATTTTTTGTGTAAGTTTTTATTAAAATCTATAGAAAAAAATAATATAAGTATCATAATAAGGATTAGGGTTGCTAACTCCTAGACATTAGTTTAACAATTTAGTTTTAGTTTTACCAGTCTTGGAGCTGTGGCCTCTTACCTATATAGCACTGATAGTCCCACCTTACTCTGATATAGTTAATATTTTAGCCAGTTTTTAAAAACTAAATAATACAAAAAATAAAATAAAGTTATATATATTTCAAATTTTTTTCTTTACTTTTTCAACAAACATCATTGTCAATGCTACCTAGATTGATCTCCCTCCTATTGCTGTCTAGGCCAGAACTCTTTAATTTAGGATTACCCATAATGCAGCTATCTAAGAATATATATGAGGCGCTCCATAAAAGAAGGGCGAATCCGCCATGCCACTGATTTTTTTTTTTTTTTTTTTTTACTTAATGGCTCATATAATATACCATATATAGATGATGCTTATAATAAGATCATCACATGTTCTATAGGATTTATATTATATAAGAATACCCTGCATATATATTATTATACGAGTAGTCAAAAAAAAAAATTGCTGACATGGCGGATTCACCCTTCTTGTATGGAGCGCCTCATATCAGCTATGCCAAATGAATTAGCAACAGTCCCATCCATCAAAAATCATTCCTTATATAATAAACTATCTTCACCTCTCCAAAATATTTAAATTCTTGAAGAAGGTGGATTAAACACTTAGCACTGCTGACCGATAGACAAGAACTTCTATGTCAGGCACAATATTTATCGTTTGTGAAAAGCACTAAATCCACCTTCTGGCCCATACAGCCCTTCCTGAGAGCATGAGTTGGTGGCCAGGTGACTCCTCTGTTAACTTTATTTGTTAATAGTAAATTTTGCTTATCTTAAACCAATCATGGATGACAAAGTGAATTTTAAAAATAGTTGTAGCATTACTTTAATAACTTATATTGCTGATTGTTTAAATAATGTTACATGATGATTAATATTTTGTGTTTTCTCTTAGAGTATGTTTGCAGAGGAACCAAACCAAGAAGCGATAGTTTCAGTTTTAAATTTCCTACTCTATATTAGATAGTAGATCATATCAACTTTAAGTAAAATGTTTATTGATCTTTTAATTTTAAATTTTATTTTTGATCAATTAAATATTTGGTATACAAATATTTCTGTATATTGTAAACAGAAGAATGGAATCGTCCATTTATTAGTCTAAGTAATTTCTAGAAAGTTATCTAATTATTACTTGGTCAAAATCAGCATTTTCAATCAAATAAAATGAAACAACTATTTTAAGGAGAGATGTATAATGCGATTAAGATTGTTTTTTTTTTTTTTTTTATATGGAGACTGTCTTGATAATTTAAATATATTATTAAATTTTTAAAAATATAATAATTATTTTATTAGGTTGAAAATTTTGTTTGACTTGTATGAATAAATTTATTCATTTTTCATTAATACCAACTAAATTAACTAATGTATTCCTATTTTTAGCATCTGATTATTTACTAGTTTTTAAATAATATTGTTCATTGTTTACCATTTTTGGAATGGTTTATTATTTTTGTTCATTTCATATTTATAACCAAGATTTTAGAGAATCTTAACTTGTCTTCTGTAATTTTAATCCTTTCAAAAGTTTTTCATGTGATAGTTTTATTACTGAAGTCTTAGACTATTTATTATGTTGTTTTTTTAAAATTATATTTTATTTTGAATTGTGTATCTTCCTTATTTTCTAAAAATAAGCATTGTTGTTTATTTTTGTTAAGTGAATGTTATAAGATAACGAATGTTGAAAACATGTCTGTGATTACTTTTTTATTTTTTAAAATATATATTTTGGATCTGTGTATAATTTCCAAAAAAGATACCCCAGTTTGTTATATTTTTAATACTTAAAGTTTGTGATGTATTGTCTTTGTGTTAATGTTTTTAAATACTGTAATTCGACTATGAAAGGAATGTTGAATGAAATGAGTGGCAAGTTGCAGATTATGTTTATTAATAGAGGAGACTGTATTTTTTGAAAGTATATGCCAGAAAATTGGTTTGTAAAGGGTATTGACTTTAAAACTTAGGTTTATCAGGTGCCATTTAGTAATAGTGATTTATTTTACATTCTAATAAAGATTATAAAGCAAATAGATTATTCAAAGTTCTTCCTTTTCCCCCTCTCCTTTCATTTTTTTCTTCTAATTTTTAATCAAGAAATTTTGAGAAGTTTTTATAATAGATCTTTACTAAAAGTATAGTCAGGCTTAAGGTGGCCACTAACGGTCACTTAAAATGGAACGATGAAGTGGAGCCACTGGAGTGAAGATAATTTCAAGAGCTCCAGTGATAATCACTCCACTCTGAACTCATAAATACTGAAATTTCAGGGATTTATAAAAAATATTATCTCTGAATATTATGAAAATTATATTAATAGTTAGGAAGGTGGAATTAGTAAGTTTGCTACCCACAGTATCCTGATAGATGATTTTGGTTACAACTTTTTTCAATATAATGGTTAAAGTTGATAAACAAATATTTTACAGTATTTATAGAGTTTTGAGCATTAATGGGATATAAACAGTATCACTACAATAATAAGAACATTAAATAAATTAATCATTACTCAAATAATTAAAAACATTGAAAATATTAAGTATATTATAAATAATAAATCCATGAAAAATGTCTATTTCCTTTTAATTAATATATAATTTTTTTTTAATCATTATTAATATTAAAATATTGCTGATTAAAACAATAAACAAAATTTTAAGTTATTCAAATCAATATATTAGTAACATAAGTTTATATAATCAATATCGTAAATTTTAATTATAGTGTATTTACAGACCAATAAAAACTGTGAAAAACACTCATGACCGGTTGGAGTGATCGGATTTTGGGATGGCGTGATGGAGTTTAGGATATTTAGAACTCCAGCCGAATTGCACTCCAAAGAATCCACACAGGATTTCACAGTCACGGTCATTCCGTGTTCCATTTGGCATGTAACGGTTGGAGTGGGTCGATCGTCAATGATTCCCTTTACACTTCTGGAACTTTTATATAGTAATATTCTCTGTTTTATGATTTTTTTGGGAACTTTGATAATTATTTAGAAAATTATTATATGTTATGATTTTCCTATTTTATGAAGTTTCTATTTCTAAAAAATGTAGCTGAGATTTGAATACCACTCACTTTTTCTCTATCGTACCTTTGAGCATCTGATTATCAATAATATCATACTTATATTTTTTATACTGTGGAATATCATGTGATCGCACGAAATCATCAATAGGTTTGCATTTGGTTCTCTCCCTACCATTACCTGTTATGCTCCGTAATTTATGTATCTTTTTCTGGTTTTATCTCTTTATTAATTAGTATATTTTATCACATCCTAATAATCTGTTGTTTCATTACACAACTTGTGAATACTTAATAAGTTCAGTAATTAGTTTTAATTACTCATAATTAGTTTTAACAAATACATTAATTTTTTTACCACTTATTTTGTTAATTGTTTACCCAATCAATAAATTAAATTTTAAACCTCAATGATCTGGTCTTTAAAATTGAAGATGTATTTTATACTAGTATGGTAACAATAGTCCTATATGATTGCATCATACCTGCTTTTGTCAATCTGATCAAATCAAACAGATTTATTTGCATATATTAAACTTTTCTAAGTATTTACGTTGATGTGTTCTTTGGTTCAGATTTATCAACGGTACAACTTTTAAAATATGATGAAACTTATATATTTTTAACTTATAAATTATTCAAAAATTGACTATTAAAATTGTATACAAAAGTTTTCGAACTGATAATTTAAAAATATTGAAATTTTGTAAAAATGTGTACATTAATCTCATTTTCACCCACACATTAATCAAGACAATGTATTCTTTCTTCATAAGAATTTTTTGTTAAAAGCTTGAAATTTATCGAAAATTGTTATTGTTGGGTTTGCACAACTGCTCTGATCGTAGTTTCAGGCTCGTAATTTTTCTTTTGTATGGTGAAAAGGTCTAATTATAGTTGTTCTGTAAGGTATGTGTATTATTACTTTCAGATTTTGATATATTAACTTGCTGTTAAATTATTTTCTTTCACTGCATGAAACAGGTAATGTTTTGTCCCTTGGAAATAACGTAAATTAAGAAAGGGTTTTAAAAATTGGTTGCTAAGTTTACCAGTTAAAAGAATAATGTTCTCTGAAACATTGTTTATTGAAAATTGGTCATTTGTCGATTTTTACATATGAATGAACTTTTAATGGCGTTATGCAAGTTATTCGACTCCAGATCATTATTCTACCATTTTATCGTTTAAATGAAAACTCCATAATAAAATAAAAAATGGCTTCCCATACTTAGCTGGGAATTAGCGTTTTTAATATCTATCAAAGACAGAATTTGTTAACTTTTGTTGTACCTACATAAATAATTTGTGAAAAAGTTCGTATCTAAAAATGCTCATTAAATTTAATTGGCATGCTAAAAAAAAAAAGGTTTACATTTTTAAATAAGTAGGTAGGTCTATCTACCTGGATCTATCTACTTTTTAAGAAACCTACATTTTTAATTGAAATTAATTCTCCTGTGAGGGAAGGAGGGAATCTAAATAGGCATAAACATTTTTTATCTTGGTTTTAGAATTCTAATTGTGAAAAATCTATGATACTCAAATTATAAAGAATAAGTGAAGTTTTATGACATAATTTATGAATATTGGAAATCATTGAATTTTTTTTTTGTGTGTGGTTGCCTCCCTGTGCCCGCTTTATGAGCTCTTAGTAATGAAACCTTCTCAAGTTTGAAGTAAAATGGATCCTATTAATTTTGTGTCTCTCTTGTTAAAACTATGTAGGACATCACGATTTTAGAAAGAAAATTAGATTTAGTGTTAATGTAGTGTCGTAAGTATTAAATGACGATTGTTTTCTTAAGAAATAAAATAAAATTTTCCAATGTTTAGTCTTTACAAATTGGTTTTGTGATATGAATTGTGTCACTGTTAATGTTAACAGTATTGAAAACAAGCTATCACCGGTTTGAGATTAGTGCACCCGCTGTTGATTATAGTAGCATAATTATAAATGTTGAAATTATTATTCGTCAACTGATCTTTCAAACTTAATACTATATATTTGGCTAGCTTGGTTTACCTAAATATACTTATTCATAAATAACTATAATCAAATCCATCAATGGAATTGTTTATTACTTATCACTATTTTGATTATTGAGGAATGAGTAAAAGTTCCTGTTAAATTTAATTTTTATTTTTATTTATTATTGAAATAATTTTTTATTTTGGATAATTTTCCTGGCTCATTTTCTTTCTGATAGCAATTTTCTCTAACTTGGAAACTAAAGGCATTTAAAACAATAAGTTATATATTTTTAACTTGCTTATACTCTGAATATTGATGATTGTACAACTTAATAAATATATTCTGCTTAACTTGTTTTGTTCTGACATAAATACTTTTTTTTAACTATGATGAATTACTGTAACCTTAGAGTGTGAATGCTTTAATCAATAAAAACAAAATTGTTAACTGTGTTTTCGCATTTTCTTTTTGATGTTACTATGAAGAATAGTCAGGCTTATGCAAATAAGCCTTGTTATTTTTGTTAAAAGCATTTTTTATTTTAATTTTTTTTTTTAATACAATATATATAGAAATTATGTATATAATATTATTTTATTTATGAGATTATCTTGAATAATATTACAATTTAAAATCACATTTAATTTATTTTGTAAAACTTTCCTTATCTGTTTCTATAATTCGTTCCAAAACTCAATCAGTGGTGGTTATGAGACCTTTTATTTATAATATGAAAAGATTCTTTTGACTTTTAGACGATTTGAAGGAGGGAGCATCTTGAAAGTGAAAAGCTGATATGAATTAAGCCATATGGTTACAATCAGCATAATTTCTTCTCCTTAATTATGTCATTCATTCACTTTTTTTTATATTGTTAAGGATTTCTACTTTTCTTTCTTAATTTTTTAATACTTAATATTATTATGTAATATTATTAATATTTATAATATATAAACTTTATAAATTGAAAAGTTGTCTAGAAATGAAGAACAACGTGGCTGAAAATCTCATAAAGAAAAAAAGGCTTACCGAAAAAAGACTGTTACTTTTTATTTCAAGTAGTTACTCCATACACAAATGTAGATGGAGATAGTTATAGACCAGAATAAAAAAAAAATCTTATGTGCTCTAGAAATTAAACCCATTCCTTTTTGAATTGATTAGTATATTTACTCCATCAATTTTATAATTAACCCTCTGAATACTATGGGATCCTTATAGAACCCCCTACATTTTTAATTTTTTTAATAATGTTTGAAGATACTTGTTAACACCTGTTCACGTTCAGTGAATTTTAGCATGAAACTATATGGAATCTTTAGAAATGGAACTAGAGAGCCTTATATATATATATATATATATATATATATATATAGAGAGAGAGAGAGAGAGAGAGAGAGAGAGATTTTTTTCTCTCAAAAACTTTGCTGGGGGATCCTTTCGGGAATCAACTTGGCATTATATGTATCCTTTTTTTGTTGATTTATTTCCAAAAAAATAAAAGAAGCACACAAGGTGGCTAGCCAATATTACATTAAACAACAATTTTTATTATTATTATTATTTTTTGCTAAAATAACATTATTATTAATTATTTAATTTTATATTATCATATAACAATCAGTAACCATAATTAAATTATTTATCAAAAGGATCTAAGTAAAAATAGCTAATTAATTTATCAAAATGTTTCTTGCAAACTATGTAAGGTGCATAAATCTAAAAAAATAATGTGTTTGAAGTATGACTGATTATTTTTTAGTTCAGTTTAAAAAAAAAAATTGTCTTTAATTTTGCAATAAAACTGTTTTGTAAATTTATATTTTTTTGTTATACCAATACCCTCTTTATTTACTACCATTTGAGAAATATTGGATATTCAAATTTTTAATTAGAAATATGAAAAAATATTAATTATCTTTATTGAACAGCTCACAGACTAAGAAAAAAAAAAAAGTGCAATTTTTATTTATTTTTGAGCGTAGGCATAAAGGAAACCAAAATTAAAGGTGAAATTCATTATCAGTATCTATATTGTACTCGCTTCGGCGGTACATATACTAAAAAATTGGAACATTATCAGTATCCAAATACAAGTTAAAGTACCAATTTTTAACTTTCTATTCATTAATGCGATTCGGATCCCGAAAGAACCCTATGCAATTTAGCAATTCTAAGTTATTTTCTAATGATTTCTGAAAATAATTTATCAGATATTATGTTAATGAACCAATAGCTTTACATTTTGCTTCATACTGAGTGACGGTTTCTGCTCCACAAAGAATGGTTAGTTTTGAAAAAAAGGGACTATTACAGTAATGGTAATAAAAATTGAAAGAAAGGTATTTATGGATACTTTATATATGTTGAAGAAATAAATTAATTGAATAATAATTGCTTAATTAGTAGTTTTTAAAACAGCACTGCCAGTAGCATAGCCAGGATTTTGTTTCGGAGTGTCTATCCAAGGACCTACTTTAAAGAAACCCACTCTGACCTTTGCATTTCTTATTAATAACATGCTGTTTATGCTATTTAACTTTTATCGTGCTAATAAACATGTACCATTGGAACCTTGGTATTGTACAGTTTATAGTGCATCTATTAGCCCAAAAAATAAAAGGTTTTAAAATTTAGAACAGAATAATGATTGAGTTTTCTTTTATGAAAGGAATTAAGATAGTTCTCTTATAGTAGTAGATAGTATAAGATAGTAGATTCTCGGATAGTTTTGTATTTCATTCATTTCCCTATCGTGTATTGTCTTTTTTCTCTGAATTTACATCTTTTAAAAAGGTATACCAAGTGAAGGATATTGGTAAACTAATATAATAAATGCCTTTTAATTATCGTTGGCTAATTTGTTTTTAGTGTAATATGATAATTAAAAAAAAAATTGTACCACTGCAACCCATGAAGGTTGTTGGGTTCATACTTAATTAGGCACTGTTTATCTGTACACTGTTGTAGTATTAGTTCAAAACTTTCAAAATTATTTTTAATTCTTTATTTATCATATATTATATTAATATATAAATAAAGAATTCAAAGTAACTTTGAAAGTTTTGGACTGATATAATTATAAAAATGTCCATATAAAAATTTATTTTGTGTCCTTTGGAAGTTAATGTTAGCATTTGAGATTTATAAATATTGGAATATTTTTATTTTCTGTTTCATTGATTTCATTACTGTATTGTGCTATAGAATAAATATTATGTTTATCAATAAAAACATATTTATTTATTGTTAATTTATTTTATGAAATTTACAAAAACTTTTTATTCAAAAACAGTTTTATTTATTCTTCCTTCCAGTTACCTACTACAGATTTATGAAAGTAAGGCTTAGCGTAACAATTATTTACACTTTTCTGTGCATGTCAGTACTGTTTTGATTTATTTATTTTGGAGCATGAGTTTTATGACTTTTATGTAATAAATCTGGTTTAGGTGTTATGCTTCTTTTTTGAGCCATCTTATTTATTATTCCTGTTCTCAATTTTATCATAAAATACTTCTCAAATTTTAACTGGAGAGTTATTTATTTTTCTCTTATTGCCCCATCAATTATCTGTTTCAAAATACAGTGCATTACTGATAGATATTGTTTTTCTTGCAGAGTATTTTTTATTGCAGCCCACTGTCTTTGAAAACAAAGTTTCCCATTTACCGACATGGTTTTCCCGATTTCCACATATTACATTTGTCATTTCTTCTGGTAAGAATGCTGTCAATAAAATTATTTTTCAGGGCAATTACTAAGTAGAATTTTCTCCTGCTGATTGTTGCACTTTACACCTTTAAGCACTTATGTACTAAATTAATAGATGAAATAAAGTATGTTGTTATACCGTATAGGTCTTGGTTTGGATTTCGCTGTTTGTATTGTAATCGACTCAAAGTTATAATCATTTTAAAACTGTTTAACAATGCCTAAAAGAGTAATTCATTTTGATAGATGATTTACATTATTATTGCTTAATAGATCTCAGCTGTTAGTTTTGCTTAAACTTGCTTAAGAGATACAATCTCCTAATCGTTCCTTGATCTATATGGACTCGCTTTTGAGTTAGTTTACTTGTCAGTGAAGGTTATTGATATTTTCTTTTAAATCATATTTATAATATGATTGGAAATGTACAGTAGTAATTCATTTTTTTTTTTTTTTTTTTTTTTTTTTTTTTTTTTTTTTTTTATCAATGGCATTGGTCTATACATCACAAACATTATTATAACTTTACGTTAATTTCAATATAATTAGTAAAAAAAAAATCTAGACCCCGGGCGGTCTATAACAAATTTGTACATATATAGATGCACTGACAACTTAGTTGCATGCTTTTTTTTATATTTTTATGGTATGAATGTTGCAGATGTTGGGAAGAATATTTGGAAAATTAGCATTTATGAGTAGGTTTATTTCTATTTAATGACATGATTTTTGATGCCTCCTGAATTTCGATGAGGCATGTTAGATATATGCCCATTTTTCTGGCTGAAACAATCTTTTTTTTTTAAATAATTTATAAATCATTTATTAAAAAAAAATTCCTCTATTAACCCCAACTAATTAATCATCTTGGAATTAATGCAGTCCCTTTTTTAAATATAGGAATGTTATAAAATCCCAATTTTTATCTTTTAAAAGATGAACAGTCTAATAATAGATGGAAATCACATACTCTTTTTTTTCTGTAATGATTTCCCTAATTTTCTGATGAAGCATATAACAATTCTTGGTTATATCATATGGTATAGGAGGATCACCCTACCCTGACTTTGTTTAATTTTTAATATCTATTAGACAAATGATTACCCACTCAGCCTCCCAACTGAGGAATAATTTCCGGTTGTAATCTAGTTTTAGGATTTATTTTTCTGTCATCACATATTGCTTAAATATTTAATTAGTATATAATATAAATTTAAATCTTATTCCTATAATGATTCATTTAATAGAGTTTATAAATGGTATTTAAATTATTCTACTAACAATTTTTCGTTATTGAAATTTACACAATTAAGTTTGTTGTTTGATGTCTATTTCAAAATATCAGTTATAATGATAAACTAATTTGATAATTGATATTTAATTTAATACTTTAAAAATATGTAAAAATTTAGTAATTGCAAATGTATTTTACAAAAACAGATCAATAAGATTTCTTTGTTCATTAAGAAACAAAATTCACTTTCATTTGATTTCAGCTAAATCAAATTTTAGTTGTTTAATGTAAGCGTCTAAAATAAAAAAATTAAATTAATATAACAATAATTACACAGGGTTACAGTGATTTTTTGGCGCAGGATTTCAGAGTTGAATCTGAATTATGCCAATGTTCTAAATACGAGGAAAATGTTTGATTTAGCGAATTGACTCTAGTTTGTGAAATAAAGCAATATATACTATATTTATACATACATACTTTACATATTTATGTTTAAAGATAAACAAACTTTTTTTTTGAAGTTTTTAATTATTTAAATTAAAATACTGTTATTATTTGTTTATTTAGAGCCTTATGCAGAGATAAAGAGTGTGTATTTTGAAACGTCGCAATTATTAATTTTTAAAAAATATATAGGTTGGGACGCTCAAACTTTATTATTTATTTATTAAAATATAAAAAAAAACTTTTATTTTATAATAGGAACAGAATTATGAATGACAATTAAATAGAATCAATGAAATGAGAACCTAGTTTAAAAAAAAAAAAAAAAAAAATAGAGTCAATTTGAACAAAGTAACTATCGTGTATCTTAGCTCATTAATGTATCTAAATTCACTCAAACACTTGTGCAGCAAAATAAAATAATAAAAAAAAGTATATTTTGTTCCCCATAGTTATTTATTTAAATTTAAATTTTTCTTTTATTCTGTACATAGATGTGGAATGAGTTTTAAACAAGTGATCTTTGTTTTAGGTGCTGTTTGTGTAAATTAACTAGTGTCCATGCTTTTGCCTTATGTGTTTCCCAAAAAGTTAAAATAAAATGATGAAAAGTTTGAGCAAAAAGTGCATTGTTTTCAAGTGTTTTGTGTAGTGTTTGTGTTGGCTTTGTTGCACTGTGATAACAGCGGATAAATGTCTTCAACTTCTCAAAGGTGTGTGCTTAGTATTTATTTGTATTGCATGATATTTATGTATACTGATATAAATAATAATTTTGTTGCATGAATCATGGTGTTTTATCAGAATTTTTACCTGCTGTTGCAAAAATATTTACAGATAATGGAGGTTGAATATTAATATCTAATTGTCTTCGCCTAGTATAAATCATCTTTCTGGTGATATCACATGAAATGCAAGTTTTTTGGAATAACATTTAACAAATGAAAATTTTAAAAAAATTGCTATTGTCTTCTTTCTTTTTTATTATTAATGTTGTTCTCAAAAATGACATTTTGTTTGAGAGATAGTGTTTGCTTGCACAACCTGTTTTTAAAATAGTTTGTTTCTTTTAGTAAATTTTACACCCTTTATCAGGCTATATACAATATTGGATTCTTTATTTCCATATAGGCATTCCATGGTACTTCCAAAATGGAACTTAAAAGAATTTTAATTTTTCAAACATTCAGATAGTTTTTGAAGATTTTCATAAAGTGTTTATTGCCCTATAAACTCTACATAGGGAACATTTTGTCATTAAACTCTTTAAACATTGCTTATTAATTAGGTGAAAAACGTAAATATTCATGAGACCACAAAGGCATTTAATGTGGATTGCTCAAAAGCTAAGTATAAACAACTTAAAGAAAAAGTTGATTTTTTTTTTTTTTTTAAATCATGTAATATGTTAACCGTTTTTTAGAACCATTTATGATTCTTACTAGACAAGCAAAGTCCTTTAGAAATAAAATAATTGAAAGAGAAGACATAGTAAAGGTCGATTCTCTGTGAGGGAAATAAAAATGTCTATTCTTAGATTTTTTCCTCTTTCTTTCAAGAGAATTCTCCTTTACAATATATTTTGTTTCATTTGCTTTATTTTTGACAAAAGAATGTATTAATTAGCCCATTAACTGTTAAATTATTTCTGTTGATTAGATTGCTACAGAAAAATATCACACATGCACATTCATAATGAAAGGATCATGACTCAAAATGTTCATTTTTTGGAAGATTTTCAGTGGGATCTGTATAAACCTAGTGAATAACCTTGAAATATTATTCTTAAACAACAAATTTAGTTCCAACCTGTTGTGAAACAGTCCAAACTCTGTAGAGCAAGAGTGTCAAAGTCAAAGACTGTGACGTTCCAAAAAAACAAGATTTTAGTTTAATTGGACTGCAGAAAATAAAAAATACTTAAAAATCAATTTTCTTAGAAATATAGATTTATTTAAAAAATAATTAATTTGAAAAACTCCTGAAATTTAACATCTTTTTTCTGCTACTGTCTTTCTTATTTTTGTAAAAATCTTATTCACAGTGATTATTTACAAAATTTAACCAAGGTGAGTATCATTAATTCTGGATCTAATAGCAGACATTCATATTTATAATTAAAACTCATTGCTCACGCTGCTAAGCAGTCTTATACATGAAAATAATTTAATTTTTAAAATTTGGTTATCTGGACCTGGGCTTCATAAATAATTGAAGGGTTTGATACAGATGATTTAGGACTTCTGTGTATATCTCATCATGATATTAGTTCTTACAAATACATGCTTTTTAGTTGTCTTCCATTGGTTGTGTTCGTTTGGGTTGTATAACATGCTCTGTGATTAATTTGCCTTCTTCATATTAACTAGCATCACTTTCCCTTCTTCGTTTCTTCTATAAAATGATAGTAAATGAGGGAAACTGAGATTAATGAATTGAATTTCACATGAATACTTAGTCCCTGTTACAAACAAAACTATGATTAGAATTTTACTTGTCACTCATTATTTATTTACTCGAGTTAATACCCAGCTCTGCTTCTAGATCGTAGTTAGTTTTCATAGTAATTTCACTTGAATATTATTACTTTAATCAAGTGATCTCTAAACTCCGATTTAAGACTCTGATTTGATCTTCATTTGCCATACAAAGTCTTAAGGTAAGTAAGCAAAATAAGAATATTTATATCTGTCAGTAGTTGCCTGAGAGTAAAAGGAAATCTTATTCAGCTATTATTAAGTGAATAACTCAAGTGAGTCAATGGGTGATATGAATTAACCACATTAAATAATAAATGTTTTAATCATTTGATATACCACATAGCACTTTATTCAAATGTAGTTTTCTTGCTCAAGAAAGTAAATAAGCTAATTTTAAATGTTTATGAAATATACAAACACATTTTTATTGGTGATTAATCCATTAATTATTATTAAAATCAGGTAGTTTTAATTACTTAATTTTAAGCAATTACTAAAGAGGTGAATAAAGTAGTAGTAATTAATAAACTTACTTTGTTTAACTTTTTTTAACATCAGTTTGTAACTTCATTCAGAAACTTATCCCTACTCATAATAACTTGTTAGTGTGTAAATGAAATTCAATTACTTCCAATTGTTACTAAATATTGGTTGTGAAGGTATTTATCTGCTAACATGCCCTAACAGTTACTGTTACCGACAGGCAGATATTTTTGCCAAAATTCTCTCAATCCAGGAAATGAAACTTGTAATGCTATATTGTATTACGTGACTAAAGGAACTACTTACTGCTCCTCCTAAGACACTGTACTAATTGGCCTTCAAGATGGAATTATATAAATTCTACATCTGATTATATACTACCTGGCGCTATCTGACTCTTGTATACAAACAACTCATATAAATATAGACAACTCTTGTATACCTGACAATAGCAGTACTTATGTTATCAAGTAGAAATGCTATAAATAATTCCTGTTTATTATTCTTCATGAATGAACTGTTAAAGGGGAGTGGGCATAGAATTCGATTTGTAGATTGGGATCTCGTGGTCTAAGAATTGGGAGAGGAATGCAGTGCAAGAAGACCAGAAATATGTGAGGTGTAATAGATTAGTGAGTTATCTAATTATTTTATAAATATTTATATGTTTCCTATACTAAATGAACCAGATTTAAATTTTGAATTGGCGTTCACTAATTTTTCTCTTGAGTGGAAATTAGTGGGCTTTGTAGGGTTGAAAGCATGGTTCTACTGACACTTTCTGGGTCCGCTAACCTGAACAAAAATGACTTCCTGACATTAGTCAGGAATAAATCAGATGAATTGAGCACAATACTTTCCACATTGTCTCCCAGAGAGAGAGAGAGAGAGAGAGAGAGAGAGAGCATGAGGTCTAAAATCAGACATCCCTAACACTGCTTGCCCCATTTTTCTGTAATATAATTTAATATTAGTTGAGAAATTAATGTATTTACAATTTAAAATGATCTGTCATGAAACAATAACATTAACACCATTATGGAGGGTAATTTTTTTAAATTTTATTTTCAAATATCAATGCATCACAAACAATAAATTAGACAAGAAATAAATTTCGCCTCTTTAATGCGTTTAAAATTATTAATTTTATTTTCCTGATTTGTTGCCTTCCTTCCCCCTCCAAGAAGGCAGCGTGGCCGAGCGGTCTAAGGCGCTGGTTTTAGGCACCAGTCCGAAAGGGCGTGGGTTCGAATCCCACCGCTGTCAGATTTTTTTTTTTAATTTAATTAATGTTGTTTTTATTTGAATAATCTAGTAATGTTTAGTGAATTGTACCCCACTTTACGGTTTTCATATTAAAGTTTATTGAATTTTTTTTTTTAAATTATGACTACTACGATTATTACACATTTAGTTGGATAGTTGAGTGTAAACCAGCTTAAAATTAAATTTCCTGGCGAAACTATTGCGTGGATTTTAAATGGAAGAAATTTTGGACTCCAGTTATCACTTAATCTTAATAAAAAATTTTTCCCGTAACCACCTGTGCGCAGTTTTTCCTTTAACCTACCTCACATTTCATAAGCGCAACTTCCAACTTCCGCTGCGTTGCACTCCGACTGGTTATTATTATGGATACTGTTTTTATAAAATTATTCATTCATTAAAAAAATTGGACAATCGTGGTTAATCGTCTAAAAATTTGAAGATTTAATTATTCAACAATATATAAAATATAATCTATTATTCTAGAAACTCTAAAAATATAATACAAAGACTACACTATGTTTTTCTCACAATCTAATTAATAATAAATAAAAAAAAGCTCCTTATTTTCTGTAAAAAAAATGAATATTTTTAAAGTTTATGGAGTGCACATCGAACTATTAAGTAACGACTTGCTAAAGGTTGGCTAAAAAGTCACATAAAATCTCGTCTTAAGTTGTTAAAGAACAAAGGTAAAAATAAAAATCATGATAAAAATTGATAAAAAATTTTTTTTTTTACCACAGCTTCCCACAACGTACAGAATTATTTAAATACACTTCAAAATTGTTTTGATAAATATCGTACAAAAATTAACATACAAAGATCAAATCATGTAACATTTACACTTGGACTTTGAGACTGCCCTCCACTTACACTGTTTAATATTCCAGTACCAAAAGAAACGGAGGCAAAATACTAGGTACTCACAATGGACAGACGACTGATTTGGAAATCACACGACTACTTTGAAAAAAAGATTGACTCTCCGACTCTCTTATAAGACCATACCATAAAAACGAGCAATAACTTACTAACAAAATTATTTTATACAACATGCTTACGCCACTCAGGGGCTCATGCGAAAAATCGCACTTACAGACCATTCAGATCTTCCAGTCAAAACTTCCTGTAAACCCCTAGTAGGAGGTTTACCAAAGATGAACACATACAATATATGCCAAAATGCATTTGTAGACATTTTCAAATATTTTTTTAATACATAATATTATATAAAATATTAATAATACAAGACGGTTCTAGGGCTTCTTCTCTTGGTCCTTGTAGTACGCCATTAATGAAAACTTTCTGTTTTTTAACTTTAAGCATATTATTCTTGAATTTTCACGCTTTTTGCCAGTGGTAATTAGATAGATTTAGACGTTTAAGGACGTATCGGTTTAAGGATGATTTTTCTGTACCTGTTGCTGGACTGATTCTCGTTTTTAATTTGGTTTATTATCATTATTAAATTTTTGCCATACATAATTCTTAAAAAATAATATTTGAAATGTGTATAGAGTAATGTTCAGTAATAAATGCCTTTCAAAACAATCAAAAGCGCGTTGAAGGTTAAGAATTTATTATCAGATAAAAAATGGGAAGTTTGTTATGTCGAGCATGAACTGTTCTGTTTTTAAGGTCCCACTTCTAGTGCCGAAGATGGTGCGTTGTATAGACAAATAGCTTTAAGAAGAATCTTGTGGGTGGAGCATAGGCCGGAAGGTAATGCTTAAGGAGAAGAAAGTATTCTGCCCCTACATAATGTCAGACAGCTACCTTGTCAAATATACCGTCTTGATTTTTTTTTTAAACATTTTGATTTGTTTTACATTCTTTCAACCGCGTGCACTAGTTCGTAATTGTTTATTTATGAATTAATTAAGTGGTTATTTCAATAATGAACGTTCATTCTTAGGTGCATGCACACTAAAAGGTTCTTCCTACTTGCAGCTCGGCTTCTTCCAAACATTGCAGTGACGCCACTTTACTTTGAACAGAAGGATTGACTAAAATACTTGCGCAGATATTTATTCGCACAGGAAGTACAATTTTTATCTTACAACTAGATAATTAAATGTACGGTGTAGCGGTTGTTAGATGACTAGACTGCGCTAACTTTAATTTTTGTTGAAAAATTAATCAGTCACGATTGCACCTAAGTTGGTAAAAACCAAACTCTGCTCAGTGTAACTTGATTTAGGACTAATTGACCTAAAAATAATAGACAAAATGAAAAAATATACCATATATTCATCCACACGAGAGAAGGGAATCTTCCGCCTTATCGGTTTGAGAGTGCTGAAGTTGTTTGGACAAAACTTTAGCCGTGAAGAAGTATTGTAGGTACATGATGTTAAATGTGGTCCTAAATTTATAACTCATTCTTGTTGCGCGTAATAAAAAAAATAGTTTACACGCATGATAAATAAGTTCTGGGATTTTCCTCTGTATTTTTGAAGCGAATAAGTACCAGGTTCGTACGTTATCCTGCACTCTGAAAATTTGCGCACATAAATTCAGTGTCACAATTATTTTTTTTCCAATAAAAGTTCAGCAGTTTATCTTTTTGCGATTTCGTCCTACTTTTCAGCAGCACCTATTACATTCCATTTATATAGCTTGCTCTTGATTTTATTACTGATGGTTGGAAAGAGTAAAATCCGGGAATGAAATATTTTTTATTCTACACTTTTAATGTAGAGTTTTTATTACATAAAGCTCATAAATAGGTTTAAAACTTGCTTGTTCGATATAATCTTTGGCTTTTGCTTCGAGCTATTTCCTAAAAAGTTTTTTACGCTTCCTTTTAAGACACAATTATATTCTCTTTCGGCGCTTTTCCATTGATTGAAGGGTCTGGAAAGCTAATGGACTCGGAAAAAGGATTATTGGGAAACTTGTTTATCAGGCGGGGTGTTGTAAAAATTGGGACTTCCTAATCGATTTGGCTAAACCGATTTAGCGTTCACCGCGAGGGAACGCCGTCGCTCCTCGGATTAAGGTTCACCCCCTCGTCTCCCCCCTCAGGCTTTAGCAATTGTGAGAATTGGATAAAC
Source organism: Rhaphigaster nebulosa (assembly GCA_948150685.1). Lineage (NCBI taxonomy): Eukaryota > Metazoa > Arthropoda > Insecta > Hemiptera > Pentatomidae > Rhaphigaster > Rhaphigaster nebulosa. Next base: position 86,733,453 of record OX411311.1, on the reverse strand, counting down.
CCTAGCCGCCGATAAACTCATTTTCTTTCTCCGCTCTCGAATAGGAACTGTCAGCGTGTTCAGACTAAGATGTCTGTGTTACCATGGCGTGTACTAAATGGAAATTATATCGTAAGCTTATAATATCTCTGTTTAACCCGCTGGGTAAAATCACGCGTGATTGTAGCTCATTACGGTTTGTCTAAGCAAATATCTGATGCTTTCTACGATGCATATATTTTTTTTTCTGTCGCCTTTTATATTTCTTCAATCTCAATAAGCCTGTTCAACCTCATTCTGTCTTATTATTTTTTAATTTCCTATGTGTAGCTTTTTGGTTTCTTTGGGGATTATCTCGATCCATCTGGTTTTAGATCTCTGGCATGATATCTCACTATCTGCTGAGGAAACTTATGGAAGGAAATTTATGGACGCTCTTATAGACAGCTTCAAGCCATCTTCAGTCCATTCTAACCAACTAGATTTCATATTTTCGATTAATAAACTTAAATTTATAAGTTAAAAGGAGAAAAACAGAAATAACAGAAAGATGAAACAAAATAATGGTAAGATATATTTGCAAGATTCCGGAACTAATCCTTAAGTTTCTCAATTAGCAGTAAATAACTAACCATTCAACGGTTCGCCAATTCAAGATTTCTCAACAAATACTGAAGGAAATAGTAGGAATCATAACAATACCTCTTATGTGCTATGTTACCTCCCTACTGTTTCTTTCTGTGTGTGTTAAAATGTCTTAGAGTGATGTGTTGCCTCTAGTTGACTTATCTATTTTAGACTGTTAATTTGTGTGTATAAGTAAAAGCTCTTAAATCTTATTATATATATATATATATATATATATATATATATATATATATATATATATATATATATATATATATGTGTATATTAGGGACTTGAATAAGTTCTCGCTGTTTCCCGACAGATGGTGTTATCTTAGTCTTTTTGCATCAGGCAATACTATAGCCAACTTTATCGTGAAGCTCCACCATTAGACCCGAAATCACAGTATATGTTATTCCGCCGAAGCGTAAACAACATACTTTTTCATAGCGTTAAACAGGTCGAATTTCGTGCGAAAAAAAGAGTATTTGCGGGGAATTTTACTACATTCCTTTTTTCAAAAAAAATCTGCATCTGAAGCACATAGAATTCTTGTGGAGACTTACGGCGACCATGCTCTGTCGGAAACAACATGCAGAGATTGGTTTAGACGCTTTAAAAATAATGATTTTAATATTGAAGATAAAGTCAAGATAATTGAACGTTCTGGCGCACCGAAAAAATTCAGACGCAAAATGAACTTGCAGAATCATTAGGAGTTGATCGCACAACAGTTTCCAAACGTTTAAAAGCATTAGGAATGATTCAAAAGCAAGGAAATTGGGTGCCGTACGAATTAAAGCCGAGAAACGTCGAACGGCGTTTTTTCACATGTGAACAGCTGCTCCAACGGCGGAAAAGGCAGCATATTTTAGCATCGTATCATGGCTGGCGATGAAAAGTGGATACACTACGATAACCCGAAGCGTAAAAAATCGTGGCGTAAGCCCGGCCATGCATCAACATCGACGACAAAGCCGAATATCCATGGTTCCAAGCTCATGCTCTGTATTTGGTGGGATCAGCTGGGTGTACTGTATTATGAGCTCCTCAAACCCAACGAAACCATCACGGGAGATCGCTATCGGCTACAATTGATGCGTTTGAGCCGAGCATTGAAGGAAAAACGGCCTCAATACGAGGAAAGACACGACAAAGTAATTTTGCAGCATGACAACGTTCGGCCACATGTTGCGAAACCGGTCAAGACCTACTTGGAAACGCTCAAATGGGAAGTCCTACCCCACCCGCCGTATTCACCGGACATTGCTACTTCCGATTATCACTTGTTTCGATCGATGACTCATGGCCTGGCTGAGCAGCACTTGCAATCTTATGAAGATGCCAAAAAATGGATCGATTCGTGGATAACTTCAAAAGATGAGTTGTTCTTTCGACATTGTATTCGTATGCTGCCAGAAAGATGGGAGAAAGTAGTGGCTAGCGATGGACAATACTTTCAATGACATGTTCTTTACTAATTTTTTTAAATAAAGCATTTATTTTCACGAAAAAACAGCGAGAACTTATTCAAGTCCCTAATATTATATATATACAAGGTAAAGATAATATATTTTAATATTTTTATGATTCCACTTTTAATCCCAAAATATTTTCCCATGATGGAGATTTTTAACTTTAATTTAAATTAATAATCATTAAGTAAAGCTTATTTTTATTTATCTCTTCTTTCTAGCTTTTAATAATTATTCATATTTTAAGGTCTGTAAAGTATCTGTGGTTCAAAAGTTTGGGTTTGGACTAATTTGCTGAGAAGGAGAGTGCTTCAAGTCGTATCTTTTTTTTTTTTTTTTTCACTGTCATTGTACCTTTCAAAAGTCTTGATACGAACTAATTTGATTTTATGAAGTTATTGCTTAAAAATAATTCAGAAACTAACATTTTATATCTTTAAAATTGTGACACACTTATCACAAAACTGGATTTTCATCATTCTTGGCTCTTGTCATTCATTTAAAGAATGAAGGCGAACTGAGGAAATAATAAGACAGGAATAAGAGAAGGGAAGAAACAGGAAGAGGAGAAGGAAATTATTCATAAACTGAAAATGGAAAAAAAAAATTATAATAAAAAAAGTGAAAAAAGGAAACAAAAACTTATACTTTCAAGTTCAGAAAAATATTTTATAATTATTGATATCATCTACAATGATTTATGTGCCATAAAAATTTTATTAATTAACGTATAACAGCAGAAATTATCACAGATCATAGCTTCAACTGTCCTCTACATAGAACTACTGTTCAACTTAGTCACCGTTAATGTTCACACGTTTGTACCATCGGGTAACTCAGAGGTGAAAACCATTCTGGAAAAATCCAGAGTTTTGCTTCTTGAGCCTATATTGTAAAGTTTTAACATTAGAAGTCTGTCAAGAGTTCCTGGAATTATTTGATGCAGAGCAACAGGACTTCTTCTAGAATGTCCCCTTCCTGTTTGGACCTAGGAAAGACAATCTAATTGATTCAAAGATGACTTGGATGACCTTAAAACAGCTTTAAAATCATGCATCAAGAAGCAAAACCTTGAATATTGTTCAATATGGTTTTGATGCCATGGTTACCCGATGCCACAAATGTGTGCACATTAAGAGTGGCTATTATGAACAGTAGTTTTGTGAAGAGGATTGGTTCAGGCTATGATCTGTACTAAAATATCTGATGTGGACAACACATGACTTCCTTGTACGCCTATTAAACTATAAATCGGTGGCTCAAAAAGTGATCCTCAATTTGATTACTAGTTTCCGAAGATTGCAGTACCTCAAAAACGACACTCAGCGTCGCGACACCCATTTATTTACACACACACACACACACACACACACAAATGGGGAGAAAAACCAGTACTCAATTTTAACACTTAAAAGAAGTAATAAAATGTTTAGTTAGATTGGAAACCAAATTGCGTTTGTAACCTTTATTACCGAAACATATGATTTATGTACTTAATTTAAACTGGTATACCTCGGCGAGAACTCTCGCATTAGATATTAGATATCAATGCTTATGCTAATCCCTAATACATTCGAGGTGTAAGCGATATTAGGGAAATAATATTATATTACCAAAAAAGTTTATTTAACACACACATTTGGTGAAGCTACATAGCTTGTAATAACTATGTTGAAGTTCCAGTTCATACTTAATAAGTAATTATCTTACACCACTGGAAAACATCTCTTCAATTTAGCAGTTAGCCAATTAGATTAAGCTACACCGTTTTCTATGTGTAGTATTCATATTTAACAGTGCCCTTTAGGGTTGGACATGGGAAACAATATACAATTTTCCACTCATTAAAAGTTTTTGTAAACAAACTCAAATGTATATAAAGTTGCCATGACAACGACACCTACGCAAGATGGCATAGGGCCCGTGCGGACCTAAATCGTGCGTTATCTCAAAAACGGTAGGTTTTTAAGCTTTAAAACGCTGGACCAATACGCTCCACAGGAGCGTATATGATCTTGATGCCCGCGTCAAAATCTTTTAAATCCAACTCATCCCGTCTCGATCCGCCGACTCTCAGTCGTCAAAGTTTTGAAACCTTCCAGTTTTTTCATCACTTTTATTTAAGCCCTAATAAGAATTTAACAATCGAAATTAGGATTCGTCACTTCTCTATGAAATTCCTTTTCTTTTGATACCTCACTCATCAAAATCCATCGTTCCTGAGAGCCGGAAAAGGGATCTATACTACCGTAATAATATATGGTAGTGATATAATTTTGGATGTAATCTTATTATGACCTTCAAATAAAGTACCCTTTTCGGCTCACCAATTTTAACCAAAATATATTAAATACATTCATATCGATATAAAAGTCCTATTTACCAAATTTGAGATGTTTTACATTATATTTTAATATAATTTTTGATGAAAGTCTAATATGACCTTCAAGTAAAGTACCGCTTCCGGTTTTTCAATTTAAACCAAAATCTAGTATGTTATTTAAATCAATATATAAGTTATAAATAATAAATTTGAGAAGTTTTGCATAGTATTTTAATATAATTTTTGATAAAAATCAATTATGACCTTCAAGTAAAGTACCACTTCCGGTGATCAAGTAGTAACCAAAAAAGGAGGTTCACAACTAGATTTTACAACAATCCTAATTACGAAATTTCAACTTTCTACGGCTAACGGTTTTTGACTTATGCGAAATACGAACGAACGTACGTACGTAGGTACGTACAGATGTCACGACGAAACTAGTCAAAATGGATTCAGGGATGGTCGAAATGGATATTTCCGTTGAAATCTGAAAATCGAAAATTTTCGCGAATACAATACTTCCTTTACTTCGTACAAGGAAGTAATAATTTATGCTGTTATATGGTCATTATACAGTTTTTATGTCACGTGAGGCATTACTTCTTGATCAATCCTTGTTTATGACTGATGTAGGATTCTATATGATATTACAATCCTCCACGTTGGGGCGGTATCACTCAATAAATAAATAGGTTTTCTCACTGTTATGACATTTTTAGGTGACTAGTAGGTAGAATGATCCGAAAATTTCCGTTATTGATTTAATGAAAATTAAATCTTTCATCGAGCCCGATTTTCCCTGAAGGAATAAATATCACTGCCTATAAGATTGGAAGAGAATTGAGAAAACAAGTAATATTCCAATAGCTGGGAATTGATAATCAGAACCCGTCGACAGAAGAAAAATGAGTTGAATATTTCATAGGACACAAGAAATGACTATAGAGTCCGCTACTGAATCAATATTCAACCTAATAAAATACTGATGAGTCTTTGATATAAAACCAGCCGCCCCATGAAAGATGTTTGCATAAAAACCTATCAAGAAAGTCATTAAGGAAATAATGGAAATCGCCGAGGAAATTCCAGTATTATTCTCAGAAGAAAAAAAAGAAGTCGATCATGAACTGACTGAAAATATCTAATAATCTGCGGGAAATTTATACTTCCAGAGAATAAAATTAGTTGTTTTCCCAATAGGTATTTTTATTGTGCCAGCTCGTTGACCTTTAAAAAATATTAGAATTTTGTTATCACATAGTTCTACATTAAATGTTTTTCTGTAGGGATTAAACATTTGCCTATTTTAATGAGATGAGCCACAAAACATGACTGTTCTTTTCTTGCTAATTAAAAATAATTTTGTTTTAACACTATTGTTTTTAAATAATATTATACATCGTCTATCGTTATACAAGCAAGGATTGTGAAAAATTGCATTTTTCTAATTCCTTCCTAAACGCATATTTGCAAAATAAAATAAAATACTCATAAACACAAATCTAGGACACAGAAGTTAAAAATAATACATGAAGTTAGTGAAGTTAAACTAAATTATATAGTTTTTATTCCTCTTTCAAGAATTAGATAACGTCAAAACCTTGCGTACAATCAATGTCAAGTTCAAAAATAATCAAAACAAACAGTTCATAAGTAGGTAAGGTTAGGCTGATTAGAAGATAAGGCGGGGTAGTTGAAAAGGCGTTTTCATGTAGGAGTTAATGTGACAGTAGATGACAGTTACTAGATCCTATCATGGTTTTGCATTTCCGCTATACATCGTTCCGTTACAATAACAATTTCACCCTTAATGCGCCAAATGAAGTATATCTTCAAAAAGTGAAAATATGACAAATAGATTTAAAAAGATAATGAGCTAGTCCATCTACAGATAATTCTTATAAATAAATATTGTTTTTCTAAAATGTTTTCATTTATATAATTAGTTTTGACTGTAAAATAGAAAATTTGTAAATTAACTTAATTAAATTAATAAATAATAATAAATAACGAATTTGTTGCCATAAATTAGCCAAATATTTAAATGTAATTATTACTGACTATTTTTATTGTTACTGTTAAAAAAAAAAAAAAAAAAAAAAAAAAAAAAAAACTTTCACTTATGCCTTCTCGGCCTTAGATTCACTCTTGAATTAGACTCCTCGTCTATCGTAATGTTATCTGATACCGATTCATCATCCTCTACTCTCTCCTGCGAATATGGTTGAAATACATAAAGTTAATTATTGTTTGATATGTTTGGTTATTACTTTATACTTTATAAATATAAATAACTATATCTGTCAGAGATGGATGCAATTTGATTTGTTGTTTTACTTTAATCCATTACGAAGCGTTGTAATACGTTGCAGCAGATAAACGATTTTAAATTACCATAAATGAATACGCACAAATTTACCCGACGGCTGTTCCATGGATTCGTATAGAAGATAGGCAGGTTATTTTTTATGAGCAGCAATGCTAAATGTTGTGGGCTTCATCCGATTTTTGTTATACAGTATATATATATATATATATATATATATATATATATATATATATATATATATATATATATATATATATATATATATATATGAAAACCCCACAAACGAGTATATATTAGATTAATACTAAATAATGATGTGTTAAAACTCACCCGACGCCTACAGGAACTGATATAGAGCGCGCTGTGCCTGGGACATAATATGGGTTCACGAGAATTGTTGCTCTTCCACTCAACCAAAAATACCAATGCCAAGAAAATTGTTGAAGGTAAGATGTACCAACGGATGATATGCCAGATCTTATTCATCAACGCGAAGTCTAATAGTGTGCCGTCAGTCGAGTTCATTTTCAGTTCGGAAATTGATTATACTTTATTTTTATTTTGTTTGTAATGAAATTTGAAATCTGAAATTGTTTATTTCTGGATCCATTAGTTTTTTTACTATCCAGATGTCGGACATGGTGCACATCTGTTCATCTCTGATTTTAATCTATGGAGCTGAGTTCTTAAGTGCCATTTTTAACTGACAATTGTTTTTTTTTTTGCAATATCATTTAGATTTACTTTTGAATGGATTAATACTTGACTGATAAAATGTATGTGTAGTATCTTTTGTGTCACTCAGTTCAATAAAGTATATTTTATTGATATGATACGACTTTTCTTCTTAATCATTAATAACTTTATACATTAACCTGTAAATCTAAAGAGGTATACCTATTTCACTCTCCCTTCCCCCACAAAAATGAAATAACTTTATGTACCTACACAAATGTAAATAAATTGATCACAATAAAAAAGGTAATGTTAGTAGTGGTATGTAACATTAAATTTCCAAGATAAATCGGCTTGTCAGTGATATGTAACCTCTCTACTTTTTTTTTTATATAGTTATTACCTTATTTTTTTCCTCTGAATTTTTCGTTTTGTTTTATCCAATTGTCTAGGCTCTAATATTTGTGTAATTACTTCTTTTCTCCGTTTTCTAAAACTATTACTTTCTCTCTATATTTATCTTTCTTCATTGTTGGTCAGTTACCTCTTGTCGGCAATTCCTTGTATCTCCGTTTCTGAAGAGTTGCTTCATTCATAGGAACATATTTTTTTTTGTCATAATACGTACTTTTTTAAATTTTTATCTTAACCTAACATAAAACTATAATCTTATTTATTAGGCCAAAGAGGTACTGAACACAAAAGTAAAACAATTTTACTAACAATATGTTTCCAAGTATTTTAAACCAAAAATAATAGCTTTTACCAGAGAAATAATGAATTAAAACGAAGTAATTGAGTATCTAATAATAAATAGATTAATGTTAAAAATTTAAAGTTGAAAATTTAATGTTAGAAAAGTTGAAAATTAGTTGTGTAATGCACTAGGGATTGATGAAATTAACATTGACGTATTGTTGAATTTTAATTTTTAACTTTGAATAAATGTTCAGGAAAGGGTAAGTGCTTGATCTCGGAGTGTATAAAAAGATGAATTTAAAAATTTCAAAAATTATTTTGAGAATCCATCTTCAAATGAAAAAGTGATTTGTCTTTTTGGAACTAACCCGTATGATTGAATTAATAAGATCAACTTTAGGGCGAAAAAAGTTCTAAAAATTAAGGAGGAACTAATCCGATGGCGATATGTAAATGGAAAATTCATATAATCTGCAGAAGATGGAATATTCCCAGACTCCAAGCGAATCTGTGGCTGTAGCTATTAGGTGAAGTGTATAAAACTGAGCACTTGCTCATTCCTCAAAAAATGAGCAGATACTCCGGTTTGATGTGAATGAAGAGAAGGTAAACAATCGTATGCTTGTTAAGTGTATAGAGCAAGAGCTTCAGATATTTGATTCGGAGTATCTGTTTACCTTTCTAAGAGAATAAAACTGAGGACGTGTTCCACTATGTGAGTAGGTATTTAATGAAATGCCGATCTACTGTTTCGTGGACTCTGCATTTTAATGAAAATTGACATAGTGGAGCACGTTCTTAGTTTTATTGACCTAAAAAAGTTAGCAACTCCGAATCAAATATTTGGAGCACATGCTCCGTACATATAGCAAGTATTGTAGCGGAATCACATCTAACAAGAACATCTGCTCATGTTTTTGAGGAATGAGCACATGCCCAGTTTTATTCACTTCACCTATTGAGTTTGCTGTCATTCACAACTGGGAAGAGTCGATTGGAAGGAAACCAATTTGTTCCTTAAAAAAATGAACGATTTATTTTATACACTCAATTATAGAAAGTTAAATGATTTTGGGTTCAAAGAGCTTAATAAAATGTCTGCAATTATAAAAAAAAAAACAACCTTCTTGATCTACAACTGAATATCCGAAAATTGAAAGACATAAACGGGGACTGTTTTGTTGAAAGTGGAAAAAAGATGGTATGATAAAGATGGAGCACTAACCAATATATTAAGCAGCATCAGGATTTTCCAGACATTTGTTGTTCAAAAAATATAATAAAGTATCTTCCAGCTTATAAAGTTAGCCAAGACCACTTGGCGCTTCAATTTTCAACTGCATATAAAGAAATTGTTCAAAAACATATTTCGGAAATTGAAAACAAAATTGACCACAAATACAGCCTATCTTTTCTTGCCATTTCGCCTTCAGAAACTAGTGATATGGCAACGAACACAGTCACGTAGCTTTTCCAGTTATTTTGAATTGGAAAAACTAAACACAGTTTAACTAATTGATATTGAACTGTTTTATCTATAATTGAATTAAGTTCACCAGTTTATTTTATTTAAATGTTTATCTGAATCTCTAATATTATCTCATCTTAATTTATTTCCATGAAGATTGAATTTTCATTGGATAAATCCTAGGTAATTTATTTTTTGTAGGTAGGATACATATGATTCATCAACCAGATGGAATTATAATTTCCCCCTTTTTTTTTTTTTTTTTAATCACGAAAAAGCATCCAATCTTCTCAGGATGAAAGTGAATAGAGAAAAAGAAAAGGTTTCATTTCACGTGGAAATTTCTCATTCCCCAGAAAGTCGGGTGGGTGGGTTGTATTGTAATTGTCAGTATGTATTACCAAGGAGAGATTTGTCGGGGCCTTGTGTCTTTTTCATTAAAAAAGGTCATTGCTTACTAGGTATTCACTTTTTTGTCCAGCTTACGTTAGCCAAGTCCTGTTGTTTTTTCGTTTTCTTTTAGTTGAGTTAATATACTCTTTTGCGTAGAAATTTAAAAATTAGTAGGATTTTCAGTAGCCTGATAGGATGGATGGACTCACCATTAAGTGTTCAGAAAAGGAATAATGCAAAAGAAAAACGAAGAAAATTACATGACATATTTTCATATTTATACAAAGAAAAAAAAAATATATATATATATATATATATATATATATATATATATATATATAATGTGCGTAAAATGACTTGAAAATGACTCAAGATGACCGAAACGTTGTCTAAATTGGAATAAAATATATATTGGTGTCCCATTGGCCTTTTAATTTTTTAACTTAAATAGTTTTATTGATGAGAGTATGGTTGACCGTGGAAAGGTATGAAGAGAATCTTGGTTGGGAGTGCGGTCAATAAATGAACACACAATAAGAAAAAACTTACTATAATGTGTGCCGACGTTTCGGCTTAAGTTTTACGCCATCATCAGGGCTAGGAAAAAACAAGATAGCAGTAGATATAACAGCAGTGGCAGTGCCAGTAATAATAAGAAAGTTAACAAATAGCAAGATGATAAAGTATAAAGAAAGATATGTTGATCATACTATGTTAATAATAATGTGAAAAATAAGGAATATAGAAGAAAATGTTAATAAACTATAAAGAAAAAAAGCTAATCATAATTTGAAAAATAATAATAAATGATAAGAAATAAATAAAAATATGTTGATGGATAATGACAAAAAAGTTATTTAAAATTATTGCGAAAATATATATATATATATATATATATATATATATATATATATATATATATATATATATATATATATACACAAAAAAAAAGAAGAAAGATAAATAAAATGAATGAAAAGAAAGATATAGTAAAATAAATGAAAAACATATAATAATAATTAACATATAATGATCAACATATTTTTCTTTTTTTTATTTTTTGTTAACTCTCTTATTATTACTGGTACTGCCACTGTCGTTATATCTATTGTTATCTTGTTTTTCTTAGCCCTGATGATGGCCTAAAACTTAGGCCAAAACGTCGGCACACATTATAATAAGTCTTTTCTTATTGTGTGTTCATTTATTGAACGCACTCCCAACCAAGATTCTTCTTCATTCTTAAATAGTTTTAGTTTTGTTAATTATGAATTCACGGTTCATTAATTAGTTTAGTTTTTCTTGGCTTGAGTACTAGAGATTTCAGTAAAGAAGCGGTCTCACGAGGATTTTTTTTTTAAGTACCAAGAAGATATTTTTGAGAATAATTCATGCAAAATAGGAGCTGCAAACCAAAAGTAAAATTCATAAACCTAATAGTAATTCATAAACATTTCATAAAAACTAATTCATAAACATCTCATTGTTTACAAATCTGTCTTGCCTGTTCCAAAGCGGCATTGTGCCACGTAATTCTTTTATTTGCTTATGTTATTTCTTAGAATACTTTTAGGATTACATTGTTAGTAAAGCATTTTTCGTTAGATATCATGGTTTAGTCCTTTACGAATAATTCAGTCGTTTCTTATGTTTTTTGTTTGTCCTAAGCATGTGAACAATAAGTGAAGATTACAACAATAATTACCTTTTTTTTTACTTTCAGGTTTTTGTCATGTTTACCAATCGGAGAATTTATATCTATTTGTGTTCAGTAGCTTATTGAAAATGAATCTTTTAAATTTAATTTCCTTATTAGATAGATATTTATGTTTACAAATATATATATATATATATATATATATATATATATATATATATATATATATATATATATACACAGAAAATTTATCTTCGGAATTTTAACTACGTTGAGTTAATTATTTTCAAATAAAAAAAAGCCTATCCCACTACAACCTACTGTATACGGTATACCACCTACTGAAGTACTTGGTAAGGCTAATGAGCAACGGTTGTGCAAGGTGGTGATGTGGTCCGTATCATGCTCAATGGCCAGGGTTATTATACACCCCAATTATGAATATCTATTTCATTGAGGCTGGATGTGCACCAGGAGGGTCTCCCAACCCCAAAACCGACTCAGAGCTGGTATAACAGAATAAATAAATTATCAGCCACAATACCGCTTTCCTTAATTTCAAATAAGATCTAAAAAAAATCGAATATTAAAAAAAATAGTTTCAATTTTCTTTTCCATATATCAAAAAAACTATTAACATTACTCATAAGAATGTGTAACCACATTTTCATTAATGGAATATATTTAAGCAATTGTTAGGTAATTTTTTGTATTTTTCTTCTTATATGGTCTGTAGATTCAGTATATCTTATTTATCAACGGTAAGTTGCAAACTAATGTCAGGTTTTTCCCTTATACCCTAATTTATCTTTATCTGTATTAATAATTTTAAAATCGATAGCATACCGATCCCTTGCAAAGCGTTAAAAATGCGGGAGCCATTCGTTTGTAAAATACCGAGGGTGGCAGTGGTTGAGATGTCGAAGCCGAAGTAAGGCTGAGTGGATTTCCTTGTTACCATTACGCTAGGTCTGTGAATCGCTCCGCTGGGAGTAATAAGTCCTTGAGCCCAATCCTTACGGTGAAAAAAATCGTCGAAGTTAGATACTTTAAATGTGATTTACCACCTTAATAGTGCTCTCCTGACATCGAAACTGCTTTCGATGTCATGTTGCTACTCTCTGTCGAGCACCCCTTCTATTCGCCTACTTTTCTTTAATGTTATTTTTGTAAGCTTGTTTAAATAATTGTAAAAAAAAAATCTATGCTTCAATGATCTACAAATTTCAGTTTACCATGTTACGTTGCCTTCTTGCTGTATTTTTTTATTAGCATTTTGCATAATGAAGCCATCTCTTACTGATTTAATAATTAAATAATTAATAATTTCAATTTTAGCAACAAATAAATTACCGCTAAAGTATTGTACCGCAATAATTGTCAATGCACCATTCAAATGTCAATCTGATATATATACAATATGCTAATAAAAAATACAGTAAGAATGCAACGTTGCATGGTGATTTCATTATACAATTTGATTACAGATAGGTTAGGCTAATTTTCTTATGGACGCACAACTTCTTGGGTCTTAAGTGTCTTTCTTCATTTATCTTTTTATTCTTTCTTTTTTGTGTCCTATTACATTTTGTTAAAGATATTGTTATTTTTAAGAAATTCGATTATTTTTCCTAAATTGTCATATGCACATCACACGAAACACATTTTGGAGGTGTATCCTTTTTAATGAGAAATTCCGTGAGTAAGTCGTGTGTGGCCAATGAAAGTCGAGTAACAACTTTTCTCGTCTGCTGCAGCGGTTCGAACGTTCCCATGATCAAGTTCCTTTTTTGATAATTTTTAATTTGTTGCGCCCCTCGATGGCCTCCCAAAGCTGATCTCAGGTCCTTTTGGCTAGAAGTTTTAGATAATATTTAATGATGGATGGATATCAATGTATTGAAGGTCATCGGCTTCATTACCCCCTTGAAAACGATTTTGGGGATTTCGGAGATGCCCCTCCTAATTGAGTTAGAAGATTGAAATTTTTTTATGTGAATTGAGTTTATAGGGTATTATAGAAGTGCCTTTGGTGGCTCTTCAAGTTTTTATACCGCTCCCGCCTTTCTTCAAATTTTGTGTTTTAGTGTATTTTCACTAACGTAGTGACGGAGTTATTTTTCACTCTTTTATTTTCTATGCTTGATATCTTAGGAATGAAAGCAAATCCTAAGCAGGTTAATTGACTGCTGAATTCTCCATTTTGCTCAGTAAGATGAATTTTCCAAGTGAATTATTCGTTTAGAATTACAATGATCCTTTATAAACCATAGTGAGAAGGATTTTGCACTGAAAGCCCTCTAATTAGATGACAAATTCAGTGTGCAGCGTCCTTAGTACCACTGTAGTGGACTTCTTAGGGGCTTTGTGCATTGCAGTGTCCTTCCAGCTGCAGAGGCTTGAGCCTAAAGGGGTTTACATAGTCATGCATTCCACTAGTGCTGGCAGTTGTTTTTTGTATATCTGCATTCTTCTTTTCTTCTCATATGCATTCGTTGTATATCGAAGAAATTTAGATTTAAAATTTGATTTCCTTTACTAATCATAGTTTCGAAATTGAAGGTGTATCTGAAGATCCTAAAAAATGCTCTATGATAATAAAAAAAAAGTAAATTTTGTTTTAATGGAAAGAGGAGTTTTTTGTTTTTTTTTTATTAAATTCTCTATGACTTGCATCGTCATTGTTATTGACGTAGTTTTTGAAAATGGCTTAAAGTGCCAAATTCGAAATTTATTATGGGACATAAACATTACCTATATCGTTTCCAGCTCACTATATATCGAAAAAAAAAATTGGAAATGATATAAAAATCGACTATTGATGACATATGCATCAAATATTGATGACTCTCAGTCGTCGCACTGATGTTGACCATAGGCTAGAAGCCTTAAAAATATATTGTAATTATAAAAGTTAAAAAAAATATATTGTTATTTCGGGAAAAAATGTTTCATGTGCTTCCTGTAAAATTTTCTAAATGGCGCTTACGTCTTTTTCAAAAAAATATGTCGATATGTTGTGAGTACAGCCCGATCCGAGACTCTTTTGGAAATGCACGAATATTTTTGATGTTGGTCTTTTACATACATCGCGAAAAGTTAAATATGGTTAGGTAGATATATAAAGACTTTTATTTATTTATTTTTTTCTTGTATTCTCCTATTATTTCATATAAATCGATAAATTGTATTATTTTGAAATTGTAAGCTGATAACGTAATCATTCACTTGTCGAAGTGTTTATGTAATTAATACAATAACACAGAAAATATTAGCAATTTACAATTTCATTAATTCGGATAATGAAAAATACATCAGTAAAAAGTAATGATAAAGATGATGATATGCTAATACATACATGATAAACATAAAGCCATACATTTTTATGCTCAAAATTGTGAAGCCGTAGTCTTTGCTTTCAAGATGTATAACAATTTATAAGAAATTAAGTTCCCTTCCCATTTCATTTTTTAATTTACAGTGGTTTTTAAATAAAAATATAGATTTTTGTAAAGAGGGTCATTCGGAATTTTTATAGTTTCTAAAAAATTTACTCGTTGTTTCCCAAAGAAAGACATTCTGAATTCCCTTAATATTGGACAAACAGCTATAACACGAAAATATCTTCAAGTTAATTCATACTACATAAGGAGCAGTTTCCCCTTTTATTCTGATGAGGCTGATAATTTAAATTAAAGGCTCATGCTCACAGAACGCGACCTGTCGTGGCAATCTGTACAATATTATTGCGCAGTTGACATTCTCAAAAGAGTGAGAAAAGAAGTGTATTAATACAAAATTTGATGAAGAAAGTAGATGCGTGAAACGAGACCTAAACTTTACTAGTATCAATAATTATTGAAATTTCATCATGTACCTTTTACACTCCAAAAAAATAAAAGGTCACCGAAAGAGTTGCTCTATCAGAACTACTATTTTTTTCTTAAAATCTATTAAAACTTGAATAATAGTATATAATAAACTTGAAAGTGATAAAACTGCCCGCCGGAAAGCAATAATATAAATACATCGATCTACGTGTGACTGTGCCTACCGTCGCGACCATCACAAAATCACTGCTCGCCGCGACAAGTTGTGTTCTGAGTCCTTGAGCCTATGGGAGTTTTCACTCAATCCGATAAATCGGATGTCGGACCGACGTCCGATTTATCGAGAGGACGTCAATATATCGTGCTCCGATAATTATCGTATCGTGTGATGACATCCTTAAGGTGCTCTTCCCTCGCTTTAAAAATCGGAAGAATGAAATACCGATTATAATCATTGCCACTAAAATACATACAACCGTATTCTAATTTGGAATATATTTTTAGGAACTCTGCAGATCTCGTACTTTTAATTAAATGGATCATTTTCTCTTTATTGATCATGTACCTAATTTTCTTTCTCAATAAAGTAATTTCATGGATTCTCAATTCATTTTGCATTCCCGTTCTCTTGAAGAAAATTTCAATTTTTTTTCCGATTCTTCCCAATCCATCAATTAATCAGGCACGTTTTTATGATTAATTTTTCTATCGTATGTGGGAGATATAGATGCTCTATTTGCATATCTTTTATAATATATTCCTTAAGTAATTTTAACGTTAACTCAGATAAAGTATTAAATACTGATTCTTAATATAAGATAAAAATATATTACATTTACCTTATAAGGTAATATTATTTTTATATTTACTGATAAGCTCATTTATAAGGAAATGAAAAAGACTGCGACAGATTAGCCATGTTTCTTGTCCAAAAAGCGTTTCTTGTAAAATGTGCATTATTTTACTTATTCATCTTTCTATTTAAAAAGAATATTTTATTTGAATTGTATTTAATGATAGTAATGTATTGCTGATAATAACATATGAGTATATTGGTATCAATAAATTATAAAAGGGAAAAACCCCTTACAAGAAGCAGTCGGTTTTGAAGTAAGAAGAGAAGGTAATGGAGCCGGCGGTAGTTATATTTCAGAGGAGAGAGGAACACTTCCAAAGCCTAGTCGATGTCATTTTTCCCCTTTCCGCCACCGTCCTCCCTCCCTCCCCATTGCCATTTTGTTGGTCTACATTTCCTTGTTATCCGGTGACTATTTGTACTCACAGTTTGTTCTGTTAATGGCCTGTCTGCTGAAGTCAGAATCGAAGCATAGGTTCTAAAATAATATTTTGCTTTTCGATAGTAGTTATTTTTTCACTATTATGAAGATAGTAAATTGCAGTTGGTGCAATTTCTTGGCATTTTAATCTTCGTTATTTTTTTAATCTCTGTCTGTTAATTATGAAAAAATAAGTTCATTGTATGATTTTTATTACAATAATAAAAAAGGTCTAACGAACCCAAAGGTTCAATGCTGATTTCACAAATAATCATACATTTTTCAACCCCATTAAAACCATAGCGTCGTAGATAAAAAATGCGTCGTAAAAATTCTTGGAGGGAGTGCGGTTGTTGGAAGCAGAAGTACACAAAGTAAGTACACTAAAACTGAAATTATATAAGTGGTGATACAGACATACTAGGATAGAAAATGGAAAAGGTTTGATGTAGACGAAAATTTTGGTACATCCTAGTTTTTTGTGTCTCTGAACTTGAATTTGAAGTATTCTGACAGATATTTTGCCCGAAATCTTAGTTTTCCATCTTGCGATATCAGCAAGATCAGGCTCTTGCGATGCCTTTTGAACGCCTCTACTAACTTCTCTACTTGGAAACTTCTTTTATTCAAATAAGACTACCAAATTAAAGTAGACATATTGCTTTACGCTTTATTTCGATAAGATATGCATCTACTATCAAACTTTTTAAAAGTATACCATGTTCTTACGTGCTATATATCGCTGTGAGATTATTTCGTCCTCTTTGATCAATATTAACGGATGCTTGTAAAACCACTATCGAAAAACCCCAATTTTGCTGCAATTTTGAATGTTTTCCAAAAATCACAGGTTACTTACCAGAGCATAGAACGAGGGGAGGGAGACGTTTCCTGGTTTCATAATATGGACATGGGTGGATGCAGAAGGTCTTGCCTTCCTTCCCCAAAAGATCAAAAGGATAATTATTAAATTGTGAGAAAGAGAAAAAATCCGTGAGCAGTAGAATCCTGTCACTAAAGTCGTATTTTCGCACAAAAGACAGTTCCCCAACATACCAAAATTTATATATGAAATGACACATTTTTTTCGGGGAAAAAACGACTAATAAGGTATTGAAACAGTTGAAATAGCCATATCTTTGCTAATAGCCGTCCGATTTCGATGAAACTTCTTTTGTTTTATAGTTAATTTAATTCGTTTTCGAATGCCCTAACTCAACTTGGAGGGGCTTTAAAGGTGCGCAAATGTTTTAAAAAATAGGAAAACCCAGGGGGGTTGGAGAACCAAGTCGAGACCCCCAAAGGATACTTCCCGACACCAACTCAATTCACATACAAATTTTCAGCCCTATAAACTAATGTGGTAGAGCTGTAGCGTTACGCAAAACTTAAAAAACGCCGAAATTTCAGGTAAACATACCGAAATTTTGACTAGAATTTGCCCATTCTTTAATGGTATCGTTCTGCCTTGAAGAAAGCCTTCAAGATTTCAGCTCATTTGACCCAAAGGGGGCCGCTGGAGGTGCTCAAATGTAGCGGGAAAAAAAATATATATAAATATATATCAGACATCTCCAAATTTTCCATAATCGTGCTCTAGGGGTTATGAAACGGATAGAAATCGCAGTCCCGCCGCTCACCGCCGACCTTCGACCCACTGCAATAGTCTATTTTTTTCGGGGAAAAACGACTAAAAAAGGTGTGGGGAGATTATTTTTACTTCAAAACGAACTTAATTTTTAAAATTGTCCAATCTAATGGTTTTCACTTTTTTTGATATTAGTACAGTTTTAGTATTAGTACCGATGCCTTTTGAACGCCTCTACTAACTTCTCTGCTAATGCGTTGTAATGGAAGCCTTAGCTTCAACTAAAACTGACCATGACATTATTAAGATATCAACAATTTTAACGAACAGAAATATTATGCATTAAATACAATTTTTATCTCGGCAGAAACGATATCGTCAGGGAACCAGAAAGTTCTCATATGAACTTTTACATCATTGAGGAACATGTGCTGAAATCATGATAATGAAAAACGTGGCAAGATTATCTGAAATTAAACCGAGCTGAATTCTGCTCCAGAGAGCACCGAAGAAGTCGAATTCGCTTCAAAAATTGTCTTGGAAATGATATGTTATTACGAGCTAAACTCCTCTGCACCTGAAAGGTCTAAAACCTAAAACCACAGTTTATATGAAAAATATAACGAGCTGAATTCAGCCCTATAAATCCTCAATACACTTAAATTTTCATCCGATTTTTAAAAATTCTCTTGAAACGGGCGACATTAAAGCTAAATATTCTGCTCTAGAAATCTTTTGACGTAAATCGTCGTCCGTTTTTCATCAATTTTCTTGGAAAAAGCATCATTACTACCAGTCGAATTAAAAACAGAAAAAGCTATTTTCTTCCTATTTTATTTTTAGTTCTATAAAACGATTGAAATTATAAAGAGTTGAATTCTCCTCCAAAAATCAAATCAAATATTCTTGTCCGACTTAAACAATTTTTCTTGAAATCGGTGATATAGTTAGTGGAATTCTGCTCTAAAACGTTGGAAAGAAAATCTATTTTAAATATTACATTGCCAAATAAAAGATCTTGAATGTTTTTATAATATTTTGATTTGTTTAGCATTCTTACAATGCGTGCATAGTTCGTAAGTTGATCCTTATTTCAATAACAAAGGATTATTATCAGGTACTTCCTACTAAAAGGTTCTTCCTTAAGGTGTTGTACCTATAACATTATCTTTTCCAAATCTAATTCCTGACTACCAGTATGGATAAATAACTCACTAATTCTTATTCTTATTTATTCCTTCTGTTCTTTATGCAATTGATGACTCTATGCAGCACCCGAAGATGATGGAGGATGGGCCAGAGATTTTCATTCAACCGACTAATTTGACTGACATTTTAACTTGTTACAAATAAAAACCTATAAATATAAGCCAGGGTGGGAATGGTAAAATTCCTTACTTCCATTTTTTCATATTGTGACGTAGGTAAATAGTTTTTCAGTCCACCAGTTGCAGGATGGAGGGAGTTTTGTAACTATTGATTTTTAAACGTAAGAAAATAAAGTAAGGGATCTGTTTAGACATATTTAGACTCTTCAATCAGTCAGTAATAATAACCATCGCTATTTAGATTTTATTGAAAAATGGAAAAAAAGAGTTTTGCAGTTTACACTCTCAAGTTTATTTTCATCATTTGCCTTTATATTTTTCCTTTCACTTTGATTTTAAACACTTTCTTCGAAGCATACTACAGTGTACATAGTTAATATGTACTTTTCATTTATTTAATGTGTATTTCATGAAGTTTAATGGCGTGTATCGTCAAAAGTAGGGTAACTTTGATAGTTTTTATGGAAATCGGACGTAATGAGCTATAAATCGTTTTTTGCCACAGTTTTATACTTCTGCAGCGCGCTCCAGCGGCTTAAAGTTTAATCGGAAAGGCATGTTTATGGACGTAATAATTTTGCGCTGATGATCTCTAGTGACCTTTTGACAAGAAATCTAGAAACCAGATATTTTGCGATTACTATTTCTGTCGTTGAGGCGTATAAAACACATTATAAATTAAAGTTTCTTTACCAATCACTGATCAATTATAATCATCAGCTGTTTTTAACCATTGTTTGTGTTTTTACAGATATGATTAAATTTCTACATTTAAATTGGTATGAAATATAGTATTATATATGGCGTTATATATTGCGTGAAATAGGAAGAGTGATATAGAATATAAAAGATGTACTGCTTGCTTGTGAAGTCCGAAAAGGGATATTTCCTTTCCTTTTTTACGCCCACGTAATGCAATTCGTCGCATTTTACATAGCTTTCTTTACCCTTAAAATTCTTTCAAAATTTTCTCTTGTTATATAAGATCAAAGGTTGCATCGCATCGTGTTAGCCTCTTATTTCTTTGATGCTGAGAGACCTTAGAGGTGCGATTTCCCTTGGTTCTTTTCTTCTGTTGTGTTAATAATGTAGAATTCAAAAATAATTAAAGTACCTACGATTCCCTTTTTTCTTCTTCAAAATTATTATATAAAACATTTCTGTATGGTCACACGTTGCAAATTTAAATTTAAATTTATAGAATTGTTTATGTATATATATATATATATATATATTGTTTTTCTTTCATTATTGCTTTATTGAATTGAAAAAAAAATTGCATATATAAAAAAAACCTTACATGAATCTTGTGTGCTAATTTATTGAATGTTTTACTTAGTACTGAATTACTATTCTTTAGAATCTTTTTGATGTCAGCGTTGGGAAGAGAAATTTAAAGAAAATGAATTGAAGAAGACTCAATAATAAGAATAAATAATAAAAGAAAAGAAAAAGTATAACAAAATGCATATGAAATAAAACAAATAATCGTTTACTGTCGTAAAAATATCAAGCCTATTAGTAATTTTTCAACGCAATTCAATTTGATTTTTTCAACTGAATGAACCCTATTTAATTCGAGTAGCTTCCTGTGATTTTTTTATGTCATTTTTTTTTTTTTTTTTTGGCTTAAGACTTCCATTGAAGTCCTATACAGACCATCATCGTTATGTTACTGTGTATTCTCATAAGCTAAAAGGCCCTACCTCCAAATAATTTTTTTGAATACATATTTGTATTGTACTGAAATATCTCTAAAAACTAAACCTTTTTATGACATAAGATAGACCTAAATGCAATGCTTAGGTCCTAATAATTGGTTTTAGGGCTTTCTAATGTTATAAAAAGGTTTAGTCTTAGGGCCTTTTAGCTTATGACGGGAGTATTATGGATCCTGTAAGACCAAAAAGGATGTAACAAAAAATGTTAAAGCACTACGGGCATTGTACAAAGCATCAAACCAAGATATCATGGCTTTACCCACTAATTGAGTTGGCATGTTAGGAACTCAGTGTTATCTGTTCCGTGTAGACTGCTGTTCATTTATTTTCACGTTCCTTTGGCAAGAATGTTATGCCTTGACAGAATTATTGATGACTAGGCCGAACAGGCCACCGAAGGCCGTATGGTATTGTCATCCATCTCACGCAGAGGGTATCTCTACTTCCAGGTTTTGGAACTTTCAGTGTTTCTTGAGTGATTAGTGTTTTCGCTTGAAGAATGATACTGGCTTTTCTGTCTTCAGTTATATCGCGTAGTATATTAAACATTGCTTAAGTTTTTTTAGATGGCCGTTATGTATTCTCTTTTTATTTATTAATAAATTTCCACATTTGGTTCAATGTATTGTGGTTAGTTAGCAAGCAATCATGCTTAGGATACTAATATTATTTTGTTGTAGCATGGAAAAGAATTGGGCGTAATGTCATATTAATTTAAAGAGTGATATAAAGGTATATAATTACATAGCTATTTGATGAATAATCCCACAATCGTCAA
This sequence comes from Rhaphigaster nebulosa, assembly GCA_948150685.1. Lineage (NCBI taxonomy): Eukaryota > Metazoa > Arthropoda > Insecta > Hemiptera > Pentatomidae > Rhaphigaster > Rhaphigaster nebulosa. Next base: position 86,711,303 of record OX411311.1, on the reverse strand, counting down.
GTTTCTTGGCCCTCATCGCGCCACGAAACAAAATGACTACCGGTTTAATTTTGATAGAAATTATGAAACAATTTTGGATGTGGCTTTGTAGTTTTTTACTATTACAAAAATGTACTAAAGCATGTGTTGACTATTATGCATTGACCTAGTTGGTAATTTATGTTATTTTGTGTATATATTTAAATTAAAAGACAACATTAATTGGTAACAAAAAAATACGAGTGCGCCTAAAGATTTTATAGCTTTTAGGTGAAGTGAAGGATTACCTTTGATTATAAATAAGGACAATATATTTTTAAAAAAAACTTGATCTTTGATGAGTGGAAAAAAATACTTAAATTGTTTGAGATAGTTTTGGTGAGAATACCTCAAGATTCTCACGGATAGAATGCAGCAAAAAAACTGCTCCAAAAACATAGTTAAACATAATGACAATAAAAATAGTACTGCCAAGATAAGCTATAAGGTCCTAACTCTAAATTATTTTTCTCAATACATTGTTGTAGTGCACCCGAATTGGCCTAAAAATTGCACCTCTTTACTATATTAGAAAGGAGTCATTTTTAGACCAATTCGGGTACACTACAAAAATTTGTTTAAAACAATTTGGAGTTAGAGTCTTTTAACTATTACTATAGACCCTATAATACAAAATATCATAATAAATGAAGTTGAGAAAGTTTGTATGGTCAACTTGCTTCCCCGGGCACGAAGTTATACTTCAATTGTTAAGTGGATTTAAGCATATGTGCTTAAATATATATACTAGCGGCAATGCTTATGGATTATTTGATCAGACTAGAAATGAGGCTAATTTTGTAGGTATGCAATATGTTTTTAACTTATGTTTTCTAGCTGTTAAAATTACAAAAATTAAAAAAAATATGTTGATGAATCACCTAAAACTGGACATTTCGAATGTTGGGATTTCATGTAATAAAATGTTACTAATTCGTCAGTTTTTTCATTAAAATAGTTTCTTGGCATATTCACTAACACTAACACAAATTTTATTCGTAGAAGTTTTTCGCTTTTTGTCTTGTCTCAAATATCCAGATTATACTCGAAAGTATAATGGGTTACTTCAAATAAAAAATGTCTCAAATATCTCCTAGCTATAATGAATAATAATCTAGGAACACAAGCGTATTGCATTACAGGATTTTCCTTTCCTTACCTTTTAAGGCTTTCGAAACTAGTACAAATGTCATCACACAGAATCTAATTCTAGACTAGTGTCATTATTCTTACAAAGACTGTTAAAGGAATAAAGTGCAATCTCGGACTGGCCGAAGGAATGAGAAGGATGGCTTGTGGTAAATTAAAATGATGATGCTCAGCGATTTCGTGATTAAAAAATTAATACATTAGTAGCCTATGAAATATGTTAAGTCATAAAAATTGATCCGGCCAAAAAATGTTAATGTGAGCCACATCAGGAACGTTGGACACAAAATCCCCATTTTTTGGAATAATTATGTGGGAATATAGATATTTATATTACATACATATTCTTTATGTATTCCGATTAATTATTAGCAATGACGTCAGAACATCTGGCCCAATTCAGGCCAGGACAGGAAGCTTTTATCGCCTCTGCTGAAGACATTACTCCTATTTCCCTCATCGATATTTAACCACCGATAATGGATAAAGTGCACACCTGGAATTAATTTATTCCCAATGGCAATATATTATTAACCACCGAGGTGGAAGATTGATCCTCCAGTTTATTCGCTAATTGCCCCGAGTCCTGTTTGCGGTTGAATTACATTTATCAAGGCATATGGGCCTAGATCCATCTCAGCGTGTGGTTATTTCCACTAATTATAACCTCATTTCTCGCTGCCACTGTTTCATGCCTTGTACCTTTTAATTTAACTAATGCCTCTCCTGTATACATACATTCTGTTATATCTCGTGTGTTAATAACTTGATCATCCTCATCACTGAGAAAGGGTATTATCAGTTTATTTGTAACGATTGCTCGCTTAAAATAAATTATATTGACTTAAAATACGTTTTAATTTTATGTTCATGGTTCAATATATAGATTGTATAAACTGTTTTATTTTATTTTGTTTTGCTTTATAGGTGCCAGATAATAAAACACTCTATAATAACGTTCTTCCTTGACTGTATTTTATAACCAAATAAAATTGAAGAGAGAAGAAAAATAAAATGCTCGTGTCTTTATTTATGTGATCACATCTTTTTTATTCTGTTGACTGGTTAGTAATTTACTGCCATATGAGAGATTGTTTTCGAAATCTTTCAATAATATCCTACCAATACATTTTTGTATTTTATATACAAAAATTTAAATAAATTTATTTATTTTTTCCCTTCAACACTAGTCAATAGTGCATATTATAAAAACTAGTTTTTTTGTGCAAATGAAGCTTGACTTTAGCAATATCAAACAATAAAATTAAAAACTTTTATTTCGTTAAGTATAAAACTCTTTAAACATTCTACTCTCCCTTGTGCGAAATACCAATTTACTATAACTTAATACTAAAAATTATTAAAAAAAACAATATATTTTCATGTTATTCCGGGCTCTAATAATAACATGTATCCATCCACGGTCTGTTACAGAATTTTAAGTATTCTCATGCATTTTGCCTTTAAAATCGGGTAAACAGTGAGAAGCTGTGAGAAAAATGGGCATTATTTATAGTTGTTTTTTTTTACATATAATTCGGTTACGACATCGAACTTTAAAGAATTTAGTCTGTGGTATAATGATTCCAAAAAACTTTATATTTTTTCCTCTATCTTCATAAATGTCAAAAAAACTTTTAATAGGCCTCCATTTTGAAAAACATATTGACGGATGGCAATATCGAGTTCTTCATCCTAGGATGAAGTTCACCCTAGGATGTCCTGTGACTTCAGTGCCAACTCTGAAAAATCGAATAAAAGTTAAAGACGGCGATATTTGTTTATGTGTTCCTTATTTATGTATACATATATATATATTCATAATATATATATATATATATATATATATATATATATATATATATATATATATATATAATATTCATCAAATATATATATATTCATACAAACATACTAATAATATGTACCTATATATTATATAGACCTATAATTACCTATAGCTACCCGGTTATAACCGGGGAACCGATCCGATAACTAGTTTATAATGGAGTGAAGCGGGCATTGGACACCCTGAATGCTATTCAGGTTTCTGCCATTAGGGCAACATGTTGCCGGCTAGGTCCATCTCCTCTGTGGCTGTGTAATAGGCTTCTGCTTCATCTCGTGTTTGTGACTCCTATATGTTGTGCTCGGTTCTCCCCCTTCGTTTAAACATTAAAATGTTTTATGTTTCTTCAAGTCTGTTGTTTATTTTATACGCTTATTACAATAAAATTTGTATGCTCCCCAAGCCAAGTATTGTGAAAATATACGGAAAAATATTGATCTTAGAAATGAATTTTAAATGATTCTCTGGATTTTACATCATTATAAAACAAATTCCCGATGTTTTATTTACCTCAATTGCTATTTTATTTTATATATAAACTATATAAATTTCCTAATTTTACAACACTTTCTTATAATTATCAAAACAATATTTTTCGTAAATGAAAATGACCTAAATTTGACGTAAGAAATATAAAACATTTTAGAGTTATGGCGATTAACAACCTATGCTCTTTTATAATTTAATTAAATTTAATAGGAAGAATATTAAAAAATGGAAAAGAGTGGGATTTCATTGTATCGGCTTTGTTTGAAAAATGATTTATTACCATAAATTACAAAAACGAATTCATCACTAATTAAGGATTTAATTAACAGTGACTACTGAAGGAAATAATTGGCCGCAGATCAGTTCCCGGCGGGCCACTTATATATATATATATATATATATATATATATATATATATATATATATATATATATATATATATATATATATATATATATATAGTGTAACTTCTGAACGACTTGACTGATTAATGTCATATTCACACCAATATATTTGGGTATTCGAGAGGATGTTTTATACCTGTGCTGAATCCGATAGGTAGCGCTGTATTCAAGTTATAAACAAATCCCACATTTATAAGGTAGCACCGTAGTCAAGCTATCATTATATATTAATTCTGTACTATAGATTCCTTTTCCGGCTTTCAGGCGCGATTTATTTTGATAAACAAGGTTTCAAAAGAAAAGGAATTTCATGAAGAGTGGAATCTCAATTTCAATTTCCTGAGTTCTTAAATTCTTGCAGCGATTGAAAAATGAAGACAGTGCTAGAATTCTGACGGTGTTAATTTGGTGGAGCAAGACGGGGCTTATAGGTTTCGACGAAGACATCAATGCCCGATTCGGAACGTTCCCTTGGATTTTAGGTCCGCGTTTTGAAGATGGCGCATGATAAAGTGCCGCATGCGATCTTGGTTATGTGTGGTTGTCGCGACTTCGTCATATCCGTGGAAGCAATTTGATTACACTAACTTTTAAAAAAATGTGAAAACTTTATTTTGTTAATATTTAACAAAAGGTAAAACTTTATTGAAGGATAAGTTGAAACAAGTATGAAAACGTGAAACTTTATTGCCGTTTAAAAAAAATGTCTGCTACAAATGAGACTAAACAACATATTACAGATTATTGTTTAAAAGGTTATTTTTTATTTTAGGGGTCAATCACAATTTAAAGCGGGTTAAACCACGGGGCACAGCCAGTAGGCAAATAAAACAAAAATCAGTACCTCTGAAAAAAAAAATGTAATATAATTTTTTAAAAATGTAAAAATAAAGCAAAATTAATTACATTTTGCTATTAACCTATTTATCTATTTTCCTGCATTCTGCCCTATTAACATATTGTGGATTGCTAATTTGATTTATTGAGATATAACTCTATATTATGTTAAAATTTAATTTTCTAAAATTCATATTTATAACTTTATTTTTGTTTAAACCAGAAATTTTTTTATGTTACAGAAAGAAAACATTGATCTATGTTTTTAATTTAATGCAAAATTATGTCTGATTCCGTCTAAAATTGATTTAATTTCTAATCTTCGATATAAAAATAAAATGAAGAGCACTTGAGCTATCTAATGCAGTTTCGAAGTCTTTATATATAACCCATAATTATTGAGATCTTAAATACTTCATCCTTAAACTAAAAAAAAATCCAGTTAATAATTAAAGAATTGAATCTTTATTAATTAAGTTAATAAGGAAAACCACCACTGGAATGTACTAATTGCCAGCTTACCATCGAATATACATTAGTGGAAAGTAAATTTTACAGCAATGCTAAAAGAAACAATGGAATCGTTAAGTCACAGTATCAATAATTGGGTTGAACTAATTGTTAGTTGAATTTAAATTAAGATTAGTAATATTTACACAACTACAAATTATATCATACTGATGCAATAGATAAGCCGTCGTATGTCGTGCTGACTACAAATCTCTCTCTATCCTACTGCCTCCTTGCTCACCATTGTCTGCATGGTTTGAGCCGGGGGTTGAGGAGTTGCAGTTTTTAAGGTGTATTGTTCCCAGTACTTCGATCCGGAAGCTTTCTCCTCTTCATCCTAAGTAGTGCTCAGCATCTCGAATACTCATAGCAATGGTCCTGTTTTCTGACTTTGAGTTATCATTGCATAAATTTATATGGTATATATTATGCACTGATTTACCGACTCAATTAATCTATAAACTCAGTAATTATTCGATGGATAAAGTTGGGTTGTATTCATTACATGCAGTTGAAATTGATTATTCAACTATTTACGCAACATCGGACAAGTAGTAGCACAGATAAGAGTATATAACATTTTTATTCAAAGCCCGAACCAAGATGGAACGCCGCATACGTTCGAAAACTGACGGATGAGACCGGATCGCAGGATCTCCTACCACGCCTTCCTGTTCTCAACAATACGCTCTGCTCAATCCTATTGTTAACTTCACGCTTATTATTATTATACCACGCTTCACAATAATTATTATTGGGCTCTAAGTGAAAGTTATATGATGCATCATATTTTTTAAAATGATATAATGACAAAAATATTTAATTCTTAGTTACTAATCTCCGAGATCCTCATGGATTCTCTGCATATTGGGCGTGTGGTTCTTCCTAGGCAGGTGAATTTATTTATGATGTAGGTATTTGTTTAATAATTATAATTATTCATGACAAATTATGTCAAATAAGGAACCTTTGCCGAAAGAAATCCCACAGCAAATAAATGGCCTGGTTTATTTGTTTATTCTTTGTACTTCATGGATTCAAAGTCTTTGGAAAATGTAATAGTTAGATTGCAATGCTTAGTTCCTACAGTTGAGAGGAATATTCATTTCCTCCAGAATCATTGGTATTCCTTGTTTAAATTCCTCGGGACGGCTCATTTGCTTGAAGAAGATAAACTCCTTAATTTTAAACTCCTCTTGAACAGTGGAGGTGAATGTGAACGTCTTAACAAATGGTGTTATTTCCATTGGTCTATAGTTACTGTTGTTACTTCTCGGACTCTACTTCTAGTCATCTATTCAGGAACTTGAATATTTTTCTTTTTCTTTGTTTTTACTTACATTCCTTCATCAATTGTTTTAATTAATGTTTTGTCTAATTTTGGAAATATTGATTTATTTTGGTCCTTAATGCTTGAGTGCAATTCGCTGTTTGTGACTGCCGAACTCGTAATTAATGAAAATTTTTAAATTTTGGGTTATATATTTTGCTTTTATTATTATTGATTATTATATGGATATATTGTTTATTTTATTTAACGCATTTATATATTCATTGAATAGATGCTATACATTTTTATTTGATATTCCCCCAGATTTATGATATAATACCTAAGATCGCTTTTACATAAGCCGGGCTAGAAACCTATGTAAGAAAAATTGCCTTACTTGATTACCAAAACAGTTTGCTGCTCGTTATTGGTCTGGCTACTAACCTATTCTACTATAAAATATTGGAGGGAGGTTTATTCTGTGGGTGAGAAATGATAGTCAGAGCTCCCAGACCAAATTCGAACTGACGCACTGAGCGGCCAATAAATGTGATTTTGTGACATACTGAATACACTGTTAGATTAAAAATTTTTATGAAGCAAATAAGACAATTTTGAATCTGAGTTTTCAGAAACTTAAAAATACTCCAAAAATTCTGAAAACAATTAACTGTACTCCATCCAAAATGCATATTCATGACACAAGAGGGACACTTATTTTGAAGATGAATAATTAAATTTAACTGATTTTTATTTTATTTTTTAAGCAGTTCAACTTAAAAAATAAATTATTGTTATTTTATCCTGACAATTTACTTCACGATGATGATTCTTAAACAGGAGCGTTGGTGCTCGAAAGTTCCATCAGAATGATTATTATTGTCTTCACAGTCATCTCACCGTTCATTGCGTTATTCCCCGTCCATCTATGGAACAAAAATGGACGGGAAATGAGAGGAAACTTAGTATTTTCTTATTTTTCAAAACTTTGCTTACACCAGTCTTTAAAATGTTGTATATAAACCGAAAATATTTTATGCGCTGAATAAAACAAAACATTAGTTTCCAACTTTTACCGCGAAACCTGAGACGAGGGAATGACAAGGGGATGATTTGACAACTACGATCTGGACTAGATGATTCCACGTTGACGCCGTGTAAGCTACTGGAACAAAATGCCGACTTGTCTTTTCGATAATTGAGATCCGCGAAAAACCAAAGGCGAGAAAGAACCTGCGGAAAAAGTAATGACAACCAAAATTCGAGAAATATCGTGGACCATGTGACTCAAGCATCAGGTCTGTACAAACATATTTGTCTCTTGATTTTCCAGGAAAATTCACTTAAAATTATAAAAACCCTTGAGATCAAATCTTTATAACATAGGTTGTGATGAGAGCGCAGCTTCTCGATTCACCCAGGGAATAACCTCATTCAGAACAGAAAGTTGGGAAGTTCGGGGTCTGGTCAGGGACGGTGAATGATGAATTGACTGTTCAAACTGTTGACTGTTTTCTGCTGGAAGAATTGATTAATCGGAAAAATGGAAAAAGCGATTCTAAATAAAATCAGATACAATAATAACAAAAAATCCCAACTCGAAATAGTATAACGGGAGCTGGAAAACGCTCTGGACATCAAATTGTCTCTTTCTGGAATAACGACAATTATTTAATTAATAAAGTACTTTGAACATCATAATAAGAGGTCTCAATTTTTTTTTATCATTACACTAATTATTTATAATATAATTTTTTTGTGATATAAACACAAATTAATTTTGAGAATAACAATACAACTGTTGAAACAGTAAAGTAATGTAATAATATTATATTATAATAGCTAATTTTTTTTTTAATTCTCTCAATTACCTCGTGGCAGCTGATAATTTTCTGTTTTTATCAGTGGCAATATAAATTTACAACAAATTAGAGTGTTGTACGCATCGATATTAGAAAAGAAAAATGAATACAAATTAGTTTTGCAGTTAGTTGTATCTAAGATTTATAGAACAATCGAGAATAGGAGAGGGACTTAAATCCATCTAAAGCATAGTATATTTTTTTGTCGGAATTGAGATAATAAGATTTGAACATTAATAGCAATACTTACTTCGGTTAGCCATTTTTTATGAGCAAATCCCACTCACACAATCAAATACCAGCTGTGTTAACTAGTAAATATAAGCTCATAAGAAATTTCAAAACTTAACTCACTAAAAATTTATAACTCATTAATCTCAATCCAATTTTTATCTTTAGAGTTGTTTAAATATGAAATAAAGCTTTACATTTTTGTTAATTCAACAAATACTTGTTAATTCAATAACATGCGCCTCTGGAATAGACTATGTTTAAAAACTGGCAGCTAAATACTTCGATTTTTGATTTTTGTCCATTGACGGCCGCATGACTCACGTGAGCTGATGAGCGGCTCTAATACATTCGACCGCAACAGCTTTATAACATAAAATATTTATGCCATGATCAACTACATAACAGTTATTACCTTAATATGAAAAAACATTATGCTCATGGGATGTAGGATGGAAGAGGTTTGAAATGAATAAGAAATCGATCGGGGCTTAATTAAATAGTTATAACTAATTAGGAACGTGAGCTTTGGCGGAATTTGATACTTGAATGCTTGTTAAGACAGATCAAACTATTTAATTAAGTTACGCTAGTATTTAGCCACTTGTTTAATTAATTTGAACTTGAAACAGCTTTTTGAATATAATTATTAGATAATTACTTATAGTTAATTCTCTCTTGCGGTTGTTTTAAAAATATTTTCAATTAACCACAATTAAAAATTTGCCTTTCTTTGTAACTTGTGCGCGTACATATAGGATAGGTGGAGCGTAAAAGTATGCAATTTTATTTTTAGAACAATTGGTCATCAATTTCCCCAATATCCTGCTTTATACATTCTGTATACGTTCTTCACTAATTCCTGTCCAAGATTAAGATTATAATTTTCCGTTGGAAAATTGTCAACAGAGATATTGCAGTTTTTCTAAACACTTCCAATGTGAACTTTAAAGGAAGTCACTGACGATCACCCCAATCCAATCACTCCACACCAAATGGAGCGGGAAACAACCGTGAGTGTGAAATCCTATATGGAGTTGGAGTAGAGGGTAGCAGATGGAATTCCATCGCTCTTAATATCCACCGCGTTATAACAAAATCCAATCACTCCAGCCGACTGTGAGTGTGGACAATGAACTGCACAGCTTTTCACAGTTTTCAGGCTTTGCTAAACTAATAATAATGAAAATTTTTTGTCAGTAAACAATAAAATCAGTAACTACAGTGCTGTTAAAATTTATTGATATTGATTGGATCAAATATTTAAAAAAAATATTGATATGAATAACTTATAATTATTTTACTAATTATTATACTAGAAAATACTTATATAAATAAATATTATTTATAAGTAAATAAACATTTTAGTGGATTTATAATTTCTAATAAGCATAAAATGTCCAATATTTTTTATATTTTTTTGGAGAGGACCTCAAGATTAAATTATTTAATCTTTTCGCTAATGTTATAGCACCATTATTTATTATTTATGTTATACCATTATTTATAGCACCATTAATGCATGTTTAAGTGAGCATAAATCACTACCTGTCGGTAAAAAATGTAACAATCGTCAGAGGCCCTTGAAATCGTCTTCACTCCAAGTACTCCAGCTGTTCCAATTCAGTGTTCCATGTTCCATTTGGAGATATCTTCAGTGGCCGCCTTAATCCCATAATGGGGCAATAGTATGCAGTTCGTTTAAATTTAATTTTACGTTTAAATTGTCTTTATTGTCAACATAACCGTCTTCTTCAGCCTCGTGGAAGCGGGCGGTATGTGCCCCGTTTGTAATCGTTTGTAAAACAGTCCATCGTAGCTATCATGATAAAAATTAATTAATTTTGATAGATGGAAACCGAAAAGAATCTTTGATTTTCCTTTGTATCTTTACGACAGAAAAGTTACCTTTCTGGAGCAAGTTCTTTCTCTTTATCATTCTGATCTAATTCGGAGAAGCGCATATCAAGGACAAATTTGTTATTGCGCAGGGTCATATTTTTGTCTGACCCAGAACTTGAACTTCCACGTTTCTTTTCGGTCTGGAAGGGACCAATTTCCTTCTAGTTTTTCAACAGCTTCCTCTGCTTCTGCTTCAAACTCAAACTTCCTCAAACTTCTGCTTAATTTGGTGTTGATGTCAGCAATACAGGTTTTAAGCCCTTACTTATGCGCTTTCTTTTTATTTTTATTTTCAGCATATTTAGAAAAAAATCTAGAAAAAAATCAGAGCTATTAATTTGGAATTGGCGATAAAGCGCTCTATAGTGAGGTAAAAGTACGTTCAAGGGTGCGTACTTTTTCCCCAAAGGCTTCACGAACTTTTATCCCCTTCTGGCCATTTCGTTTTTCATCGCTCAACATGTTAGTGAACTATGTAAACATTGGAGTTAATTTGATTAATTAAAATGTCAAATGCATCACCAACAATACTAAAAAAAGACGTAAACGTAAGCTGAAGTCAAAAAGTGTTGAAAAGACAAAACAACAAATTTCTTTAAGACTTTCCAACAATTTCTAAGTTTGAGTTATACCTTTATTATACGAGATGTGAGATATGTTATGGATCTTCGAATTATTTAATATTTTATTCTTAAAGGCGAAAATACCGAAATAGATTTTTTTTACACCGTGTTCCAAAGTGAATTTTAATTGTATTTATTAATTTTTTTAAATTTGTAATTGTATCGGATTATTGTGATAAGTTTATATTTGAACTAATTTGATAGAAACAAATTGAGGGAACCTATCATACTCAATTATGTTTAGCAATAATTACTCAGAACTGACGTAGAAATCTGCTTTCCCAGCGGCAGTTATTGACTGTGAAAAGAGAATCCGCAGGCTCTTTGATCTCGAGGAAATGGTTGTGCATTCGGATGGTCCGTAGCTTTTTCCTCGGCCTCTTTCAGTGTTCTTTTATTCTGTATCTTAGTTCCTTCAGCCTTTGTGCCCGTTCAAAGGATTTTATGTAAACTGAAATTAATAATCCCATTTGGATCTGCTCAGATCTCGATTTCTTTATTTAATGATGATTTTATATAGTCTGCTTCAAAATTAATAAAACAATGCGTTGTTCTTGATGCCTAATTTATTTACCGTATTGGTGTTTGTGGATTACATGTGTTATATGGCATAGATTAAAATAACCACAGCTGAAAATGCGGTAACATGAAGTATATCTGGTATTTTTACAAGCTTTGGAAATCATTGAGATGTTTTTATATATTGCAAATTCTATGTTTTTTTTTGAGATGGGTTCTTAAAATGATTTATTTTGTTGGTTGGTTGGAAGGGTAGTGAAAATTATTAAATATCATGCATTATTTTGACGAAAAGACATTTTAATAAATATTTAAAAAAAAAATTTCACCATCCACTCTTGTATTTAATTTTCGTTCCCACGTATGCTATAAATGATTTTTCGGAAAAATAAAAAAAACGGGAATAACTTGGTATTTAAATTTGTGTTACTGTTTTTGTTTTTTTTAATGAATATTTTTAAATAGGTCACTAAATTGTCTCGCGAGCTAAAATTCCATTTTTGCTGTTATTAACTTTTTTTTTATGTCCTTATTCCGTTCTGAGATCCTGCAGAATACAATTCTTGATAATAAAAGTTGACAACTTTATAAAGAGCTCTTAAATCCTATAAATAAGTGTAGAAACTTAAAAGACTTTCTGTTTAAAGTTGAGAAGAAAGAAATATATCGAATTAAAGTAGGAGATGGTGGCCAGTTTGGGATGAGTTGCTAACTTCTCAATGAAGTTTCAGGATCAGCACCCTCTCTGAGATCTTTTTAAGAATAGACGGGTAAAAACCTCTTTGGATTGCTTTGGGGGCTTGTAAAATTTATTTCCCTCTCGTATTTTTTATCATTCTGTGTTATAAATTGTATTTAAATATATAATATAATTATAAAATTACTAATAATCCTCTTTTATATTGTACCTGTAAAAAAATTGGCGGCAATGGAAGTAAGTTTTCATTTTAGTGTTGAGAAAATTCTATCGATAGAAAAAAAAAGCATTTTTATTATTTATGCTGATCTGCAATTGTGATGTAATGTGATAAAAAAATTCTTTACAAAAGTCTTTTGAAAACATTCTAATTTTCCAAGATATGAGTTGACGTTTCTGTCCCCGTTTGTCACTTCAAAAGATGACTTGACTTTAAGAAGATGTGGTACGTGATGAAACGTTTTATTATTTTAACTAATTCCTTAAAATAAACTTTTAAGGAATAATTCTCCGCATTAGTTAAAATGTTATTTTATTTTACTATAACACAAGGCCTTAATCAGACAAATTTTTTTTCTGGTCAGAGAACTAGGGGTGGGATGGAAAATTTTAGATCTCATGTAGCAAACCTTTTGATGTGTATTTGATTTCTAATTATAAATCGGTAAAGGTATCTGAATAGAAATTAAATAATTATTTAACTTATGCATAATCATAGCGATAATTTTAAATTTATATTAATAAATGAAAAAAAAAATACTAGATACAATTGAATGTACAGTAAGTACTTTGTAATATATTTATGGCATTTCCCATTGGTATTAATACAATATTTTTGACAAGAAAAAATAATTTGTTTGATAGTGTGAAAGTTAATTGAATATAAGAAAAGTACACATTGAATCAACTACTTTAATACGTTGAACAACTTACTGAATTGTTGATTTTTATAGTGTTGTCACTGATATTTATTTATCATTATCATTATTTATCATCATTATATTTATATTTATTTATTTATTTAGAGTGATATATTTGATTTAAAGGATAAGTTAAGGACATTTTATATTAACCACACCACGTTCTTATTACTTTATCAAGAGGGCATTTTGTCCTAACATAACTATTTTCAAATCTTATTATATATTATATAGGTACTGGTGGTTCTTAATTTCAATAAATTAAAAACATTACTAATAAAAGAAATACAAATAAAAATACTATTTGCATCCTCTACCCTGTTCGTATCAGACGCTGTGGATTTTCCCACGGTTTCCTTCTGCAAGGACTGGAAGCTCCAACGTGCCCTATTACCGAACTGCCAGAATAGTGAAAGCATTGTACCACCTTCTCTACTCTTAAGTTCAAAACCTAAAGATGGGTAAAACAATGGAAGACATCTTTCAGAATTTGAAGATGAAATAAGAAAACCATTGTGTTATTTAAGAAAATCAAAATTTTACTGTCGAATCTAATAATTGTAACTAAATACGCCAAAGGTCTTAGTAGTAGAGGTGAAATAAATAAACAAAATAAAATAAAAACTAGCAAAACAAATTACAAATGTGAAAAATCAGTATAAAGGAAAATTGAAAAAGACACAATAAATAATTTATTTAAACAGAGAAAAGACGATTTCTAAAATCTTGTGTTGTGGTCGATAGAAAGCTAATAAAGTAAATAAAGGAGTGGTGTAGCTTAGTGAGTAAGGTACTGTGCTCCTATCTCCCGGGCCCGCGTTCGCGTCCGTCTATAACAGATTTTTCATAATTATTATTATTATAAATATATTTATGATAAATATAATTATCATTTAATCTGTTACATCAGTCCTGGATCGACCTGTGGATCGGGAGACCCTTCTGGGGCTCACTCAGCCTCTATAAAGTGGGTACACTTAAATGGGAGAAAAACCTGGCGGTGGAGCGTGATCTTGGCCAAATCACACAGCTTGCACAACCGTTGGTCTAGAAACACTTCGGTCCTTACTAAGTACTGAAGACTCTTCATGGGTTGTAATTTTATTTTGTTTAATATATATATGTTTTATAAAATTCTCAACTTTTTTCCGGTATTAATGTTCATAAAAGTTTGTTTACAATAATATCTGCTCCTTTCTCATCCCGATTATTTAGGACCATTTGTAATACACCCGCAGCGAAGTGTAACCGTACCGCGGATACTGTGAGTGGGTGGACAATCAGCTAAGTGGAACTGTTGTCTGGGGGAGAGGTACCGTCAATAGATATCCCTCGGTTATCCAGCTCCTAATTGTCTCCCTCCTGTTTACTTTCGCCACCTTCATCTTCATTGTTGTATTCAGTGTCATGTCTATTATATGCATTCGTAATTTTATAAATTTGATTAATGGCTTATTTGGTATAAATGGATCATTTAAAAAATTTGCGGATTGACGATTCATTAGAATATCAATATTTTTTAATAATTTGTTGTAAAACACGTAAAATTGTATGAGTGGTATTCTCGTAGCGTTTCGTATTTTATTCATTAACATAATAAAATTTATATATGAGACGTTATTTTTTTTATAGTGGTATTAGAGTCCATTTTGGCATATATATATATATATAAGGTTTGTGATAAAGTTAAATTTGTTTATAATGATAAGGTTTTTGATGATCATAAGGTTTTATCAAATATTAAAAGATTTTTGCTGTCTTTAGGCTGTTTCATTTAATTATCTCAGAGAATTTAAATAAAATTATTCTAATTTATTTAAACAAAGAAAAACACTGGATGCCACCATGAGATGGCCACAGCAGAGATTATTCTTACTAATGTGGAGATATAGACCTTTACATAAATTATAAATAATTATACTACATAAATAAAGGTTGAAAATATATGACCAGTGGTTATTTTATTTGTAAGCTACGTTTCGGCCTTGTATGCTATCCTTATGCATATTTCATCCAAATAAGTTAAAATGCATGACAATGTAATTGTATTAAAGTCCAATAATACATGGTAGTCAAAAAATTTAAATAAAAAATATATAAACATAATGCAATAATAAGAATACTCAGTCAGAAAAACATATACAATCAACGAAAAATGATGCCCCGTTACATGGCCATTACTCTTCTTGATGTATCATAATTTCAGAAAGTATCAAGTATACTAGTTTCGCATATAGGCAAAGTTATTTAAAGTTTGCGAAGAGATATTTTGAGGTTTTAATCAATATAGAAATATTGGCAATTGTTAATCAATTCGGGTGATGTTTTGGGACTGTAAACCTGTTTTTACAGGTTAACATAAAACCTGTTGTTTAGGTTTTATTATGCAATAATAACTGTTAATTTTTTTAAAGGAAATAATTGATTTTTTAGCTTCATATAGACTTTTTAGGATTCTGGCAGGTTCATTCAATAAACACAGATTACACATAAAAAATAATATTTAATTTTTTTAAGCAAGATATATATATATATATATATATATATATATATATATATATATATATATATATATATATATATATATACAAAAACTAAAAATAGAAACTACAAAATAACGTGCACTACCAAAACAAAAGCTACAATTATTATTTACAAAAGGCCATGCCAGGCATAATAAAGAAATACACTACTCGCATATGTAACCTACGGGTGAGCTCTTTACTAACAGGCCTTTGTACAGTGGTTACTAATAATTTCGTAATTCATTAAATAGTAACACTATATTAGCATAAAAAAAACAATGTTCTTGCAACGAAAACTATCTAGGAGACCTAACATGATCATAGCCCCAAAGAGGTAGGCTATGAAAGTAGGTGCGACCCCGCTAAGTTGTAGGACGGTGTCATGAGAAGGTAACGACCATAACAGACTTATACCACTTGCAATAATAACATATTATAAAAAATAAAATCAAAGGAAAATTGGGAAAGTCCATATTTTTATAACCATTGGCTTTACTGAAATGGATTTTTAAATATAATGCAGTAATAACTACACAATTAAAATGAAGTCATATAAATACACGAATTGTCAGGTGCATCAAATATCAGTGTAAGTTATATTAAATAAGAAAATATAAATAAACAAGTGTAAAAAGTAAATTGTTTCGTTAAGAAAAGTTCAAATAAAAAAACTTTTTATATTAAACTAATTTCCCCTTTACATTTAACATAGTGCAGTAATAATAAATACGTGGTATGTACAGCGGTAATTCAACAATTGCTTCTGTTATTGATTTCAAAGCTTCATACGAGCAACATATTAATTTCGATGGTATGCGATATACTTCTTACTACTTTGGTATAGCAATGTGTGCGGTTAATCGCATTTAACCTCATCCAGCATACATTCAAGCCAATTTTTAATTTCTAGTTTATGATATTTTTAAGGCACTAGCTAATATCTGTTTTAGGGTTGTTCACATTGAAGAAATTGTGAATAATAATTGTAATTAGAAAGTTGTTTTAATTATGATTATTATGAATGAACTAATTCTACTTAAAAAAAAAAAAAGAGATTATTGCGATAACATTTTATTGTATAGTTAAACCCTTTTGGTTACTTATGAAGAAATCTTTTTCCATTGAATGTATGACATTAAATACAAAAAGAGAATATCTGTAACTTACCAATATTATCGGTTCCTTTTTTTTTTTTTTTTTTTTTCCATATGTGGACTTAAACTACTAAAAAAAATAATACTATGTTAACCCTTGTGTCTATTCATTTTATTTTAATTTATATTTATAAGTATATATTTAAATTATGCTTATCTAATAATTGTTCAATAATCTGAATTTTACTTAAGATCTTCTGAACATTGCTGATCATCTAAGCTTCAAACAATTTTTGAAAAATATATTTTTACCAATATACCATTTTCTTTTTTAGAACTGAAAGTAAAGCACCTTCATTATAATTTTACAATTTTAGATCCAAAAAAGGCTTCCCTGTTCAATATTTCACAACCCATCCATCAGCCTGATGGGTGTTCCCCGCCTTGACATGTTGCCTTCTGGAGCTTGAAGTCTGTCAGATTTTGAACGTTTACTCTCTTATCCGTTGTATCCAAGATTCAGTTTGAATGTCAGCGACACTGTAAATTATTCTAGAATATGGAACAAATAGATAAAGGCATATAGTGTTGATTCCCAAAAGTATATCAAAACCATAATTTTGAACCTATTGTTTTATTTTCTTGATTTTTCTTCTCAATTTGATATTTAGGTAGGATTAGTTTACATTTTAAATAAGTATCAGGTCTTAATAATGTGCATTGTAGGTTAATGGTACCTTTGTAGGAAAGGGAGTAACTGACCATCACCCCACTCCAACAACTCCATACCAAAATCCAATCACTCCAGCCGACCGGAAAAAAATCTGGTGCGGTGCGCGCATAACACTTCTTTCCTTTATCTTCCTATAATAATTATCTTTTTAATATAATTTTAAAGAGTTCACATAAACAATAGTTGAAATGAACTCAGCAGCATTCAGATCTTCTCCCACATAAGTACAATAAAACAGTGTTTTAAGCAACTTTAGTACAACGACTCTGTACACTACCAATGTATTTTAAGTCGGTCAAATTGGAAATATATTTTAAAAGTTTCGATTTAGTTTGCATAGAAACATTTTGTTTCCATTAAATAATATAAAAGTATAAATTATTAATTTCTGCTTTTGTATTCTTACATAAGATTATTTCAGAGCGTATTGTTGACAACAGATTGGCAGATTGGTGGGACTAGGTTCGGTCGCATCTCTATGCTTTACATATAACCAAACCTTCGTACTATTTGTCTTTTTAATTAATAGATTTCATATATTTTACTATTCCCTGATAGCATTATTTTAATTTCAATTAATTTTTACATTGTTATTTCATTTATTTTATTTTATTTTACTTTTTCATTTGTCTCTTGTATTATGTAATTTAGTGTTATCTTTTTCTTTTTATACTTCATACTTTTTTATCTTGTAATTTCTGTTTTTATCATTTTTTACTGTTACTGGTACTGCCTCTGTCTTTTTTAATTGTTGTTATTTTGTTTTCCGTTTAGCCCTGAAGATGGCCTAAAACTTCGGCCGAAACGTCGCGTCGGCACAAAATATATAAGTTTACTTATAATAGTGTAACTCTTTGACCGCACCTCCCGACCAACTTCTCCCTTTAAATATACATATACGGTCAACAAAAACTCCTTCCAATTCTATACATAATTTACTATAAAATGCAAATTTTTAAGTTATGTACAAATAAAATAATTTTTTCATCATAACTTTTTCCCCCGCATTTCCTCGGTGATGTACTATATATATGAAAAGTTAAAGGCCTTTATGAAGAATAATTTAGGCAAGTTTCATAAAAATCGTTAGAGCCGTTTTCGAGAAAATTGTTAAAAAGTGAAAAATCGATTTATATAAAATGGCGTTTCCGGTTAGTCGATTTTTACGAAAAAGTTGCTGTAACATCACATGCCTGTGCCTACCTTTATTACGTAATTTCAGCATCGTACAACTTTTGTTTTTGAGTTAGGCTGTTCATATATATACGGACTCACAGACATACAGACCATTTTGCGAGACCTGGTTATTTGGACTCAGGGGATCTTAAAACGTGTATTTTCGTTGAAAACTCGAATTCCAAAATTTTCACTATCGCAATACATCCCCTTACTATATATTTCTTCTTATATGTATAGAAAAGGGAAAGTAAAAAGTATTGAATTGAAGAATGGAGTGAAAGAAGTATGGAGAAAACTAACTGTTTTTCATACAGCTTTTAGGCTGTTTTATAATGATAATAATTATAGAAATTGTTTGTCAGTCTATACTGTAAGTTAAAATTTATGATATTAATTGTATCAAATACATTGCAAGGATATTGATATGCCTAATTTACAACCTTTTTTTGTACCATTAGTTATGTGAAAAAAAATAATTAAAAAGGGAAACATTTTGTTTTATAATTTACTTAAATTTCCACTATTTTTTGTATTTTTTTGGACAGAGAGAGGTAAAGATTAAATTATTTTTTGCTCTTGCTGTTGTAGAGGACACTATATATATCCCATTAATTCTCAAGAGTTATCTTAATCTGTTTGTAGACTGTAAATATTATACAGTAAATATTATTCATAAACACATCTTTACGTGTTTCAGCTGTCGGTAAAAAATGGTTCGATGGAGTGGAGTGATTGTCGGTCGGGCCCATGAAATCTTCACTCCAGTCGCACCACTCCTGCGTGTTCCATTGTTCCGTTTGAAGTAATCTTCTGTAGCCGCCTTAAGATTGGTGACATTTTATGGTGATCTTTGAGTTTGTATTTTTATGCTACGCTTATATACATACGACAATTACACTAATCTAGATTGAATTGCCCCTCATTACGAACTTCCTCTTACCATTGCATAAATTATTTTATTTAAGCCGAGTGAGGCTGTACAAAAGAGACCACAGTGGGTACCGACGCTTATTGAAATGGTACCTTCGACCTGGTCCAGTATACTAATTGCTTTAATGGCTTTCGACCACCGCGTTCAGGACTTTGTAAGACCCTTCTAAGCCGCTAAGTTCCCTCTGATCTCACTTCTATTTTCCCTTAATACCCTAACCATTCAATAATCGTATTTCAACTTCTATTCTTTGAGGCTTAGCTCAGCCATACGTTTATAATCAATATTATTATTATTATTATTAGGTAAAATATTCATTGAGTAAGGCTTGTATATATTGAAATTAGTCATATAGATGATTCTGCATACTAACTTTAGGTCAATCAATGAGGGGATTGTAGACGGAAATAACGAGACTTCCTAAATTTACTACACGACTTTATTTGGACTGGTTAAGCGGTAATCATGCTAAAAGTCCTGGGATCTAGGAGCAGTGGCAAAGAGAGGAGGGGAGAGAAGGTCCATGCTCTTCGGTTTTTCGGCTCCCTTATAAGTACCGTTGAACTCCAGCACTCCCATTCCCACTTAATATTTTCAGTAATATTCAATACAATGAGCCATTTTTTCTTTAGTTCTTTGTTTATGCTTGTACAATATATAGTCCTTAAGCTTAATGCCATTAGCCATACTGTTGTTTATAAAAAAAGATACAAAAATCTTTGTATATAACTGCGTGCTTCACAATTCCGCGGGTGTAGAGTTTGGCTGTTGTACATAGAAAGCTGCCCGCGAGGCTTCGGGGGGAGAAGGAGCATGGTTGATCTCAAAATGCAAACCCTTGCGTGTTGTTAGAAGGTGATTCTTTTTTTTTACACCGCGT
The DNA here is from genome assembly GCA_948150685.1 of Rhaphigaster nebulosa. Lineage (NCBI taxonomy): Eukaryota > Metazoa > Arthropoda > Insecta > Hemiptera > Pentatomidae > Rhaphigaster > Rhaphigaster nebulosa. Next base: position 86,690,681 of record OX411311.1, on the reverse strand, counting down.
GTGTTGTGCTTAAAAACCGTGTACGGGATATGGTACACGGTTTTTAAACACGACACACGCGGTGTACAAAAAAAAAATTACCTTCTACTAAATTTGTTTTAGTGTAGAATTGTATTGTTATCCTACTTCTTGCTATACTATTTGATTATTTTTTTTTCGATGTATATTTAACAGAAAACTTTAACCATGGCCTTGCATTCCCATTTCTTCGTGTAAATTAAAACGAGATGGGTGGATTTCATTTTGAAATAAATTGATCTAGCTTGAACTGTAACAATTTATGTTGTAATAAGTAAAAAATATTTGATTTTAACAAGTTTCTGATTAAATTTTCTTCTTATACTCGTTTGTTTCCTTTTACACAATTTTAAAATAAAGGCTTAAATTTTCTGGAGCAGGATCCTCACTATTTTATCTACGTGCCGCCACTGGTAAGTTTGAAAATAATTTCGAGATATTTAATGATACTCATTTTTTTTCTTTACAAAAACTTATAACCGAGAGACTGTAACCTTTCATAGAACTGCCTACTTAAAAAAATCGTTTACCTTTCGTGCTACTTTATTTTGGAATTCTTTACCCAACTCCATTCGCAAATCCTCGTCCAAGCATCAATTATTTCTTCACTTCCTTTACTATCAATCTTCCGGATTTATGTCAGTATTAAAGTTATTTATATGCTCATTTTAACTGTTTATTGTTTGTTTGTGTAAATAGGTGTTCCTAGATATCTAATTATGATTTAAATGTCTGCAGTTATTACACACTCCTGTATTTCATTTTATTATTTTATAATTTAACCTTTTCTTAATTATTCACTTCAAGATAGACAAATTGTACAAGTACTGAACATTTCTGTTATTCTAAATGGACTGAAAGTCCCAAGATAAAATTTATTTTAATTCATTCATTCATACAACCCTTGTTTTCGGACCTTCGAGCAAGATCACCGACTCGCCTAAGCCTTCCGATCTTTGCAATTTGCTCTGTATACAGGTTGTTAAGCTCTTCATTACTTCGTCTCTTCCAATTACTATTTTCATATGCATCTCCATAGATCCGACGGAGGACCATCCTTACAAATAAGCAGTTGATGGCCTTAGTAGTTGTGCAAGTATCAATTCTGTTTGAACGCTCTAACCGATTTTGATATTGAGTGTATTATTGACAACTACATTGACTCGCAAGAAAGATGTGATCCGTCCTCTCAGCTTTGGTCCGATACTGAGTCAATATAATCAGAATAAGGAATACTCCGCTTGGAAGGGCTCGCTATAAGGTATGACACGGCTGGTTAAGCATCTGATGAGAAATGCCGAGAGCAGGCAAACGAGGCTTAAGATAAGAACGACTGGAAGGGATCGACCTTCTTTCCTCAGCAACCCGATCCTTCCCTTCACTTGCTTTATCATTTATTATGTATGATTTTCGGGACAGCCTTTGACTTGTCAAAACGAGAAGCTAGTTCTTCAAGAAGCTTCTTTTTCTTCCAAGGACGTCTCTATATCTAAATGATCAGATAAACTCTTTTCTTTGCTGAAAGAATTTCATTGTTATTGCTGAATGTTTCTATATGCATAAAATACTATAATAAGATTAAATTAAAATAATTTCAGTAATTATACTTTTTTTTTTTAACCAACATAGAAAAGGAGTTTCTTAATTCGTGTATTTTTTTATTGTTTGTTCGCAATAAAAATTAATATGATACAAGGCATATTTTGTTTGCATTTTTTTTTTGTCAAATTGTAGCGGTTGTTCTGTTGGTTTCAGATTTTTATAAAAGTACAACGGTTAGATAGAGACAATTTTTCAAAACTAATTATGTATAATTAAATAGCTGTTTCACTGGCAGTGGTGGCCAAGCGTTTTGAGGCACCTCAACATTCTCGAGTCAGAAGCGGCGCCGGTTTGAATCCGGCGGGGGGGATAGGGTAGGGGTCGACTGAATAGATTTAAACTTTTTCACTTTGGTTAAAAAAGTAATGTGTGGAATTGCTTCTCTTCTGCCCTATTTAAAGTATATTAGGATGTTATATTCTGAGATAGTGGCTCAATACTTAGTTTAGCCTACCTTCATAAAAATTTGTATTTCAAATTCAGACAAATTCGTTTTTCTCTTGTCACATTTAATATACGGTAATTCTAAAGGATTTTTATGTTTTATCTTTTTATTTTAAATAGTTTTTTATTGTTTGCATAGGTGCTTGCGCAAAAGATTTCCTGGAAAAAAAAAAAATTGAGTACTTCAAAGTTCATTATCGAGGAATTAAAGATGGTATTCTCTCTCCTACCATTGAAACCTAACTCCTTTTAGGGTCTGCCTCATTTAAAACAAATCCCTCGGCCCTATCTTTGTAGGTATTCAATTATTAATTGGCTAATTTATACTGTAACGAGCAATTGAGTACTTTCAGAAATCTAAACGTTATACTTTTTCTGCAAATGTTACTTATTCTTTTCTAGGCTAAAAAATATCTGCTATTTGCATTTAATGCGATGCAATTTAATACGGCTAATTTTGCTAAAACTTGGTATACTCCTTATCTTATTGGCCTACTTACGTTTCTATTGAAGAAAATGTATTTAATTATTCCTCTGTAATATTTTTAGCGGTACAATTTTTCCCCGAATAATGAAAAAATATTCTTATCAACTCTTAATCTAGTGAACTTGGAACTGCTTCAGGTATATCTACTAGTTCCAACTGGTCTCCGCGCTAAGCTGGTGAACCATTTGATAAGGTTTCAATCGCTCGACCATTTACAAGAGATAATATTGAACTCTAAACTAATTTAACTACAACTGACTCAATGATGTGAAGTATCTCTACAAGATGGAAATCAATGTAGATATGCGTAGGTAGTTTATAGAGTGTTATAGTTGGTAAAAGTGTCTTAAAAAGTTTAAACTTTTACGAGAAAAAGGGAGAGAGTTCTCCGAAATTCATTTCGGGTAAATAAAGTTTTGAAGCTTGGAGCTTCCTCTTTTTTCTATTTATGCGTATTCTTCAAACGCTTCGAACAAACCGAGCATTCATATTTCCAGCTGTTTCTTTTTGCCATCTTATACTACTTTACGGGTATGGACATATTGATGCACCTAGCTTCATTTCGGAAACAATGTGATTTCTCCCACTTTCTCTCTTGGATTCTTTATGTATATTTATTTTCCTCAGACAGCTCAAAAATCGATTTTTAAAAAAGTCGATTAGTCGTATTCGTAAGGTACCCCATATGGGGATTTTAATTGTTCCTTCATGAGAGTAGAGTACCAAGACGGTTAATTATTGTGTAATTGGCCACACAAGTATCATTTCGGGTATAATTCACTTTACTTTTACTTTTGCACCGGGTTCGGGGTCTTCCTCTCCTCCGTCTTCCTGGCTCTTCTCATAGCAGAAGTCTCTTCGGCCACCTACGTTCTGGCATCCGCTGGCAGTGCCCATACCATCGCAGCCTGTTCCTTCCAATCCTCTCCGGAACTCCCTCGGTCACTCCTAGCTTGCCTCTAATCTCCTCATTTCTGACTCTATCCAGCCGGGTGATCCTCATGCATCTCCTACAGAAATCTATCTCTGCCGCTTGTAATTTGAAGTAAAGTCCTGGGGTAAGTGCCCAGGCCTCTGCGGCATAGCTGAGGGAAGGCTCAACAATACTTCTAAAATTCCGCCTTTTATTGTCCGTTGAGATGACCGTGTTCCAAAGAACATGGTGCAACATTTTAGTCACCCTTCTTGCCAGGCCAACTCTCCACCTAATATCGGGTTCTGATGTGCAATTACCATCTATTGTTGACCCCAGGTATTTGAAGGAATCTACTACTAATATGTTGCTGTTAACCTGAAGATTCGTGGCCTCTTTGCAGTTTACAACCAGGTATTCGGTCTTATCAAAATTGATTTGTAGACCCCACAGACTGTATTCTTTTTCCAGGGCCTTCAGTGCTTCTTCCAGGCCATCCCTGCTATATGCGACCACTGCTTGGTCGTCGGCAAAGAAAAGCGATAATATGTCTTTTGATGTCTATGCCTTTTCCTTCCTTCACTCCTTTACTGCCCGTTGCACGTAAAAAAGGTTCAGACAAGCGAGAGCCGAATTTCACCCTGTACTCGTCCTCACTGTACAGACACCTCTCTGCATTTGTTAAGGCATCGCTGATACCCGCACTGTTAAGCGATTTCCACATCTTATGCCTTGGTACACTGTCATAGGCCTGTTCTAGGTCTATAAAAGCTTTGTGTACAGCTCTTCCTTTTTCCATTCGTTTTTCTATGAGCTGCCTTAGGACAAATATGCTGTCCGTGTATAATTCATATAATATAATAATCTCATATTTTTTTAAAACTATATTATGGCATATAAAAGCTAATTAAATAAAAATTAATCTTTAATAAGATTCTTAAAAAAAGAAAGAAAGTTTTCTCATCTAGATATTAGTGGGGATCGTTGAACTAAGGCCCTTCAGAAATAAGCCATCCCTCCAACCCCACAAACAGGATTAAGTTCTGACTGAGCTGCCGCGACTAGCGCTGTCGGGTTTGTTTTTGAAGTTTGTTGGCAGACAGAAAAAGAATAAAACTCATCCGGGCTCTTCAAAGTTCATTATCGAGGAATTAAAGATGGTATTCTCTCTCCTACCATTGAAACCTAACTCCTTTTAGGGTCTGCCTCATTTAAAACAAATCCCTCGGCCCTATCTTTGTAGGTATTCAATTATTAATTGGCTAATTTATACTGTAACGAGCAATTGAGTACTTTCAGAAATCTAAACGTTATACTTTTTCTGCAAATGTTACTTATTCTTTTCTAGGCTAAAAAATATCTGCTATTTGCATTTAATGCGATGCAATTTAATACGGCTAATTTTGCTAAAACTTGGTATACTCCTTATCTTATTGGCCTACTTACGTTTCTATTGAAGAAAATGTATTTAATTATTCCTCTGTAATATTTTTAGCGGTACAATTTTTCCCCGAATAATGATTATTTTTGTAATAATTCAGGCAATGAACCTTTAGGATATCAACTCTCTACCTTATTACTGCCCATCTACCTAAGTAAATCTGGTTCAAATGGAATAGCCAAATTTGAAATGAAATATTTGCATTGCTCTGATTTTACTAAACCTTTATATGAAAACCATCGATTAAACTATTAAGAAACGGCAGAGAAAAGTTGTCATAGTTAGCTATGGCAGCTCTTGAGACTAGCCCTAGAACATAATCCTCGACTTTGTTTCTGGAACTGGAAATGGAGAACTGTCGAACGATGATTAATCCTTCCAGCGTTCTGTTCTGGTGACTTCTCTAGCACTGTTTGCCCTACTTTGTACCGGACTGTCTTAGTTTTATCACAGTTTGTGAGTCCTAATGACATGGTTTTGGTAGAGGGTTCCTGTCTTCCGGTAACTTATTTGCTTGAACTATTATTCCAGAGGTAAGTAGTGAATAAGATACCTTTCTCAAAATTTTAGACTGGTATCTAAATTTTTGTTGTTAATTTATATATCGCCTAGGTATATTTAATGATCTTAATTCCCTTTTGAGATTTTTTTATTTTCGATATAACAACTACTTTTTTATTCACAACAAAGACCTTCGATCTCTCCCTAAGCTTGTTTCCTAATACCCTCCATCAGAGGGCGAAGATGAACTTTTCAATCTTTGTTAGAAATTAGGGATTGATAAATTATTTGCCACTTCTATCGCTAATTATATTGGTCCTTCTATACCATCATGCGGATGTCAACTGATTATGAATAGAAGTGGCAAATAATTTATCAATCCCTAATTAGATTGGTTTTACTATACCATCATGCGGATGTCAACTGATTTGTTAGAAATTATTGAATTCGACCTAATGACTTCTTCTCATTAGGCTTGATGCACTACTTTTGCTCAGTTAAGAGAACATTCAGTTACAAGTTTGAAGATTGTTTGAATAAATTTGGTTGATCGTCGTTTCGTTGGTTTCTTATTTTTGTTAGTAGGTTCAGATCTTTGAAACTTTGTTTTTTATCCATTATGAACAATCATTGATTATAAGATTTAAACCTGAATACAGAGGTGCTTAAAAGGCAGTGATGGCCGAATGCCTCGTAGAGTAAGAAGCTGAGCCGGTTCGAATCTGGTCTGAGCGTGTTGAAATTTATTCAATTTATCTCGAACTTCTTACTCTGGCTAGAAAAGGTCGGTTACTTGCAGGATAACTCGTCCTTTCTGACTAAGTTTTGTACATAAGAAAGTTAAGCATTTTCTTTTGTTTTTATCTCAGTGATCACGTGAACGTCGTGTTATCTATGGACATCAACTGATCATCAACTAATGATTAATAATTTATTAGTTCACTACTATTGAAATGTATTAGTTATTTCAAGAAAGGTAGGAAGATAGAAACTTATTCTACGATTCCACTTTGTAGTTTCGGGTTATTCACCGATGCCTGCTTAGCATATATCAATGTATAGCACTAATAGAAATGTATAAGGTATTTGATCCTTTTTTTTCCCTCTCCTTTCCCCTTTTCGTTCTTAATTTTCACTTCACTAAAAGTTTTATGACACCCTAAAAATATCTCATAATACTGGAATTAAATTCTTAGAGTTGTAATTAACTCTTAGGTTTTACTTTCATAAACTAAAAATAAAACAAGATTATGATTTGTAAATATACTGCTGACGTTTTAATATTTTTCGCAATATTTTATTTTATAGCCTACCACACATCGGTCGATGATCCAATCTCGGAAATTATTTCTTCTACTAATACCTGGCCCAGATATGGCTTAGTGCCTTTTTTATAGAGGTGTTTATTGCTTCACAATACGTTACTCTTCACATCATTAAATCCGGTTCTGAAAACCGCGATACTTCGTTTCCAAACTCCTCGGGAGTTTTAAAAACGATATCCGTATCTCCAAGTTTTCATGTAGTTAACATTTATTTTTACAATTTAAAATTAACTTCTTTATAATACAGGTATTCCTCACTTAATGACCAATCTGCTCAATGGCTACTCGTACTTCCGACCAATCGAGTTTCGACCTTCAGTCGAATAGAGACATTTTTAGCATAATATTTTTATTTATTTACTTTTTAAACTTATACTTATGTATTGGAAATGTTGTCCTTTAATCACACAGAAAAATTAATCAAATTAAATAATATCTGATGAATAATAATAAAACATAAAAAAGTTTAGATCATGAGATTCGAAAAATAATCCAAAAACTGTAATGACAGTAAAGATTGATTTATACTAAACAATGCGATTTTTGTTAGTACCATGTTTCCTGACTTCTCTATGTTTCCCATTCCTACAGGAAATTTCTATTAATGTTGAATGTAATTTGTAACTGTTGAATGTAACTTGTGTGAAGAGCTTAAGAAGGATTGGTACATTCTTTTTCCTAAGTTGGGAGGAGATGAGCGTGGGTTTCTTGCCTTTTGAATTGTAGACGCCCGTAGCACAGTCAGCTGCGGAACCGCTGATTGTGGTTGCAAATGAGAACCCCGTCCTCAGATCTTTGTTGTTATGCAGATGTAGTCCCTTACGACCAGATGTAATCGCTTTAAAGAATAATTTATGCAGAGATGATATCGTTGCTACCTATCTTCCTCATCTCGAAAGTACAATTTGAAGTTTCGCTTTACTTTGGTAATTATAAATTAGTAATTAAAGGATTTTATTAGTTTATTAATCTTCCACTGATAAAATGTGTATTGGGTATTCGTGGTTGAATATTATTTTTAAAGAAATCAGAAACTTTATTCTTGATTTTCTATATATATATATATATATATATATATATATATATATATATATATATATATATATATATATATATATGTATATATGTCGTTACTTTGGAAGAAGACCGGCACAATTCCAAAAGCTTGTACTTTTGAGAAAACGGGGCTTGAAGTTTTCATTATCAAAATTTCAACTGATTATTACCGGTTTCCTCACAATTGTATCAATAGTTTTTTTTATCCAATTCGCAAGTATATGCTTGGAAGTAACTTGTATAATTCATTTTTTTATTCCAAAAATATTTTTAGGCCTAAATTGTTTGACTTGCGACAATCTTGTTTATAACACAACTGCTCTCCGGCGGTCACACGATGAATATTTTTATGTGATTCTCATCATTAAAAAATAATCTTCTCTTTGATTATGATTACAAACAAAATGGAAAATCGTTAATTTAAACTGCGCCGGTCTTTTTTCAAGGTAGCTATATATATTATTATTTCATCATTTCATATTTTATTTATCTTATTATATTATTTTCATATTATATATTGTTATTATATTATATTTGTTCTGATGCTTGCGGGTCTTAGGTGGTAAACAAATCCAACCAACTTCATTGTTTTTTTAAATATTTAAAAAATGTCCAACTGTTTGCGCTGTGTCCAGTAGAATTAATTACCTGCTGAGCCTCAACATCAAGAGGAAATTCCAAACCATCCGTTCCTGCCACCTTTGACTTTGGAAACAGGCCATTGGTTAATATTACAATTGGCGTTACTATTACGCTTTCCAAATGGTACAATTCTTTTATTTCAACCGCCATTTCCTGACATTTTCGGAATTGTTCATCCACAGTTGAATTCATATATATTATTATATTATATAATTTTTTTAATTATAATATTTTCAATGATATTTTGTCAAGTGCTTGGGTATTTAGGAAATTGGTGTAGTTGAAGTCCATGTATCTTCTTGGACACTTTTAATAAATGTTATCTTCTTTGTCCAGTTCTTGCTCAAAGAACCTAGGATCGAACATGCAACTTCTAGAAATTCTGTATAGCGATTTCAATTCTTATTTAAATAAGTATTAAATAATATTGCCCATCTATTAATTAAATAATTAACTATAAAAAGTACAGTAGGTAAATCATATAAATGCAAGGATGTCCTATTACACTGGGAAATAAAAATAGAACTTGTATATGAAAAATTCAAAACCTCATAAAATTTGAATGAAGCGTACTAAATTGAATATTATAAATTGCAAACGTGTCTTCTCCACAGCTAAATATTGACTAAAGTTTATCCGTGTAAAAAACTCATTACTTTTGCACTTTAGTGTTTGTTTTTAATGAACTATATGAGTACTCCTGGTATTCATTTACTAAAATACTTTCTATTTTGATTACAGTAATGAAGTACTTGAAACGGATTGAGTGTTTGTGCCAAGCTCTCATTACTAAAGTACAATTCGCTCGGCTGTTTTTCCCGATTGGTGTACTGACGGCTTGATTCGTTTGATGTAACAATCACCGGCTGATTTTTTTAGTTAGTGAAGGGGCAGCTCATCCTGGGGGGAGAGGGGAGGGGATCGAACTCTCTTTCTTTTTTTTCCAATCAAATGTCATCTCGAACCTGGTTTTCATTCCAAGCCAGCGTCCCCGTTTTTGGGTTTTCTAAACCAACATTGATCTGACCTTTCGTTTAACACACATTTTCCTACTGTTCTTCATATTTATCCTTGCTTGTGGAATGTTGGCTGCTTCCAAAATATGTTAAAAATATGTACGCACTGAGAGGTTAAAAAATAACATATACAATTAAAAACTCACATATCTAACGATTTGGACTATAAATAAAATTGTATATATTTCATTTTATATATTTATATTAGATAAATAAGCTTTTTAGTTAGAATAAAACAGCCAGTAGTTCACGATGATTTTTATTTTATTTCAAGTTAGTCCGACGTCTCGGCTATCTAATGCCATTTTCTAAGTCTAAAAAAAAAATTTAGTCGATTTATACATTCAAACTTTATGCTATAGAATAAATTTAGTTTACCAAATATTTCTTTTATTAGCTATCTACCATGTAATGCACTCTTTCACGTTTACATGAAACACACCATTGAAATTTTTCTCATTCCGGTTTTATTTTTTGTATGATAAAATAGCTGACTGCAACAATATAAGCAAATTTGGATTCTAAAAATACAAAATTAAATTAACGACTGGTTTATTAGAACAAATTCAATAAACAAACACGAATTCAATTAAGAAAGTTAATAGTTTTGCATAGAGGAAACAATATATATTAATAAACTAAGGATAATAGAATCTATTTATTTATAATGAAAGACCTAATAAGATCAGTTAATCAAGAAACTGACTTCGATAATTTAGACTATGGCCACAGTTTTTTTTTTTTCATACAAATTCACATATTTAAAGGGTGAATATAGCCAGAAAGATATTGTTTTATTTTATGTTAAAAATATGTTTAAAAAATCCAAATTTGGATAGCCTATTAATTTTTATTTTATATAAAAGTATTTGATATTTTTTTTTACTAGATTTATTAAGCCTAATAGTATTTGAGTTGCTTATAATGCGTAAGGTGTCATTTAAGGTATCAGTATGCATCAAATCAAATCATAAATATATATATATATATATATATATATATATATATATATATATATAACAAATGGTAGTTTAGATTACAGAACAGTTCGGATAAGCGAAGTTCGGATTCGTAAGAGACCACTAAACTAAATAATCAATATGAAGAGCGCAGGTTGCATGAGAATGGCCATGGGTTCAGTTGGCCATAGTCATCCCTCTAATGAATCGGCGTTTGACTGATGTGAGAAAATTTGCTATTATTTTCATTCAGTTAACAAGATAATTGAAAAAACCTTACCTTTATTAGCACCACAAGAAACGATAATGTGATAGGTTTAAGGATATAGCTACTATTTAAGTTTTTCCAACGCAATAAATATTATTCAGCGTAGCAAAATATACTTTATTTTTTTTCTGCATGGAAACGTTAGAATAAAATTATTGAAATTATATAAAATTATATGCAATTACACTAGTTTGCGATGGTTATGTTTTTTAGTTTTTGATATCTGATTTTTATGTATTGTTTAGCGCTGAATCCGAAAATTCGACCTTCGTTTTTTTTCATCATGTCAGGATTTCTTGTAAACGCAAATTTCAAAATGTATAAAAAAAAAAATTAAATTAAAATTAAAGCGGAAATATGAGACTTCAAAATATACTCCAAACGTTTGTGTCTTATAATCCATCCATTTTTTGGCTCATTATTTGCAATCTTGTAGCTTTTTTTCACAGTTTCTGCTAAACGATTTGGTTTGAGATTTACATCTGACCAAAGAAAATTCAGAATTGCTTGGTTGGAGGCTTAGAGAGAATTTTGCAGGCTTGTCTTATCTATGCTCACATAAACCACCATTAAACGTGTAAAAAATTGTCTGGAAAGGTTTTGAGAGCCTAATTAACATTTTTTATACTTTTGGCCTTTCTCATCCCGGTTGACGGTAGCCAATAATTAAATTATTTGGTTTAATAAAATAAATATATTCTTCTGTAGTAAGAATAAAGTTTAAATATTTATATCAACAAACGTCGGACTAATTTGAAATGAATTAAAAATCTTCGTGTCCTATTGGATATTTTATTATAATAAATTATTTTTCATGGTACCAACAGCAGAAAGTATTACTAAAAGATAATTAAATTTGAGATTTAAAAACATTAAAATAAAAAAAATAAAAAAACAAGTAGATGGTTGGGAACGCGATCAAAAATAAATCACACAGTAATGAAATATACTTAGAGATTGATATTTTGTTTTTATTGAAAACTAGTTTCAAATATTATACATTTCTCTTCAGTTCTAAATACACACAAAAATTCAAAAATAAGCAATTCAAAATACAGTTTGGTATAATTATACAAATTAAATTAAATGTAATATAAATTAGTATTATAAATCATTTATGAATTATGAATTAAGACAAGAAATCAAGTACATGTGGTACACACCAAGGTTTATACTATATAATCTAAATTTATCTACATTATACATGTAATCTATTTAAACCTTGGTGAGTACCAACATGCATTTGATTTCTTTTCTTAATTAAATTCATAATTGATAAATGTTTTATAATACTATATTATATTTAATTTAATATGCATAATTGTACCAAACTGTATTTTGAATTGCTTATTTTTGAATATTGGTGTGTTTTTAGAACTGAAGATGAATGAATAACATTCGAAACTACTTTTCAATAAAAACAAAATTATAGATGAGACAAATAATTTATCAATCCCTAATTAGACTGATCCTTCTACACCATCATACGGACATCAACTGATGAAATATACTGTTTAATATTTTTCTGCCTTAGTTGTAGACATTTATCAGGGCTAAGAAAAGCAAGATATGAGAATAATAAGAAAGAGGAGAATAGATATAATGGGATTAGAGGGGGGGATATTAAAAAATATACATACAAATATAAATATAATAATATAAAGGTTATACAAGACAAAATAATATAAATCAGAGCTAGTGAATAATGTTGTATGTAATAGCATGGGGTAAGGAAATGGAGGGGGTTAATGCAGAACAAAAGAGAAAGTTATCATCGATTAGAAAGGAAGAGATAAACACAGAAACAAATATTGGATGAAGGAGTATAACAGATAATAAATAACAAAAAAGATCTCCTTTGCCTTACCATAAAGGGTAAAATGAAGACAGGAAGAGGTTCCACTGGTTACTGCTCTCCCACATACCTGCCATGTCACCATTACTCAATTTGTAGATCGCAAATTCACTTGTACGTACCTAATTTTGACAGGCATGAATAACAAATAAATGTATTTTTTTCTTTTACCGTATTTATAAATTTATCTGTTATAATATATATGTAAAAAAGAAGGTAGTCAACTTGAACTGTATGTAAAGAAATCTTAAAGCAATTACCTTGTAGCAGGTTGACAACGAATCTTGATTGTTATTATCCGCTACTTAAGTTCCGTAGGTATGATTATAGGCTCACAACTTGCTTATTCAATTGAGATACGAGTATTCAATCATCATAAATCATATTATTGATTAAATATAACATGTTTATTATAATTGAATAATTTATTTTAAAAAATGAAAAAAACCTTTTAGAATAAAACTTTCCAGATCTTACTGACTGACCTTCATAATTCTTTGAGAAACTTTTCCTGTAAGCAGCTTTTGATGCTTACAGACAGAATTTTTTTCCTATACAGAACTGCTAACAGTAGTTGACTATTACTTTGACATTCCGCCTACACCGTTTCCTCTCTCCTCGATATTTTGTGAGAATCTTCTCTTTTCTCCCGCCTTTTATGTTTTCGACAATACACTTAGAGTTGCGGGGCCCTTACACTTTCTCGAGACAGATCTTGGAAAAGTTCCCCAACCTTTTTATCAACTTGTTTCCCCCTTTTGTTTCAAACACTTCAACTTTAAAAAGTTTCAACTATATTCTGTAGTGAAAAGCCTTCTTTTAATTTTATTTTGACGCGGATAAGCAGAACTAAAGGAAGATAATTTGTATTTTCATCTCATTGTTCAGATAATAGATTTTATAAAGATTTCTGGATTTCTGTCAACGAAGTAAGCAAAGTCAATGGATAATGATAAACCATGTGCTAATTTCATTCGATCAATTTATGTATAAGTTAATCAAAATATTTCATTAATTGTTGCTAATTTTTGCTGGCAGTATTAAGATTAAATTAGTTTGTTTTAGAATAATTTCAAAGGTTTAAGTCTCTGAATTTCTTTTTACCATTTAAGATGATTGCTGATTGCTAAATATATCATAACTACACATCTTGTATCTGGCCTAATCAAGAATAAAATAACAACAAATAATATAAACATAGCGATAACTTTAATTCTTGCATATACATGGCAGATTAATAGTTAAGAAGGGGAGGGGGATATTTGATGTTTGAATGAAGTTAAGGATAAGGTTTTACAAATGTAGGTGCGCAAAGAATTCCAAAACAGGGTAGCATGAATGATAAAGGATTTTTCGAAGGAGACAGATATATTAGAAGGCATAAAGGTTTGTGGTCGTCATAAGGACAAATCTTATTTAGTCAAAACCTTATAAAACGATTTGTCCGAGGTGGAAAAAAAAAAAAAAAAAAAAAAAAGATAACACATCCCACAATAACAGGATTAAAGTATACTGAAGAAAAAGGGTTGTAACTTCCAAAAAGTTAAAACGCTGTTTGAATATTACCTCTTTTTTGCTTATTAAAAACATTAAAGCCACCATATTGAAACGGGCCCATAAAATCTAATGATATATACATTTTTACTTCTTTGTACGAAGTAAAGGAAGTATTGTGAAAATTTTCGGTTTTCAGATTTCGACGGAAATATCCATTTTGACCATCCCTGAATCCATTTTGACTAGTTTCGTCGTGGCGTCTGTACGTACGTACGTTCGTATCTCGCATAACTCAAAAACGGTTAGCTGTAAAAAGTTGTAGTTTTGTATATAGGATTGTTGTAAAATCTAGTTGTGAACCTCACTTTTGGGTCACTGCTTGATTACCGGAAGTGGTACTTTACTTGAAGGTCATAATTGATTTCCATCAAAAATTATATTAAAATACTATACAAAACTTCTCAAATTTAGTATTTATAAATTATATATTGATTTAAATAACATATTAGATTTTGGTCTAAATTGGAAAACAGGAAGCAGCACTTTACTTGAAGGTCATATGTAAAATATAATGTAAAATATCTCAAATTTAGTAAATAGGACTTTTATATCGATTTAAATATATTTACTAGAGTTTGGTTAAAATTCGTGATCCGAAAAGGTTACTTTACTTGAAGGTCATAATAAGCTTGCATCGAAAATTATATTTAAATTAAAAGAGAAATCATATATTTCGGTAATAAAGGTTACAATCGCAATTTGGTTTCCAATCCAATTAAACATTTTTATTACTTGTTTTAAGTGTTAAAATTGAGTGTAAAATACCGGTTTTCCTCCCCATTTGTGAGATCAATAAGTCTGCAGCATGAGAATAAGATATTAGTTAAGTGGGTTTTTCCGCTTAAAATGTCGAAACTGTCGATTTTCAATGCTTTATCCAGTGATATTGGCATTTTTATTGTTGTCACGGAACATGGAGATTTATCTTGGAAACTATTTACCTACTGAAGGAAAACGACTTATAACAAAGGAATGAGATCTCCAGTAACAAGAGTGTGTGTTTTTGTGTGTGTGTGTCAATAAATCAATAATGTGTCGGGGCGCCGAGTGTCAATCTTCGGAAACTAGTAACCAAATTCAGTATCACTTTTTGAGCCACGGATTTATAATTTAAGAGGCGTACAAGAAAGTCATGTGTTGTCCACATCAGATATTTTTTTAACACACAAGCTACACCTTTCTTTTAAATTGGAAGTTTTTACCTTCTTTTTTTTTTTAATGAAATGGCACATCTAGTACGCATAGATAATAAAAAACGTATAGTACCAGTAGCATTTGTTTGGCTTATAACGATTGTTATTAAATATTAATTTACAAGATTATAAAGTAAAATACAAAAATATGAATAATTGTTAAATATTACATCATTGCACATTTTCTGTCTGGCCTAATAAACAATAAAATAAGCATAGCGATAACTTCAATTCTTGCCTATACATTTGCGGATGATTGATAATTAAGGAGGTGGAGAAATAATGTTTGGATGAAGTTAAGGACAAGTTTTTACGAATGGAGGTGGGCACGAATTCCAAATACAAGGGTAGCACGAATGATAAAGGATTTTTTGCAGGAGACAAATTTTTGAGAAGGAATATATAACTTTGTGGGATCTCGTGTTTAAAGAGAGGACCGACGAACATGGGATACACAGTTTAAGCTTGTAGGGAGGTTTTTTGGTTTAAAGGAGTTGAAAAGATTGACATCAAGGTGGTATTGCCGTCAGAAACAGGGTAATAAGCTACTTTAACTCGGCATATCAACTGGATACTTAGGAACGCATTAGATTCATCCTAAGATGAATCTAGTGAAGCAATTCATTAATCTCCTCAGTCTTCCCCTCATGCCTATCAGACAATCCACCATACACAAGGCAGTCGTAATCAAAGTAGGGGGAAGAGAGACAAGAAGCTGACTGGTTTTAGTGAGCGTATAATCGCGAAATCTTTGGAATTACGCCAAGGTTTTTAACCGAGGGGTGGAAGTGAACTGTTAGGCATTTGAGGTAGAGTAAAGAATGGATAGTAAGGAAGGGAATTAAGAAGGTGCTTAGGACCGTTGGGGATGGCCTTGGATTTTTATGCCTTCAGTCTCAAATCGTTGTTTACTGTCCTTCCGTTGATGCTATATATATCTTCTTGTAGCATTCGGATCGCCTTAAGCATCTTAAAAGGATGAAAGGATTGGTAAACTTGAAGGTCATCAGCATATAAGTGGTATCGTGAGTGGCTAATGGAATCAGGGAGATCGAGGGTAATATAAACAGAGAAGAGGGTTGGCGAGAGTAAAAAACCCACCATATATTAATATAAGGGAGGTGTAAGGAGGTTTATTGTATACGATAACTGTTTGGGAGCGAAGAGATACGAAGAGAATGATTAAAAAGATTTTTTAGTATTTAATTTAAAATGGTTTTAGTAAACGACGTAGACCCCCATGTTTATATAACGAATGAATGAATGAAAATAGATTTTATTCTGGAACTCTTAGTCCCCTTAGAATAAAAGAAAAGTCCAGTACTTGTACTGTTAGTCTAGTTTACATACAGAAAAAGTTAAATAATAAAATGAAATACAGGAAATCACTATCACTACTATATATTATTATGGTAGTATAGATCCCTTTTCCGGCTCTCAGGAGCGATGGATTTTGATGAGTGAGGTATCAAAAGACAGAGAATTTCATGGAGAAGTGACGAATCCTGATTTTGTTTCTTAAAATCTTACTAGGGCTTAAATAAAAGTGATGAAAAAACTGGAAGGTTTCAAAACTTTGACGACTGAGAGTCGGCGGATCAAGAGGGGATAAGTTGGGTTTTAAAGATTTTGACGCGGGCATCAAGATCACATACGCTCCTGCGGAGCGTATTGGTCCAGCGTTTTAGAGCTTAAAAACCTACCGTTTTTGAGATAACGCACGATATAGGTCCGCACGGGCCTCATGCCATCTTGCGTACGTGCCGTTGTCATGGCAACTTTATATCAGTTTGAGTCTGCTTACAAGAATTTTTAATGAGTGGGAAACTATATATTATTTCATCTGTCCAATCCTAAAGGGCACTGTTAAATATGAATACTACACATAGAAAATGCTTTATCTGAATCTAATTTCCTAACTGCTAAATTGAAGAGATGTTTTCCAGTGGGGTAAGCTAATTACTTATTTAGTATGAACTGTAACTTCAACATAGTCATTACAAGCTATGTAGCTTCACCAAATATGTTTGTTAAATAAACTTTCTTTATAATATTACATTGTTTACACGAATAAATATGTTTCCCTATATGGCCTTATACTTCTAATGTACTAGGATTCAACGCGAGAGTTCTCGCTCTCTATATATATATATATATAGATAGATAGATAGATAGATAGATAGATAGATAAAAGAACTTTATTCTGGGACTAGGTCCCTTAAGAATAACAAGAAGGAACCAATAAAACAGTAACATTATCTGGCCATAAGACTATAGAATACAGAACAATTAATTTTTACAATATCTTCTGTAAAATAAATAAGCAAATAAATAGGTTTTTTTATCGAAAAAAATATAATTGATTAAAGCAAACCAAAAAAAAGAGAAAAAACAAGAAAAAAGTAAAAAAACAAACAGAAAAAATGAAAAATACAAAAATAATGAATTGATTAGCAAAGTTTGTACATTAAAATCTATTATCCACTTCTGATCCAGATGTTAATCCTAAAACTGAAATTTCGCAATTAGAGAGCATCATTTTGGAGAGAAAGAAGGTGTTGGAAAAGGAGGGATTTGAATGAGGATAGAGAAGAAGCATGGCGGATATTTGAAGGAAAGGAATTCCAAAGGGTAGAGGAGCGGGCGAGGAAGGAGCGTTCGAATGTTTTGGTTCTGTGGGAGGGAGTATGGAGGTCAGAAAGGCGAGATCTTGTTTCCAGTGCGTGGACCGAGGATTTGAAATGTAGGAGGCTGTAGATGTAGGGAGGATGGTGGGTGGTGATGGTTTGGTATAGAAAAGATCCGAGGAAATATTGTCTACGGTTGCAGGGGAACAGCCACTCCAACTCGCCGTATAGGTGGGACACATGGGCCCGTCTCGAGGTGCCGAAGACAAATCTTAAAAAGCAGTTCATGATCCGCTTCAATCTGTCCTCGAGCACATTCGAGAGGCCCCCGTATACCACACATCCGTAGTCAAAGTGGGGAAAGATAACAGAGGACACAAGGAGTTTGCGGGTAGGTTGTGGGAGAAGATGTCGAGAACGATGGAATAATTTAAGGGTACTTATTGACCGTCGGGAATTTTGGGCAATGTGGGGTTTCCAGGAAAGGGTTTGGTCGATAGTAATACCCAAGTTTTTGATTGAGGAGCTGAACGTTACGGGGTGATCATTTAAGATTAGAGTAGGAAAGGTGTCATTGGATCTGAGGAGGGAATTGGAACCTATGACAATGGCCTGAGTTTTCATAGCGTTTAAACTTAATCTGTTCAGGTTTGCCCAGGCACTGATTCTATCTAGGTCTTCCTGGATACTGGCAAACGCTACTAATAGCTCAGAAGGAGGAAAGGATAAATAGATTTGGAAGTCGTCGGCGTATAAGTGGTGGGAACAGTGATGGATTGAATTAGGAAGATCATTTATATAGGTATTGAAAAGCAGTGGGGAAATACTCGAACCTTGGGCTACTCCTGAGGACAAGGTAAGAAAGGAAGATATGGGTTGATTAGGAATGGTAACTGCTCGAGTCCGATCGGAAAGGAAAGATTTGAACCATTGGATAGAGCTTTTGGAAAAGGATAGTGATTTTAATTTGGTAAAAAGGATAGAATGGTCAAAGGAATCAAAAGCTTTAGAAAAGTCAAGGAGTATTAATACAGTTAATTTTTTTCGGTCCATAGCAGTATGTATGTCAGTTGTGATTTTGACTAGCGCGGATTGTGTGGAGAAACTGGGACGGAAGCCGGATTGGAGAGGATCAAGTAGTTTGGACTTTTCAATGAAGTTTGATATTTGTGATTGGACTATTCTTTCTAGAGGTTTGGAAAGGTTAGAAAGGATGGAAATTGGGCGATAGTCTTTAGGAGATATAGGATTGAAGATTTTGTTAATAGGATGGACTAAGGCTTTTTTCCACGAGGTAGGAAATACTGAGTTTTGGAGGGAGAAATTATAAATGAAGAGAAGAACTGGAAGGATTTCGGGGAGACATAATTTTAACAATTTAACAGGTATTCCATCAGGCCCAGTGGAATTGGTGTGAGATTTCATTATGGATGAAATAAGATCGCTAGGGGATATGTATATATATATATATATATATATATATATATATATATATATATATATATATATATATATATAGTTCTTTAAAAATGCATAGTGAGTATATATATAGTATATATAATGAAATATGGCTGTTTTGGTTCATTTTTACTAATTTTACTAATTGTTCAAGTGAATTACAGTTCCCCCTGTCTTTACATAGTTATGTTTATGCATGTTTGAGTAGCTCATAATATACAAATCCGAAAATATAAGAAATATCGTCCTTTCCATGGTGAACTTACGTATAGTATGTTAAAATCACTACTTTTTAAGAGAGCAAAAAAAAAAAAAAACGTATCCTTCTGTGCACTTTTATAATTTTAATTTTTTTCTGTTGGTATTGAATTACCAACGGATAAAATTGAAATTATCAAAGGTGACCCTTATTCGCAGAAGGATGCAACGATTTTTTTTGTTCTCCTAAAAAGTGGTGATTTTAACATTAGTTTACCCTTGGAACCACGGTATAACTGAAAAAGTACTGTAACACTTCAAATGGGCATTTTTTTAAAACGACTGTACGGGTGTAGCAACAGAAAAACTCTAATCTTGGTCTTCTCTCCGGTTGACTCTGCTGCTGTAATAAAGTTCATGTTTTGAATAATTTTTAATTTACACTTAAAATAATATGGAACTAATTGGTGTTGTCATAAATGTTTGTCCGGATAATGTTCGACCCCAGTGGTCTGACGAAGAAGGGGAGATTGATGACAATATGACTGCCATTGTATTTAGGACATGGGGATCGAAAAAAGTCTGAGCCGTTAATCACAGCAGTTGATGGTGACAAACAGCAAAAGTAGGGATCTTCCTATCCGACCTAAATGTCGCCAGAGAGAGAGAGCTACTGCTATTGTGGTATTTAATGTATGTACTACAATATGTAATATGTGTAACTGGTAAGTACCATTTTTAGTCTAATATAAGTTTTGCATCTCTGTAACACAACAAAAGGTTCCGGATCGAACGAAGTGCGTCATTTTTTCGTCATTAGCTTTATCACGTCTCTGATCAGTTTTAATAATCTGTAAGTTTAGAAGGCTTCAGAGGGTTTGAAGTTCTTTTTGTCTCCTGAAAAAATTATTTCAGAAGCATTTACGAGGTTTTGCAAGTATGATTAAATGTTAATTAACTGAAGTCACTTGCAAAATTGTGCTGGCTATACGCGAATGTTACCTTATTATTAAAATATAAAAAAATTAAAACATTTCATGTTAAAAACAGTTTATAATGATCATACTTAATTGATAAAAAAACAGCACTAAGAAATATCAAAGGTTATATCACTACAATTACTATTACACTAAAAGTATAATATCATTATACGTTCTTCTTCTTAGTCTATCTTCTTCTACCCCAAAGCAGTGTGAAACTTCCGTCTATAGAGCCTGATCCACATGTCTCTATTCTGCTGCAGTTGTCTTCTCCTCGTTCAATCGAATACATTAAACTAAAATTAAAACATTGCAGTATGAAATAAGTTACTCTAACCTACCAATTCTCTATAATTTATAACATCAGTGATTTATTAATTTATTAGCCCTGTCAAATTAAGCTGGACTAAAATTAAATGATTTTAATCCATTCTGGGTATCCCAAATAAGAATAGTATAAGTTTGCTACGGTTTTTGAGTAGAGCTAATAAACTTTTGGAAGCCAAAAACCGCGATTTTTTTTTCGTTTTTTTATTTTTTGGGTTTATAACATCAGAGGGGTGTACTGAAATTGAAATTCGTACTGAAACTTTTACTCTTACCTAAATTTGAAAGAATTAAATTCTGCGTCGAATAGTCTATTCAAACATTAAATTTCGTTCTGCTGTTTGATCAGAATCTACAGTTAAATAAATCGAATCAGACCATTTTGACTGAAAAGTATGTTATGTTCAGTTTTACACGTCTGTATCTCAAAAATGGTTATTCCAAGTGAAAAATGTCAAATAACTAAAGTTACAGAGTATGAAATTTTAATATTATAGCCCTCCTGTTTATAATATTCTCGTTCCTATGCTAAGATACTCGTAAAAAACTAAAAGCAGTCGCTTCTGCTGATTTTTCAGAATGTGACTATTTTGTAGTCTCATCAGGTTTGACATCGAAATTACTAATTTTAATCAAGGAAATTGAATTTTAATACATTTCGAAAGGAACTTACGACGTAAACAAAACTAAACAGTAAAATACCTCATAGCTATAAAATTTGTTTAGGTGTTTATTATTTCTTGAAATTGGGAAAAAAATCAAATATTTTTCCTGATGTTAACATGTATATTTATGCAGATTTATATTGATTTTAGTAGGCACATTTTTAAAAATAAAGTCCTCTTCTTCGACAATTATATTTTTTATAGTGGAGGGTTTAAAATCCATACTTTATTCCATAGCACGAGGAATCTTAATTTAGAATATATTGACCAATTGAGCGCTCATTTCATAGTATAATATAGAAACTGTTTCGGATAAAAAAATAAAGCTGATCGTATCAATGTATGTATATGCTTAATATGTTTTTATTTGATTTCTGTTAACATCTTATTTTCTTATACTTCATGATTTATATATATGCATATTTTATCTACCTGCCTTATCAGTTAATTTTACTTATGATTGTGTTACGGACGGAAATAATTTTTTAAAAGGTAACCCTGAAATCATCCCTGTTTCTTAAACTTAATGCCGGAGGCGTATCAGGCCGAGAGTGGTAGAGAGATTTCTTTTCGCTTTCCGATAGAATGAGTTTAAATTGAGATGCATTAAGGGGCCACTCAATGGACCCGAGCAGGACGGGGGGAGAAGGGAAGGGGATGGGAGGCGTTTTTTGAGAGGTCCGCTGACCCGGAAGGAGATGATTTCTTCAGGGGATGATTGTAAAGCGTTTTCAATTTTTTTTTCCTCTTTTCACATTTAAAGCTGGTACAATAAAGATTTATTTGTATCTTCGGATTAAGCAACAAATTTCATTTAATAAAACATTTTCAATATCAATAACTAAATGAAAAGGGGGGGGGGTAAAAAAAAAAAAAAATGAAATTTCAGTGAAAGGTAGTATGCGAAAATGTTCTATTTAATAAATAATATCAACATTCATTACAAATGTAAAAAAGCATTGTAATACCACAAAAAGGTAAACAAAAAAGTATAATCTTATATAAAAAGTAGCCTAATATAATTAACAAATTTTACAACTATGATTATCTTCGATGCTATTTGATGGACCGATCATCAGAATCAACCTTCTATTATGAAATTTGATTCAAATAAACACACAATTCAACCAATAAATTCAAAATTCACAACAACAACTCCACGAATCAAACTTTCACAAAACTAAGTGACTATATTACAACATGTTTAATTTACCCATCTACTTTCATTAATTTAGATAATTAAAAAAATTCAAGGCTTTTCAATTAAAAACACATTGGAAAAAGAAAAATAAAGATAATGAATTTGTCAATACCATTCATTCATACTTTAATTAAAGCTATGATATTTTTTAAAGTATAAAATCACTATAAAACATTGCCGTCATGTACATATGTAAATACACATATCTTTTAATTTTTCCTTTAACTATTAAATATATACATGTTTAAAAAATCGAAATGTGTATGTAATAAGACATACTGATCACTACACATTATAGACATGAATTATATACAAAATTCGTTAATTTATTTTATTTACACGATAGGATTTAATTTAATACATATATAATATTTAATTTAATTTAATTTAATTTAATACATATATTAAATTAAAAAATTATTACAGATTTTTCAAAATGTTTATACATAGAATAGTTTAAAATGAATAGTAAAAATCGAAATTCTATTAAACAGAGCAATATATTAGACATAGCCACTGTTTGCCTGAAGCCCGTATTAAAACAACATTTTTAGATCTTTTTCACGACAAAGACCCATCTATTTCACTCTAACGGATTTGTATCATTTTTTTTATGTTTCTCCAGGTCCAGGAGTAACCTCTAGATGTATAGATATAATAACATCAAACCCTTTAAACTACTTGAATAAAAATGCAGCGATAAAAATTCGAAAAACTGTTTTTTAGCTGTGAAGAAGCCTGAAATAATTTGGTTTCGGAAGCGTGTAATCTCTGAAGACCTTTAACTCACTTCGGTTTAAGATGTTATATTTATATATTCTTCTAATCTAACTACTTTGCCCAAAAATTCGTTCATAACATTCTCTTGGATTCAAATAGGTATTTTAATATTCTCTTGGCTCAAATGACCTGATTGCGTGGAAGTTGGTGGTATCTTTGCACTCCACCTCCTTGGTCATCAGTGGGAGTTCTCTCTGAAACCTCTGAAGAAGTACGATCTGCAGCAACTGCTTGGAGTTGTGGACATAACAATGGTCTTTGTCTGTTCCTTCGTCTTTTGTTCGGGTTTGTAAAGGGGGGTCCTTTGGTTGAGATTTATTTCCATTATTTCGTCTCTTCTGTTACTCTTCGTCTGTGACTTCCTTAATCGGTAATCATCTAGTGACAACAGTTAACAAATGCCATTGACCCAGGAAATATTTGTTGTTAAATAATGTTTACAACCCAGGAAGTCACCGTTGTCCTTCCTCGTTGTCAGCATTAAAACAAGTTCTATTTCCTTGATCATCCCTTCTCTTATTGTATGTATAAAAGCCTATCTGAAAAGGACAGACATAGCAGTAGCTATAGCTGTAGCAGTAGTTGTAGTAGTAGCAGTAGCAATAGCAATGTAGTAGCCAGTATCTAGAATGTAATATTAGAATAAGTATTAGAATGTAAGGTAGAGTAAGGTAATGTGAGACACTCTCACTATGTTTAGTATTAAGTCTAGTATATAATATCTTTAGAGTCTATCTGTCACTCAGTAGCCTCATTATGTATATATATATCATGTAACTTGTAAACTGTTTAATAAAGTTATTTTTAAAGCTTACACTCATCGACCTTGTTAACTCAACGAATAGTTATTTTACGTCTGAAAATGAAACTCATATTAATAAATCATATTGGGGCATATTCATTACTGAATGATTACTACTGTCATTCTTATTTTTATTATTAAAACCTAAGATGAAGGCTAGTGTATTTGCAAATAATAAAATAAATATTACGTAAGTTTTAATTGGCCAGTTAATCTAGATCTTTCTTGGACCCTGGTTAGAAGTAAGTGTTGGAAAGCTGGAAATGGTTTCAATCTGTTCATTAAACGTAATAACAATAATAACTTAAGTTTGCCTCGTTCTACGTGGTGAGCCAAGGAGGGGAGAGCGTGAGAAACCTCCATATTTTCGGACTTTTTTTCCAGTTTTTGGCCTACATTTAAAAAAATGTTAAAAATTCGAAAATGTTATTCTATTATAAATTAAAAAAACATTAAATTATGCGTAAAATGAGTACCTCAAACTTTAGATTCGGTTGGACAGAAAAATCGAAAAACATCTGTACCCCAGTTGAAATAAGAAAGTGATCTCAGAGGAAAATTTTCTGAAAATTTGTTTATTTATGTTTTGTAGGGTGCTGATAACGAATTTTAACGTATTGCCTCGAATTTTTTCCGACAGATATGTTATTTTTATGTGTTTTTATTTGCTCATATCTGGAAATCATGCATTATTCGAAAAAAATCTAATATTTATTTTATACCAAATTAAAGAAGAGTAAACTATCTACAATTTCGATCCTTAAGATTATTTTCTTTGGGCGCTCCGTTTTGAAGCGGCCGCGAGTTGAAATTATGAGGCGGAATTCCTAAATTAATCTTTGAGCAAGTGCTCTCTGAGAAAGGTTTTGGAGATTCTACTTAAAAAAAGAGTAGCCAGACTAAAAAATCCTGAGAATCAAAATTGTAGGTAATATACTCTTCTTTAATGTAATCTAAAACAAATAATTGAATTTATTCGAATAATACATGTTTTTCAAGACATTAGCAAAGAAAACAGAATTTTTTTATACTTCTAGGAAAAATTGTTCATAACAAAGTGGGAATTCGTAATCAGTACCTTACAAAACATAAATGATCAAATTTTCAGAACATCTCCAAAACCTTTCTCGGAGAGCTCTTGCTCAAAGATTAATGTAGCCATTCCGTCTAATAATTCTGGCTCGCGTTCAATTCAAAACGGAGCCTATAAACAAACAAAAATCTTTATAATCGAAAACGTAGATAATTTAATCTTCTTTAATTTGAAATAAAATATATATCAGAATTTATTCGACTAATCCATGGTTTTCTGGTATGAGCAAAAAAAAACACAAAAATAATATTTTTTTGTTGCTTTTTTTATACTTCTAGGAAAAATTCGAGGCAACAAAGTTAAAATTCGTAATCAGCACCCTATAAAACATAAATGAACACATTTTCAGTACTTTTCCAAAATTTTCCTCCGAGATCACTGGGAGATCTTTTTCGATTTTCAGTTTTGATTCTGTCAAACCGAATCCAACGTTTGAGGTACTCATAGTACGTAGAATTTATGGATCTTTAATTTATAATAGAATAAAATTTTCGGTATGGTGCGCCGTTTAAATGTTGTATGCCAAAAACTGAAAAACGTCCGAAAATATGGTTTATCCCGCTCCCCCCCGCCTTGGCTCACCACTCAGTACGAGGCAAACCTAGGTTATTAATAACTGACAGTCCCTGATTAACTGGCCTCTAATGTGAATGCAACCTTTTATATAAAAAACATACCTTTATTTATCGATTATCAATGTTTTTGTAAATTCAATTCATATTTACACTCATAATAATGCAAAGTTATTTTTCTCTTTTACATTATTGTGATTGGAATGAGTTCACTGGCTTGCGTGCGCGCGCAGCACTTGCCTCTCTGTCGCACCTTGTAAACCATGACAACTGTGACTAGTGCGTGTGGACTCGGTCATCTTCCTATTTTTTACTGCACCTGTGCAAAACCAAGATGGCGAAACCTAATAAAATACGTTGGATTGAATCAGAAATTTTAAAATGCATAGCATTACATGAAATTCTATGGGATTTTATGCTTAAACATAGTAAAAATTAAGTTTTTCGAGACGATGGCATAGAACGCTTTAATTATCATTTCTTTTTTATATCTAATCTCTTACTCATTTTCGATGTTTTCTTTTGTTATTCTTCATATCATTGAAGGATGTAATTGACAAATGAGCTACAGTACTATTCCTTCTTGAAATATGGATATATTGTTGAAGATTACCACAACAGTGAGACAGTTGACTGTCCTGATTTTTTATTAGAAATATTACTAGCATGCGAGTTGACTCTCCATGATTTATTACTTCTTATGATTCTTACATAATCGTGATTTAATTTATTTATTCATGATTTATTTCTGATAAATCATATTATTTTATCATTAATTAAATTTAGTAATAGTTCCTGCATTTAAATAAATTTAATCATGATTTTAATAATTACAAGATTAATCAGCCTCAATCATGATTTTCTTTGATTTGTCGTATTAAGAAGTTAAGTGAAAAATTTCTTCCCATAACGTATGGAATAATTTAATTTTAATGTTTCAGGTGAGTGGAATCTTTAGTAGCTGTTTGCATCGACTTTTGATGAAGATATAGCGAAAATATGAAAGGTAAACCGCTGTTAGTTTTAATTCATAGATGTTCATTCATCACCTTTTAAATATTGTTTTGAATACTTCATGATAATTATAAGTGAAGTGTATCAGAAGATCTACACCCGTCGGTACCTCTTGAAAATTAAGAAGTGGCTGTAGATTCTGATTACTACAACACTCCGACAAAAGCTCCGAACTTCCAATTTACCATAGAAAGCTCTTATACATTACGATTATTTGACCTATTTGCATATATGGGATTGAGCTTTAGGATGCTAAAACATAAAATTCCTTCCGCTTCCAATTCTTAAAATCCTTCGGAGAATCCTTTAATGTTCATTATTTTGTCACAAATAAAATTATCCTCAATGTTCCATTTGTTGCAGATTTAGGCGAAATAGATATGTTTGCTTTAATTCAAAACGCCGATCCCACACAAACCCATTTGTAGATAACAAAGTCGATGAGTGTAAGCTTATAATTAGACTTAATACTAAACATAGTGAGAGTGTCTCACATAACCTTATTCTACCTTACATTCTAATACTTATTCTAATACTACATTCTAAATACTTGTTACTACATTGTGGTACTTGATACTACATTCTGATACTGCTATGCTCTGTCCCTTTCAGATAGGCTTTTATACATAAAATAGGAGAAGGGATGATTAAGGAAATAAAACTTGTTTTAATGCTGTTAACCAGGAAGGATAACAAATAACTTCCTGGGTTGTAAACCTTATTTAATAATAAATACTTCCTGGGTCAATGGCATTTATTAACTGTAACCTTCCATCCCTATGCATTCCCGAAAATACTCCGAGCGTCCGAAAACAATAGGGCAACGGGTCCTTCTAATTCTAAATAGTCCTTGCAGTACTACCAATGTGTAGTTCTCAAGGGGATAGTATTTCTCAAGCCATTATCATGTCTTATACTCTTACTTCACATGTAATCATTGAAGGAAGTCTCATTTATTTGTTTTTGTAGCATATCTTGGTCAACTTCGAAAGTTAGTTCAATTTATTAGTTTTATTTTATTTATTTTCTTGGAGGGGGAGAGGAGTATACGAAATTTTTATTTTTCCACATAAATATAGAACCATGTAAACTGGTTTTTGAGATAACTAGTCCATGGAAAAACCGATCCTGTTTTTGTTCTACCCATGGCGGCAGTCTACAGAAGAAACTAACAATGATATCTATCGCACACAGCCGATTGCACAGGATTTAGGGTAAACAAGAGGACGACTCTCGGTCTGTTGTTCGTCCCTGAAATGGAACGATCTAGGATCACAAGATTAAAACAGAAAACAAAACATAGCCTGTATGAAAATAAATGTTTTGGTTAAAAAAAAAAAAAAATTGTTGGGTAGTCCACAACTGCGATTATTGAACTGTGTGTCAATGCTTTTCAAATTTAATATTTAATAAGTCTTTGGTCGAGTTCAAGGCATAACTTCTCCCTCATCCCTTCTGTTTGCATAGTAATTTGTATATTGATAGATTCCAGAACATAAATTAAAACTAGTAATTTTGTTGGCATATTTATTTAAATATTTATTTGTTGATTTATTATTAAAATGACATTTAGCAGCATGAGATGTTCCGTATTTTGAGACGAGCACCACAACCAAAACCTAATATGTTCGTTGAATTTAATTTAATAGAAACTAATTAATTTCTATATCGGCTCGGAACTTTAATGGATTCAACGTTTGAATTTAGTTCAGAATTAATCTAGTTAATTTATGTCTAACGGTTCTTTCTTCACGGAAGTTATCAATTATGAAGTTAATTTAATAATGCGATTTACTGATTATATCGCCGAATTCAATAAATCCAATAGCATGGTCCAATGAGAGAGAAGTTAACTTAATAGACCACCTCTCATGGCATGGCAACGTTAATTGGAACACTCATGGCTAATTGTCTTACTACCGAGATGTAATTAGTTTTGTAATACTCCATTGTATTTAAACTAATCAACATGCTTTCTGTAATTACTCCCAATTACAATGCTATGTGTTAGGCACTTAAATTTTCGGTTCATTTGTTATTGCTGCAAATTATATGGTTGATTGGATTTCCAAATCTGTTGTAATCTGCATGTTGATTATTGGTGGTTTCGGTTTAACTATTTTGTTATTTTTGATATATAATTTTCTTTCTAGATAGCAGTGGTACGATGTATAAAAAAGAGAAAAAAACTATTAAAGTACTACTATGACCCTTAAAGTGTCTTGGGTTCAGTACTTGGTAAGGACCGTACTGTTCTAGGCCAACGGTTGTACCATTAGGTGATTCCGCCGAATTCATGTTTAACCGCCAGGTTTCTCCCTATTATGGAGACCTACTTTATAGAGGCTGGATAAGCTCCAGAAGGGTCTCCTGATCCAAAGGGATCGATCTATGGTTCATAACAGTATAAATAAATATCTGTCGCAGCCGGTCTCGAACCTGGGACCTTGAGATTAGAAGTACAGTGTCCTACCCACTGAGCTATCCCGCTCTCTACTATGTACAAAGTACAAGAAAATAACATCTGAAGAAATAATAATATTTTTTATTTTCCTGGGCATTCTCCTGATCAAGAGTTCTAATTAATGTCTTTAGAATAAGTTGACCGTCTGCATCAAGGATTCCCAGACTTTATGTCGCTGTTTACCACTTTCACTCTTCATGTTCGGAATTAATGTATTTCTGGCCTTCACATATCTTTGACAGTCGTGTACATACAGCTTAGCTCTTCTAGCAGCTGCATTGTGATGTTGAACAATTGCCTCAGCATGTACATGACACCAGTTTCAGAATGTCTTCAGTGGATGCCTCCAGTGTCACTTTAATCGACAACAGTCAATTCCCATATTTTCGTGTCCAGCACCACTCTTCAGGAGAGAATTTATTACCAAGAAATAAATTTGTGTAACTGTATTGGGTTGCAATATCCATATTATTGCTGAGCTTAACTGTATGACGTAGGTGGAAAGGATTCCAATCTGCCACTATCTACAGAGACTTTAAAAAAAACAGTCCGGATCTCCATTCGTCTAGAAAACATTTAACACTTTTCTCGCCGTACAGGACAAAAATAAAGTCTCTCCTGGTTCTTTCACTTCTATTTTAGTTGAACCTCTGGATTTGAAAGTTGATATGACCTTCTCTATGGAGGTTCTGACTCCAGTATTTTCAGAAAATGTTTTTTACCTTTCCTAAATATAGCCCTAAAGCAATGACCCAGCAGGATACAATTGTGGCGTTGTTGATCAAACCAACGTGATGAAAACAATGTTATTACTTTCTTATTAACTAGAACCTGGTTAGTTCGTCTTATTTTTGGTTTTAACAGATATACTTCTTTATAATGGGGCATGGGCGATCATGAGCACAAGTATATCGGTATTCCGACCAAACAATTAAAGATTAACAAAGATAACAATTAAAGAGTTTGCATCGCCTCTATGTTATAATTGTCTCGTAAAAAAACTGAATTTGAAATTTGACTTTTTATGCTATGTACGCCTCAGAAGCGCTTTCCTGGTATTGCTGTGGTAAGCTTCCATGTTAGCACTTAAGGGTTAATACTTACCAATACTATGTTATAATAAATTTTAGTTTTTCAATAACTTCTATTAATAATTTTTGATTCCTTTCGATGGTAAAACATTATAATTATTAATAAATATATATTTATTTTCGTCTATAACAATGAGTATAACTTTATTTTAGGGTGATTACTCCGTTTTTCTTTTGTTTTCATTCGATTCTGCGTATAAAAAAATACTTAAAAAAACATGCGTCACTTGCCTAGATCTGACCAAAACTAATTTTTGGATTTCAACACCAATATGTGCCCTCGCCCTCCCCTCCAAAAACACCTTTCCACCACAGAAATTTTTATGGTCTCTTTTGATTCTTCATGCTCATGACAAATGAAATTTTTTTTTATAAAGTTTCATCAATGGAACTCTATATATTAATTTACCTGTACTATATCCACATTTCTCCCTCAAAATCACCCTTCTACCATAGAAAGTTTTATGGAATATTTTGATTATTTTTCCTCATGATAAATGAAACGTTTTTTCAAATTTTTATCAACGGACCAATTTTTTTTTTTTTTTTTTTTTTTTTTGACAGAGTTTATGGTACTTCGTTACCTGTACTAGATGTAAACAAAGGTAATGCTTAGTCCCTTCTATCTCATTATCTAGAGCGCATAGGAAACAAAGTGTCTCTAGAAATTTATGTCTTGATATATATGTGATAATTCGTCAGCTTATTGCTAGTTCAGTGCGACAACAAACTAATACAAACTTTTCTGTTTGATATAATCTACTTAAATCTTGAACTGAAGATGAATGTACAACATTCGAAACTAGTTTTCAATAAATAAAAAAATTATAGAAGTGGCAAATAATTTATCAATCCCTGATTAGAAATCACAAGTACTTGGAGGAGGAGCTTGTGAAGATTTTATTAGTTTCAGAAAATGTTTCTTAATTTTTCAAGAAAGTTTTAACCCCTTTTAACCCCAATAAATCGGAAATGTTTAATTTTTGTAATCTTAACAATTATTTGAGCCCAAATTGGCTCATGATCAGATTCACAGATTTAAGATACTTGATTTATGCTAAAAAATTAATATATTACGATATTATATTTCTTCAAATCATTAAATTATGTAAATGGGAAAAAAAAGTATACATTTAACAAGAGAGTATATATATTACCAAATTAATTATAAATTATTTCATAATCACCATGTTATTAATAATACATAATTATTAGTAATGATACATAATCAGTCATTATTACTAAAAAATAAATAAATAATATTTCCGAAAATTCTTTGAATTTCTTCGTCATTTTTGTAAATTAATGTTTTTGACTATTAACTTATGATTTATGATTTCTAAGATAAAAAAGTATTATTTTAATTATAATTTAATTTAAAATTCCTTGAAATGAATTTTTTTTTAAAATCTGAAATAAGTCAATTTTTACTTTGTCTGTTCACGACTGGATTGTGCTCTTTCTGCCGGTATATCTTTGAATGTTTAATTCAATTTATTTTAGATATTTATTATAAAGGTTCTATTGCACTAATTAAATGTTAATTTTATATAAAATATCTACTGTTGTCTTATATGTTTTATACCTGATTTAAAATTTATGACGTTATTTATATTTTTGGTTATATAAATTGATTCAATGAATTTTCGGATTTTATTATTTTCGCCACTATTTAGGATTTGTACATTATTGAAGTCGAAAGTGTGTTTATTCTTAATACTATGTTTCTCTAATGCGGCAGTTTTTATATTTTTAGCCTATTTTATATTTGTCATGCTCTGTTATTATCTGTTTTTTTTTTTAAATTTTGAGATATCAATCCGATATAATCCTTTTACGTGCATGGTTTGCATTTTTTTTTTGTACATAACATCTTTTCTGTCAGTTTTTCTATTTTATCTTTCATGTTTGATAAATTGTTACATAGTTTATTGTTGTTATGTAGTCGGAAATTAATTTTATGTTATTAATTAAATATTTTTCTTTAATCTAGGTTGGTATGCATTTGAGTTTATGATAATTATTCGTATTTTGATTTCATTTTAATGTATTATCAATATCTTCTGTATTATTTCTTTCTATGTTACTCACTATATTAATTGATATAGTTTTGAATTTTTAAATAGAGTTTAGAAGAGTAATAATGTTTGATATATAATTGCTATTAAGAGAATTATTGCATATTCTAGTGAGAGCCTAAAGAGAGAACAGATTAAGAATTTATTGATTCCAATGCTAACCAAATCTATAAGATTACTTCAAATGATTTTCAAATAAGTGCTCCAGGATGACATGATTTCGATTTCGTTCATTATATTTTTCTTCATTGACGAATAAATGAATGTATTAGCTTTAAAAAAACAAATATATATATATATATATATATATATATATATATATATATACATAGAGAGAGAGAGAGAGAGAGAGAGAGAGAGAGAGAGAGAGAGACATATACATACATGAGCTAGAATTGGCCTTTCGATTGCGCAAATCTTCGGCGTAAACCAAATCTTGAAGCTCAGTTTTAGAATAATTAGCATAAAGTTGTTGGTGCAATCAACTTATCAAGTTGGGCGTGGATCGGCCTTTCAAGACTGGTTGATTCCTCATCGGTTCGCATTAATAACTTATAATAATCAGGTTTTTATAAAATCTTGAAGAACTCAAGATTGAATATTCCAGGTTGAACTGGAACCAATTTTTACGACTTCAATATCCATTGCTTCATAATTGAGCTGAATAATTAAAATTCTCCTTTTAACTTTTGGAAATATTGAGGAGGGCAAAATCGATAGACGGTTGTGAAACTTTCATCATGACGATAAGAAAGATAGGAACAAGAGGAAAGACTGCAATAGTTGGAGGAAGAGTTGATTTCAATCAGCGGAACTTGATAGAGCATCTACGTGCCTCATTCTCTGGATGTCCGCAGTCAATGGCCTCCTTCCCCCAGTCCTTAATTAAATGGAGGGCGAATTTCCTTAGCCAACCTTCTTTCTGCTTTCCATTCAAATTGGCCGGCGAACAGGATTTAGGAATTCGTTTGGATTCCTTTACCTTC
Source organism: Rhaphigaster nebulosa (assembly GCA_948150685.1). NCBI lineage: Eukaryota > Metazoa > Arthropoda > Insecta > Hemiptera > Pentatomidae > Rhaphigaster > Rhaphigaster nebulosa. The sequence goes on along the minus strand of OX411311.1, from coordinate 86,657,068 downwards.
GGCAGAATTTTCTTTTTAGCACCGGTGTACCTTCCATCCAAGATATGAGATGGAATAAATAAGACATGATAATATCAAAATATTTTCAAAATAAGAAATTCTCAATACAATACAATGTGTTTGATTATTATATTTTAAATAAAGATTAGGTATTTATTAGTTTGGGGATCAGTCAATGTGACAAAAATCATCATGGCAATCAAGAGCGCATTTATAGAATATAAGATTATTCGAATTTAAAAACCATTTTGTAGATGAAGTGTAAAAAAAAGCCCATAAACATTCGTTAGTTGAAAGCGTAGGCAAAATTTACAATTCTATGAAGAAAAAAAAAAGAAATATGTCACAAATTTGAACAAAAATATTGAGATAACAAAAAAATGTGATAAAAATTAAACAAAATCATTCATTTCAAAGGAAAATAAATTTTTCTTACCATTCGTTTATTTGATTTATTTCCTAAGCCTGAATCAAAAATTTATTAATGTAATAACAAAATAGATAATACATAAAAAAATAATAGCAATAATAATAACAAAGCAATTACCAATAATAATAAGAATACCAATACATTTGGAAACAACATATCGGTTATCACTTACTAAAGTAGCCATTAATAAAGTTTAGATTTTTATTTTCTTCTCCTCATGCCTTTCATGCCATGTTCTTATAGAGACATTTCATCCCGTTCACTGATTGTTAAGAAGATAATTGACAGGTATTAATAAAGATTTAGTTAAAAAAAATTTATTTTTTTACTTCCTTGTACAAAGTAAAGGAAGTATTGTAATCGCGAAAATTTTAGGTTTTCAGATTTCAACGGAAATATCCATTTTGACCATCTCTGAATCCATTTTGACTAGTTTCGTCGTGATGTCTGTACGTACGTTCGTATCTCGCATTACTCAAAAACGGTTAGACGCAGTTGAAATTTTGTATTTAGGATTTTTGTAAAGTCTAGTTAAGAACCTCTCTTTTTGGTCACTGCATGATCACCGGAAGTGGTACTTTACTTGAAGGTCATAAGTGATTTCCATCAAAAATTATATTAAAATGTAATGTAAAACAACTCAAATTTGGTAAATAGGACTTTTATATCCATATTGTTACGCATTTACTAAATTTTGGTTAAAATTGGTGAGCCGGATTCAAGAGGACTTTACTTGAAGGTCATAATAAACTTACATAAAAAATTATATTAAAATTAAATACAGAGATCATGTTGTTCGATAATAAATGTTATAAACGCGATTTTGTTGTCCCTCTAATTAAACTTTTTTATAACTTGTTTTAGTGTTAAAATTGAGTTCAAAATACTTATTTTCCTCCCAATTTGTGAGCTGAACAAGTCTGCAGCTGGATAATAAGATATAAGCTAAGTGGGTTTTTCCGCTTAAAATGTCGAAACCATCGATTTCCAATGCTTTATCTAGTGACATTGACAGTTCTATGTTATCACGGAACACGATGAAATATCTTGGGAACTTGTTACTGAAAGAAAACGACTTATAATAACGGAATGAGACCTCCAGAACTTGTTTGTGTGTGTCGATTGATGGATTTCGCGACGCCGAGTGTCCTTTTTACTGCAATGTTCGGAAACTTTTAACCAAATTCAGGATCACTTTTTGAGCCACCGATTTATCATTTAATAGGCGTACAATGAAGTCATGTGTTTTCCACATCAGATATTTTAATTATAGTAGACAAAATCTACTTGATTTGCTTGAAAGTCTTGACAAATTGTTGACAAATTTTTGTTAGGTGCTGGTTTAAATATTATTAAATAAGGAAGGTTGGGATATTTTAATTATATTTTATATAATATCAATATATTTCATTTGATCCTGTATCGAATAAGGGCTAGGTATGGATGATGCGAGTGGGGGGAAGGCTAGAACCCAGCGCCTCCAATCATTTTATTCTGGGAAGGCCTCTCTGGGAAGGTTGAATATGGAATTAAATTAAACTTAAAAAAATGAAGAACTATTTTGCTTTTATAAATCTGTTTGCTTTATGAATTGTACGCACAAAATAAATCGTAATATAAATTTTAAAAATCCTTTTCTTTGGTTTATCTGGTTTCATTCTCTTTTTTTTTTTATATATTTTTTTTAAATATGTTAAATAATTTATGATATTCGGTGACACCTCATTTTGTGGAGAGTATTTTATCGTGTACCGTAGCTATCATTCTTTATTTTCTGACGGAGGCTTTAACTTGGCTAAGTTATAGGATGAATTTTATAAGAATTTATTTACTTGCTTGCTGCTCAATACTGGGGGGGGCCCGTACATGTCTTATGACTGGGAAACCCCGTTCTTGTATGTCGAAAAAGAGAGTTATGATAAATATTCGTGAACGTGAAACATAACCACAAATCTCATTCATCTATATAATTTATTAGTAGACTGATTATTTCCCTTAAGGGGGAATTAACGTTAGTTTGTTAGTGGATGCTTGCTAATTAGTATTCATTAACTTAATTATATTTGTTAACAGATTTGGGGGGTCAGGTCTCATATTATACTTGAAAGAGTGCCCTATCTGAGACGTCGACTCGCCGCTGCGTCCTCTTCGTCTCGTCACCTCTGTCCAATACAATAAGTAGCGAATGCCGTCTCGTCGTACGTCTGTCTCTCGTGGCAGCTATCTGGCAAGTGGGGAGAGGGAAGCCTCTAGAAATGATAAGCTCTAGTGAGGTGGGGCTAAAGCCTGCTGTGCGGCCTCCTCTTGGCGCGTCCTCGATAGCACGAGGCTGTCGTCGCGATGGGGGACACATAAATGAGACCTGGGGCCCCCAAAATATAGATAACAAAAAAAAGAGCCGGAAAATTGGATGCCGTAAATCCGACACTTGCTAATACTTCAAATGGTACTAGCTGGGAGTTTGGAATAATTTTTAATAATTATAATATAATTTTAATAATAATAAAACTATTCAGAACAAGCAATACAGGGCGATCTGAAACCTCTTTTTGCTCTCCTGTATAACTTTGAAAATGTTATTTATTTAAAACAGTTTGCTTCTGGCGTGAAGATATATAGTCTTATGAAGTGGTAAATGGATGTTATTTACTTGAAAAATTAAATATATTTTAAAACTGCTAATATCGAAAGTTTATAGTTCATTTAGAAAACTATATTGAACAATATATTTTCTTTTTATCGTTGAAGATTAGTTTTCTGAAAATGTTAGGGTTATGTTTTTTGAAGGTCATTCTGCCATTCCCGATATTTGATTTTTATTTTTTTAAATAGGTAAATAAATTTTGTATTCATTCATATCATATAAAATATCAGTTTTAGAAGATTTATTTATTTTTTTATTTTATTTTTTGTTTTTAATGTTTAAGTAATTCTATTTATGTATATTGTGTTTAACCAATGAATATCTAAACATATGGGTAAGATAGTTTTTTATTTGATATTTATATGTTTTTTTATTTGATATTTATTCGCATCTATTATTGAAAAAAGAAAATTGCAATGATGAAATTTCGTTCGTTCAAGAGAATAATGACATCAAAATGTGCGGAAAGACATTACTCACTGCACTTAATCGGTAAAATTCAAATAAAATAAAATTTAAGTAATAAAAAATCTTTAGCAAAATTTCCAAAAAATTCTTATATATATACACACACATATATACGAGTGTATATATATATATATATATATATATATATTTATTTTTATTTTTTTGGACTGGTTTAACTTTTTATTACCATTAATACTCTTTCTAAGTCAATGAAGTATAGTTTGTCTATATTATGCCTGATTGTGATTGATTTTTTTTGAATCAGTCGAATGATTCATTGAGCATGGCAGGTTGGGACATATACGTATTTATCCGTTGATAAGGCCATTGATATTTTGCTCGGGGGAAAATCTGGACATACTGCATAAAAGCATTCTGATGTTGACTAGGTCCTGGTTGTTTTCAATAAAAAAATAGGACCTTTATTGAGTGAATTTATGATATATACTCTTTGTCATTTCCATATATTAACTAATGTTTGAATCGATATATGAATCGTATTGGTAGATCGATTATTTTCTTTTTGCAAGCACCTAGTAATTGAGTTTATTAATTTTTCTTTCTGAAAACAGGATTTAATTTTATAGTGATCCTTCAAGTATCATTGTATAATCTAGACGTTTAATTAAATTCGTGGTTAGTAAAGTTCAATAGAATTTAAAGTTAGGATGTTTTTGAAATTTCAGTTTCAATAGCGTATAGACTCTATAAAGGAAATATTGCAACATATTCTAAGGTGTAATAAACAACGCAATAAACGCAAAAAAAAAAAGAGCGATTATTGAACACCGGGTAGAATGTAAAATGAGGTGGATATTCATGCTTTACCATGGGCGGCTCAAGAAAGAGCTGATGCGGCGGAAACGTTTCCAGTTTCGAAATTAAAATTAAGTTAAAATGTATTTGACTTTATGATAATATGGTGTCTGTAGACAATATTTTGTGACCCTACTTGGAGTTTTCACTACTAGTTTTTAGAGATAATTCATCATAGTTTTTATTCTCAGAGTTGGTACTCTATGAATAAATTTTCATAATTAAAGATGTGCCTTATCGCATATCCGTTTTTAGCTTTTTTTTTTTTTTTGTAGTATGTGCATACTATTAAGAATGATAAGAAAAGTTGATTATAAACAATGATTTACGATAATGTTATTTCATTATTTATAATTACGTACCTCGTAAGTATGTCACGTTTCTCTGAGCGGATGTATTTCTACGAATAAAAGTGGGCTTAATGTTCTTTTTAAGAACACTCAACTTTCCTTACAATTGGTCTAACACATGGTTATCTATATTTCAAGTTAAATTGAAATGTTTAATAATGGTAAATTTGTAAAAAAAAAAAAGTTTTTTTTTTTTGGCAACGTTCCTCTTGCCACCGTCCCATGGCAAATGGGCGCATATTTTGGATGATGGTCCGCAATGTTTTTTATTACTTCAAACATTAAAATTAATTCGTGAAAATCCTAGTTTAAAACTGCTTTCTATTCTATTTGCGTCTCTTGTAAAGTTTTCATTTTTAGCGTTGGTCCATTTACCTACCTTTTTACCGTCAATATTATAATAACCTTTGAAATTAGATGACTCATTGAATTTGAATGACTGGATTTTACGATTTTTCTTTCATATATATTTAAAATATATGTAGAAGTAATTTGAAACTATAATTTTTTTAATTATATAATAATTTGAAATTAATTGTTACTAATGGTTTAGGCTATTTTCAATATATTAAAGCAGGAACTTGGAAGTCTAGCAAGTGCTGCAGGGGTAAAATACAGTATTGGAAGACAGTTACGTTATGCGGGTTTAGTTTCTCTGTTGTCTCGTATCAGGTAATAGTGTGTCAATCAACATTAATTGTGTGGCAATTCTGTTTTCTAGTCTATTTATTCATCTATTAAATTCTTTAAACTACTTTTCTCATTAATAAAATATTATAAAAGTACTGATGTTATAAAAATAGTTCGTTTACCCTCCTAACGACTGCATAAAAGTATAAAGTTTAATCAAATTCTGTGCAATTATTTTATTTACATTTATATTAAAAAATATAACTCACCTATTTAGTTAGCATACTTTTCAAATTATTGTTTTTCTATAAATTGATCTTCATGCCCTTTCCCACTTTGATGATGTGGGAAAGCTACAGGATCAAGCTTTTCTCTCTAACTTTTTGTTTTTTTAAATCAAACACCTCTAAACCGTTTAATTATTGAATCTTTTCTCACACTTAATTATTTACTATAAATTTTTTTTGTTTTTTTATAGTGAAAATTTGACTACTACTTTCTGGATTATGGTAGGGAATGCCGTATCAAAACGATATTCTGGTATATAATTATACTATTATTCTTATTAGCATTATATTTTTTTGTAGCTTAATGTAGAGTTTCTTAACTTTTTCATTTATTTGATTGGTTATTACTCAAAAGGATTTATTAGAGGAAGTATTCAATTAAACTGTTTTTTTCCCAAAATAATAAATATTGGGGAGTCTCGTGTATATTAAACGAACCTAACACCATTATTGTGAAAGAAGAAAAAAGTTATAATCTTTAAGTTTTCTTATTATTTTTTTAATTATTTATTTATTTTTACAATAGAAGGCATTATTGCTTCTGTTAGGATAATTTTTGTCACATTGTTATGATTTATTTATTTATGATTTATGTCACATTGTGGTGATTTTTATTTTTGCTCTTCATAATACGGTATGCAGTTCCGTATTCTTGGTATATGCATGTTAAGTATTAAATGTTATCTAGGAATCTAAGAAATAAATGATTATTTATATTGTGTTAAACATTCCTAAGTAAATACAATTCATGGAGTTTCCCATACTAATCGTCGGTCCAACCGTCGCGACGGTTTCTATAAAAAAGTTCTATAATTAAAATACAACATATATTCTCCGATAATCCTGATAACTATGAAAATTTAAACTAATTCTAAACATAAACATTAAAACTCCTAAGCGGGTTTCCCTGCAACGATGTTTAATCACTGCGTGGTTGGCAAACATGGGGGCTGTCATCAGCGGTGTTAAATTGACCAAACTCAATCGCCCTTACCAGTTTTATTTTGGCCCTCCAGGAATTTCCTCGGAATTCCATTTCAGCACTGGCCCATCTCTAAGTGCTGCTGCTATTCGGATCTTTTTAAGTTGGCAGAGGTGGTGAAATGTGGGAGATCATTGACAGTCTCTTTAAATTCCCTCTATTAATGTATTGTTTTTTTTATTTTTGATCTAATTTTTCATTATTTTCGTATTGACCTCCATAAAGTTAAAAGAATCAAATTAGATGAATCGTGGATTTCAGAAATCTGTCATGCCCACCATATTTATAGACTGGTATATGTGGGGTTTAAAAAATTTACGATTCAGATATTTTTAACTCATAGATTATTCGGTAGTTTATTTCATAAATAAAATAAATCATTTTAGTAAAATTTTAATATATTGTGAATAAAAATATAATTTAAATAAATAAATAAAAAGAGATAAAAAAAAATAATAATAGTATTTTTCATCGTATTATATCAGTGCTTAATATTTCTAGTTTTCTTGCATTCTAATTGGAGCGGAGTAGCATTTACCATGTTATCGGTCCCGTTCTCGGGACTGGCTGTGGCAGATAATTATTTATTGTTATCAGCCATGGATTGACCCTGTGGGATCGGGAGACCCTCCGGGGGATCACCCAGCCTCTATAAAGTGGGTGCCCTTAATTCGGATAAAAACCTGGCGGTTGAACGTGATCTCGGCCAAATCACCTCCTAGCACAACCGTCGGCTTAGAATCAGTACGGTCCTTACCAAGTACTGAACCCTTCATGGGTTGTAATGGTACAAGTTTTTTTTTTTTATTCTAATTAGTGTGATATCTGCCTTACTGGTATTACAAAAGTAAGTAAACAAGCAATATATATCTATGCATCTGAGGAGTTTCATATCTAAAGTCAATATATATATATATATATATATATATATATATATATATATATATATATATATATATATATATATATATATGTATATATTGACTTTAGATAGAAAACTCCTCATATGTATGTATAATTTGCTGATTCAAATTTATATCATTCTTCATTTAGTTTATATGATAAACTATAAGGCGCAAAACAATAAAACCATCATAAAAACGTTACTTTTTTATTCGTATTTTTTTTTTTCATATATTGTTGTTTTACGTTTCTGAACACAGTATTAGCTGGAGATTCCCAATTTTCTGCAGATATGCTGAATTTAAAATAATATTTTAAGGAGTTCTATTACACATCTTCAGCTTTGATTAATGTTTTGTAATTTCGAATTATTACTTAGGCGATAGGCTCATCTTTCATTTTGGGTCGATCTTAACAAAGTAATACTAAAACTAAATTTCAATTTTCAAAATAGTTGTTGCCAACGCTGGGATACTCCAGAAGGTGTGAGCTCTCTAAATATGGGGTTTGTAATTTGTAATAAAAAGATTCGTAAATTTTATTATTTCTATCTGTTAGGAATTCCGCAATCCTTGGCATTTTCAATTCCTCGTGCAGTCTCGATGTTTTCGCCCTTTGCACTGAAGTTCCCTTTACTATTCTTCGTAACGCTCGATTCTGAAATGATTGTAGAAGCTTTTCTGTCGACTTAGCAACGTGGGAAAATAATGGTGCGCCATACAATAGGGTTGGGCGTAAAATAGTTTCATATATTAAAGATTTTAAGAGATATGATAGACGTGAGGCAGTGAATAAATGATTAAGCTGGTAGGTTTTAATTCGTACAGCTTTGATGTTTTTAAGAACATGTGCCGAAAACCTGTCAAACGTGATTCCAAGATAAACGATACTTTTAGATAGCAATTAAACATTTTATTATTTGTAATAACGAAAATTCAATATTTTATATGACATTACAAATGTTTTATAAATGAACGTTATGTATTTCTTATATCCTCATGATTTGATTTCTACTTGTAAAACTCACTGCAAATGGCAAAGAATGACTTGTATTTGTGATCGTGGTATGATTACGCTTGAGAGAGATCATAAACAATGGTTCATCCTCTTGACATTCTACCAACTTATAAGACTTCGAAATATCTTTAATCCATTTTAGAACAATTTTAACATTAGTAATTTTAGTTTTCGCCTTGAAGAAAGCCTTCAGGTGTCCTGGATACGTGGTTTGAAACTTGTGATTTGGTAATATGTTATGATCAGTGGACAATACAGTACTATCTTCATAAAATTTCAGAGCTTACAGGAAGAAGGTATGATAATTATGCATTCGTGTTTTGATTTAAATATCATAAATACGTGGGCTTTTCTGACACTCTTAAAAAATTCTTTGAAATCTCTCTAAGAAGGGTGCGGATTTTAAAAAAAAAAACCTCACTTAGGGTTATCCACGTTTCCCACAAAAAAAAAAAAAAAAAAGAAAAGAAAAGCGTGAGCGGCGCAGCTCCGTTACTACGATCGTATTTTCATTAAAATACAAAATTTAAAATATCTAAATAGCGGGGGTGGGAGAAAAAAGAATTTTGAAGTTTTACTTTCTGTTTTTAATAAATATCTCCTGTTAAACAGTTTTTTGTTTCAGCGAAAATAAAAGGTCTCAGTATACTGGATGTTTTTTATTTCTAGAATTTCTATTTTATTAAATTTTGGGTATTTTTCATGATGAAAAATTTCTTCCTCGAATTTTATTTCATGAAAACTACCCTAAATTAATTTATGAATTCTTCCATAAAAATATCAAACAAAGAGATATTTTATGGAGTTTTAAGTTGAATATCTGATGTGGGATTTGAAGAGGAACTAAGTTTTTGCCTTTTCTTTTTTAAGCATGATAGTAAGTAAAAAAATACTTGGCAGGTTAGCTATTTTTTTTTAGAAGCATCTAAGAACTGAAAGGTGCATTTTAGTCTTATCTTCCCCTTGTCGTCGTCCTCCATTAAGACCCTTCAGGCTAGTGGGCGAGTTGACATGCTAACGACGATTTAGGCAGACGGACGAGCAGAAGCCGAAGTTAGCCGAGGTGATATCCGACAGCAGCCACCCCCGACAGTTCTGCCCAGACCAGGATCGCGGAAGGAGCTTAGTCTTCCAGAGGAGCTGACGACGAAGCACTCTTATCATACCTCAGGTCTCCTAGCATTATATATATCTACGATATTATATAATAACACCAAGTATTAATTCATAAGTATAGTGAACGGTATTGGCCAATTGGAGGTATTGTTTTAAATTTAAATTGGATGAAAGTTTTCCATAAATAAACTTTAAAAAAATATATATATATTTCCAGAAGTAGCTATTTTTAAGATCTTCAACACAGTTCCAGAAAATTATTTTAAGTCGCATAATATAAATCATATTTTATTTATTCTTATTTTTTTTGTTAATTGATTTTAAACAGAAGGATTATTGATTTCATTGGGATCAACCTAAAAAAGTGGTAGATGAAAAATGCATTTATTATTAAAATATGAAGTGAGGTAAGGTTTAGGATAATAGAATTTTTTAAATTTAAGTTTGGGAATTACAAATTTTATTTTACGAGCTAGAAAGGCTATCATAAGATATCTTAAATAACTTTTCATTATTTTATTGAAATAATAAAAATAACTTATGATTTAATTAAATTTTTAACTATTAAATTTCGATCATTCCTTTATATTTTAAATAATAAATTTTTTATTAAAAATAATAATTAAAAAAAATAAGGAATAGTAAGTTAAAAAAAATTATGCTGATATGATGGGTAAGTGCATCATCTAAATAATTACCTACGGCCATAAGAAACCATAAGAAATTTTAATACGTTAATTAAAACGGCTCCATTTGGAAGCAAACATTTTTTTTTTCAATAAAAAACTTAAGAAGGTAAGTAAAAAAATATTTAACATTGTAAATTAAAAAGTTTATTTAACAAATTGCCAATTTTGTATTGGTGTGCAAATGGATTACGCAAAATTATCTGGTGTTCATAATACTCCACATTCTTGGAGCTATTAGAGAAATCCATGTCTTCTGGAATTCTTTTTTTGTTCTGATTTGGAATCTGCAGCTTTAGGTATAAAGATAATTTAAGTGATTGAAAATGGGAGGAATAGTTGCTACCTTAACTGTGTTGGTAGGTGGTTTAGTATTTTTTACCAATGGTTTTTGATATATAGCGAAAGACTATATGAAAATGTATTACGATTTAGATAATTTCGCTGAATTTATGCTGTAGTTTAAAACTGTTTGATGTCGTTAAATTTTCATTTTTTTTTTTAATATAATTGCTCCTTTGCAATTATTTTATATCTTGTTTTCATTTTCTTTTATGAATAATCCTTGGCATACAGGCCGTTTCTTTATTTCGGTTTGTCTATTGCGTGGATTGGATTATCGTAGCAGTGGTATTATTTATTAGTTAGATTTTTTTTTTTTTTTAGTGATGATTTTTGTATAATACTTAAGGACAAGGATGGTTGCCATGTTTAGGGAGAGGAAACCCATGTTAATATCCTTCTTTTGAAGTTTAAGAAATAACTTAAGAGACGCAACTTTATAAAAATGCTTAAAAGGGTGCCAGAACTTGAAAGAAGAAAAAAAAGGGTAAAAGTATTCACGTTTAGAAAACTAAGGAAGTATAATTCGTATTAGCTCTGTTGGTATCAGAAAATAAAATATAGTTTTAGGGATTGATAAAATTTATCAATCCCTAATTAGATTGATCCTTCTATACCATCCTGCGGATGTCAACTAAATATAGTTGTATTTTCTATTGTATAAGCACGATTAGATTTGACGTTTTTTAATTTCCTTTAGCGATTTCCAAAAACAAAATCGCTTAAAATTTTGGCGGCGTGTGTTATTCAGTATAACAATCTTGTTAATCTTTTTCTGGTGTATTTTTGTTTTCTTGCTTCGCCAGATTTTACCCGAATACAATCACGTTGGGGCGTGTAGCACACATTCTGTATTCCAGTGACGACGTTCTCTCACCATTAACATTCCTTTGTAAATTAGATCTGTATCTTCGCATTCAGGAACAAACAGTCAAATTGCCTCCTTTCCTCGCTTTCTATATTTATGATGATTACATGTCTCATAATATCTTAAATTAATCCTTATATAAATATATAGCAAATACCGATACGTATAATTTTTCAAGCGAACATTGAAATGGTAATTTAAATTGTTATCAGTGGGTACGTATCCTTATTATAATTCTTTGCGGCACATTTAAATACGCTTTTAATGAATTTTCTTTTCGAGTATGAAATAAACTAAGATAATATTTCAAAGATACAAGCTCCTCCAAATTTCTCTTCTGAGAAATTTTCCCGTGACATTATCAGCCGTATTTCTGTATATTATTATTAAAGTGTACTATTTATTAATATTTTTTTTTAACTGACTGTATGATTGTATTATTTTATTGTATTTTAGCTAAATGTTTATTTGTATATAATATCTCATTTATTTTCTTTTTATTCATTCATTCTTTGTCAAGCAATTGTATGAAACTACTCAATTTTTTATTTAATTTGAATTTTATCTCGCTTTCTTTAATTCTTAATTTTCTATTATGTACGTATCTATAAAAATCCTATAAATAATTCTACTTGAGTGTTCAGAATATGTTATTTTCTTTCTATTCTCATTTTTTATGTTTAATTTTAGTTTATTATTATTATATTATGTTTTAGTTTTTTTATTTCTTTTATATTTTCATTTGTATGTAAATATTACTTACTTCGTTTAACGCATTACAGCGAGAATGGTGGGACTGAGACGGGAACGAAGGAAGCCCTATAGCCTTAACCGCGTCCCTTCTATCCTCTTATAATGCATTACAGTAATTATAAACGTGAAATGAGCATCCTATACATGCATTATGCTGTTTCGCATGGAATCTGTACACTTTATAAATAAACTCCTCTTACACTGGGTTACTGTGCAAGATAAAAAGAAAACAAAAAACATTGGATTGTTCTAATGTGGTATTGCGTTCCGATTAACTACTTCAAAGTAGACTGTCAACTTTAATGCTGACTGCTATTTATTTCTTGACGTAGTTAAAGCTTTTGATAATATTTGGCGTCAGGGATTTTTTCAAACAAGCATTTTTTCCTTTTTACTTCTCATTTTTTTATTGTTCTTGTTTGATAGGCTTTCACTGCCCGGCATGATTTCGAAATCCCTTGTGCTTCTCCTAAATTAATGAAGTCCGTAGTACCTCAAAATTATTTTTAATTATATATTATATTTTCTTATGATATCCCTCTTGACTTTATCATCATACATAGTGTCGAAATTTGCTTGCAATACAGCAATTCTCGCTTGAAAAATTGATTCCTCGCTGATCTTTCGGACAGTTCAATATTTTTTTTTTTAAGCAGTGCTGAAATTTTATTCAAATTTTGCTGCAAAAAAACGTGAAAATACAGTTTACAATTATATTCATTAGTCCAATCGGTTCTATAGATGTATAATCGGTCAACTTAGTAAAATATTTTGGTATGGTATTTAATTAAAACATTGATCTTTATGATTTAAAGGGAATTTACACAGTAATTTGTGAATCGAGTAAATAAATATATATGGGCTAATTTACTATTTTAGTTTTATAGTACATCAAAACTAGTACATATCGTTATTTGGAAGATGAGAGCCGCAATAGGAAAAATTTTTTTTTTTTTTTTTGCTTGGAAATCATATATTGAAGTATAGTTCTTTGAGAAACATAAATTTCTAGCTTCAATATTTATCGCAATAGCAGTTTGTTGTTAGTTAAACAATTATAAGTTCACTAGTCAAACGTGATGATGGGAGTCAAAGTGTGGTTAGAGAGTAACTTTATAAAGGCTGTCTTAGAAAATATAGTTTGAAATTATTTTTAATGTTGCAATAGTATTATTCTTATGCTACTTAGGTGACCAAATAGTATCAATGTTGCTTCAGTATGAATAATTGAATACATCATTATGCATGTTGTAAATATTGTTTCGTACTTTGAAACATTAAATTAAATTTTTTGAGTTGATTTTTATTTTCAAATTCAATTTATTGTTTAAATAAAAAAAAATTCTTTTCAAAAATGTGTTTTTATTAACTCTAACATAAAACCTATATAGGTTTACACTTTTTTTTTATAATGAAAAAAAACTGTCGCAATTTGGTTCATGATTGATGATTAAATGATCAAAAACTGATGACGTAACTTTTTTTTTTAACATAAAAGGTAAGCAACATGTACTAAGAAAATCTCTGACTTGATTTTTATCTGCGAGTTGAGGGACAGCGATAAACCTGAATATGCATGCATAAACGCTTGTAAAATTCCACTTTTTCGTTTTGTGACCCTCTACTTTCAAGTAAAACATATAAGCAAACTACGTTTTTTTCCTTTACAAAAGCTTCGGCTAATTGTATGATTTCCATGGTAATTCAATTTGAGGCTTTACGTTTCAATGTATGTAGAATAAAAAAATCGAATAGAAAAAAAAAATTCTGCGTCTCCCGCCTATGTCTGTTCTTCAAGACTACTGGGTCGATTTTTTTTCTTCAGATATATCAAAAAAAAAGTCACAAGTTCCTCTCAGGACGATCCTCGGAACTCGCCATTGCTATCCGCCAATTTGTTTTGAAATGGCGGCTGATTAGAGATTTTATACGCCCATATCTCGGCTGTTCATAAAAGTTTGGAATCATTATATTAAACATTTTAAAAAACCAAAACATTATTATTCTTTTTTTATAACCTTGGCTTAATGCTTCCGAAACACTTTTAATAATATTATTGCTATAGGGGTGTTGTGGTGTTGCCGAAGAATATTATTCTGGACTCTCTGGAGATTATCCACCATCACTTGCATGGGAATTAACTGAATAGATATTTTATTTATGTATTTTTATTAGTCTTTATCTTTTTATTAGTATTTATCTTTTTCTTGATAGTTTTTGTACCTATTTTTGTCTAACTATGTGCACTCTTAAAATTCTTTCGATTAGCTTTTTATTTTTGCATATATACAAAAGTTTTGTATTTATAAGAAATTGTGAAGAATCGTTGTAAAAGAAAATTATAGAAGGGATGAGTTCAGTAGAAAAATTAAAATAAACGAAAGGGGAAAAAATAATATAATGGAATAAATACAGCAATAATGTATGAAGATAAATTGCTTAAATGAAAAAAAAAAAATTGATTTATATTATGTCTAATGACGAATTGATAAGTTTGCTGTGCAATATACCATCCCAATGTATTAGGGCAGCATTGATAGTAAATAAAATATTTCTATCCTAGTCATAAAATTAACAAATAGAAAGATTAATTACAATTTAATCATACTGAATAATTAACCATTGTGTAATGATTTGCAGTCTTTTTCTTTTTCTGTATGGATGAATAATGCATTAATTTGCTTGATATTCAATAAAATAACTAAAACAGAAACAGGGTTTGTATCTGTAAACATAGTGCAGTCACGAAATAATGCCAAAGTCTAATTACCCAATTGCCTTAATTTTGGTTAGTCAGCGGGTTTGATGAATGTAAAATATAATTATTCCCTTCAATCGCTTAAACTCATTTCGCGTGACCTGTATTTAATTCATCAGTGTGTTATTTAGTTTTGAAGACTAATTTATCTTATATATATATATATATATATATATATATATATATATATATATATATATATATATATATATATATATATATGTATATATATATATACATATTAACTGTGTTTAATTTTAATTATCCTCATTTTGCCTCAGTTTGTCTTTGCTAAGAACTACGCTTCTGTCGAATCTGTATTTTTCTTTTCAAACGGTGATCAATTATGCAGCTACTTATGTTTAAAAGTGTTGTTTTTTGGTTTAAAAGCTTTGTCTGCATTTATCGTTTTGGTAAAAAAGTGAAACCGTTCAAAGTTTTACCTAACTATGTTCTGTGAGATATGTTAGTATTTTTTGAGTTTAGTATGATTTTGGTTTATTATTTTCAATAATAGACCTTTAGAATCGACCAAGGAAAAAATGTTTGTAACCCCCTCTCAAAATTTGAGGTTTTACGTTTCAAGATACGTAGAATCCAAATATCGATTAAAAAAAAATCCGTCCGTCCGCCGTACGCGGCTTTTCTCCGAGACTATTGGACTGATTATCTTGAGATTCGGTACCAATGTCACAGGTCACCCCGGGATGATCCTCGGAACTCGACATTACTATCCGTCTGTTTGTTTCAAAATGGCGGCCGATTAGAGATCTCATAAGCCCATAATTCGGCCATTTATAAAGATAGAGAGGAAATGTAAGGTGTTTTAGAATCAGCATAACAAGGCTTAAAAAAAAAGAATAAATAAAAAATAAATAAATGAAAAACATAAAATCTATAATAATTGCCGATTAAAGATCTTATATACCCACAATTCGGCTATTTATAAACATATAGAAGAAATGTAAGGTGTTTTGGAATCACCATTACAAGGCATTGAAATAAGAAAAAAGAAAAAAAAAGAAAAAGAAAAAAATCCTTATCTGTAAATGCTTTTGGTTTATTATTTTCAATAATAGACCTTTGGAATCGACCAAGGAAAAGATTTTTGTAACTCCCCCCCTCAAAATTTGAGGTTTTACGTTTCAAGATACGTAGAATCCAAATATGGAATAAAAAAAAAAAATCCGTCCGCAAATCGGACCATTATTAGCTGAGATATTGCGTAAGGAACTTCTGAGACTAGTCATCCTGGCGGCTAGTCATCCTGCTTCCTGACTTATCTATTGTGCTTCTGACTTCCTCGTATCTCTCTGTTTTATTCTTCCTTGGATTATTTTTTTACTTCCTTTAGCTTCCTTAGTCTTTCTTTTTTTTTTTCCTCTTGAAGTGCACATCAAATATTTCCTCTGTATCATTTTACATCACAGCCTACTTGCATTGACAGAGTTTTTTAAATTAACACTCCCAGTTCAGCACTCTCACGTCGATCATCTTGTGAAAAGCTTCAAATTTCTTTCCCTTTGGTGCCTACTGCTTAATTTTTTTTACTTGGACAGAATAGAAATTTTTGAAATATTACTAAGTGGAAATAATACTCTATTGTGTAATAATTTTCAGCGTTTTTTAAAGTTATGCCGGGTTTAAATTTATATAAAGGTTTGTTTTTATCGTATAATATCGTACAATATTTTCAAATCTATTCATTTCATAAAAGCCTCTCAGCTTAAATAATCTGGATCAAGAAACACTCTGGTCTAGGCAGCAATGAACGAGCAAATAGGCAGAGTCGTTGCAGGAGACGAATGGCTCCTCACCAAAAAACTTCATGGTTTTTAAAAAAATCGTCTTCGTAACGTTAAAATTCATCTACGGAATAGATTCTGTGCTGTTTCGGATGTTGTAAAACTTTTATCCCGTTTTTGAGACAATGGTTTCCGGTCATACTTTGTTTGTTTTTAACGAACTTTACCTCTGTGATGGAATGTAAACACTGTTTCAATTGCATATAGCTTTTTCCTCAAACGTAAAATCAATTAAAAACAAACAAATTATTACTCGAACCCATTGAGGCGAAAAAATGACTTGTACCCCTTTGTCCAAATAAAGAATTTTCCTTTGGAACTTGCTTCTAGATTTTTGGAAGTCTAGAGAAGGTAGAAGATGAAAAAGTTACGAGGTTACATTGCAGATGTGTTACAGATTTAATTATTCTTTCTCATTCCACAATTTTTTAAAAACGGGTTTGGAAATCGGAGGTGACGTCGACAAACGCCACTTAATTTTTTTTTTTAATCAGGAGACCCTGAATAGTATAAATGAAGTGAAATCCGTTTTTAAAATATTTACTACTTGCCAAACACTTACAGGAAATAAAATTAAACTGTTCTTTGTATGTAATTGTTTTCATTTTCAGGTTGAATATTTTGATTTTTTCCCATTTTTTAATTAATAAAATAAGGATTTTATCTCATTGAAAGAAGTAACATAGCTATGAACGCTTGTATATAATTCCGTTCTCGCATTTGCCATTTATTGAATTTTTCAATAAGAATAAACACGCAAAGTATGTCATTCCATAAATACGTTTAATACTAATGACTAGTACTAATACTGAAGAGTTATAAGGCCAACTTGGATCTTTTTTAGGCGATAATAAGGTAAAGAAATAGTGGTATTTTTTTTTTTTTTTTACCAATATTTGACACTTCAGGAAATACTATAAAATAGATCTTCCTACTTTATAAAATAAATAAAACATTATTTTACTTTACTTTTTTTTCTTAAAGGCTTATTTTTTTTTTTTTATCAATTTTTTTTGTTAGATGTTTTTAGTATCATTTTCATATTTATAATGTATTTATTTCATTTTATGAAATTTCGGACGCACATTATCCATTGTCAAAAATAATTTTATGCATTATCTTTTTTTATTTGGGGAGTTGTCACTATCCTATAATTCCATAGTTTAATAACAACTCCCAAATTAAAAAGATTATGCGTTAATAAGATGATTGGTAATGGACATTGTGAGTCCGAAACATCATAAAATGAAGTAAATGCATAAGAAGTATGAAGATGTTACTAAAAACCTTTATATTTTCTGATTTAGTATCCTCGAAATGAGATTGTTTTTTTTTTTTCTTGAATCCCAATGTTTTTCTGGAGGTCAACAAATTAATCATTTAAATGCAAATTACATTTTTAATGATATGTTCATTACGCTTCCATCCATATTTGTTTTACCTTTATAAGACAAGAAAAAAAAAAATTCTGAACCTCATCAGCCATTAAATTGAATAGTGGCAGCCATTTACCGTCTCTGAAGAGACAGCCTCAAAGGGCCCGTATTGATGATAGAGCTGCATTCACCGGGCCTATCCTCTTACAATTAGTCTAATCCTAAGATTAATATTGGACGTCATTCCATTATAATTATCTCCCTTGTTTCACTTCTTCAAGTTCCTTATAAAGACTCAATAGCCTTATCATTTTATTGAGTTTTTAAAGTGAAGTATAAAAAGGATATCTGGGTTAATGATGTCATCAACGCTGTTGTTTTTTCTCCGTATCTTTTTTATCTCTCTCTCTTTCTCTCTCTCTCTTGGAATGAGATAAAAGGCGGAGAGTGCTGAATGTGTAAACTCTTGTATGCTCGAATTGTAAGGACTGTGACCTTTGAAATTACTGAAAGAAAGCAGTTTTTGCAGTCACATTCACAATTTATATTACTCGCAATTTATAATGGTTTAAAACCCAATTAAAATTCCTATAATTAAATCAAGATTTGAATGGTATTATTTCATAATGAAGCTTGGAGATATTACCGTATAAATAAATAATATATAATAAAATTATATATTTTCCAAAGTGAAATCTTAATACAAGTTAAAGTCTTTTCTCCTCATGAGTATGAAAACAAAAATTGGAAGTGAAAATTTTTAACTCAAGAAAAAGTTTTTCTGTACAAAAACGTAAAATAATCATGTTTTCATATATTTTTTTGGACACTGATCTTACTAATCGGAATTCTGTTTTGCTTGTTTCTGATGAAAACAATAGTTAATTTTTTTTAAAAACAATTCTAACTTATTTTCGTATTTAGTAGACCCTTTCAGAAGATTTCGTATAGCAACCATTTTTATATGACAACCGCAGATTTTTTTTTTAAATTTTAGTTAAGGTTGTCGCTTTATTATTGAAAAAATTTTCCGTATTTGTTTGTTAATTTCATTACGTGTCGTTAACCAATAGCAGTTATTGCTTGAAATTATCCAGGAATTCCTTCCGACCGCATCCTACTGTTCAATTTATATAACTTTTGGAAAAACTTGTATGAAATACGTTTTATGTGCGCTTTCTCTGCAAGATTTAATGCTAATATAGTACATGGCGAGGAAATTATAAACAGGGCAACATTGCCAATTAGACAATTGATGAAAAGGCCCAGAAGCCCATGAATAACCATTTAAGGAATCTCACTCAAGTTTTACGCCATATTTTAATGACTTCAGATAGGGATCTGGGATATAGGGATATATCGTTTTTAAATTCAACCATAGATGACCGAAAACCAAAAAAGATGTGGCCGGAAGCTTCAACATTGCTCTCAAATTCCTTTAATCTTTCAGAAAGCTGTGACGACGTAAAAGTGACAGATTCTGATTAAGTATGACATATTAAATTATGTTGCTTTGTTTTTTAATTATCTAATTTTTTTTTTTTTAGTGACTACATTTAACAAGAGAAGTACTTACATGATACCTAAATAAATAAGTTCGTAATGTAGTTTAGTTTTTTTTCTTAAATTATTACATCTTTAATGACGTAATCATAATTTTTAAGCTAATGGATAGTTTCTTTACAAGTCATCAAACAATATTAATCAGACAGCATATTTAGTTATTTATTTTGCTTGTTACGGGTTTGAATCGAAATTTTCGAGCTTAATTTTTTTTAAATTGGGAGGAAATACGTTAATTTTTATTAGAAATATTTATTATTGGATGGCTAATGTTTCATATTTTTTTTCTGACAATAAGTTTTAATAATATTTAGAATCCGATAATTTGTAGTGTAATTATTAAATCCATATTATTCTATTTTGCAGTTAGTTATAATCGAAGTACATTGTTTTACTTCCTTCGAAGCTCTAATTTTAACCTGAAAGGGAAAGGGGTAGAAATAGAAATAGATACCACCTTTTGGAACACTTAAGAACTCGGTTTTAAATTACAGTGTAGTAGAGGAGTTCAGCTTGGGCACTTAGTATACAATTGAGTTTTCAAGCTAGGGTTTTGTCTTTATTAAATATTTTGTTTCACCTCTGCTCAATGTTAGACCTTTGACCTTTTCTGCCTCGGTAGCTAGGTCATTCAGCTATAATTTTCTCGAAAGTTATTAACCAATGGAATAAATCCCAACAAGATGAATAAATTTTGAAGTGTTTATTGATGAAGTTTTTAATTTGTTTGACCTCTATGATTGCTTGTATATTGATTGCATTTAGGTTCTATAGGTACATTCACATAGGGGCGTGTATGTTTTGATCTTATTATCCTGAATTCAATAATACTACAGACTATGTAACATCCGTTGCTAGTTGGAATGCACGTAAAGAGAAACATATGTATTAATGAATGAATAATTACCCATTAATTTATTGGTAGGACATAATTTATAGGAATAGGAGTAAAAATTCTTATGTATATAATGAGAATAAAAATAATGCCATAACTACTTCCTCATTGATATTTTGGTCTTAAGCTGCTAATGCGGATTTATATATTTTTAAGGAGGTGAGAGTATTAATATTAATAAAGTATGTATTTTATTCTAAAGAATTTATTTTATAATAGCCACAGTATTTTAATAATGAAGAATTGAGATATATTCAAATATCGTCAAAGCGTTATAATTTATTTTTTTTAACTTATAAATAATGCAAATGTAATATTTAAAAAAATTGTTATTGCATAATAATATAATACTTACATAATAATTTAATTTATTTTTACTAAGGTAGAACTTGCTTTTAAAAAGTACGTTTAACATTTATTTAATAAAAAATATATTTCATAAAAATAAATAACTATCCAAATACAACTTGTACAGCTCATGGATAATATTTAAAAAAAAATTCATGGAGATCAAATATTGAGTTTTAACTTTTTTGTCGCCGTAAGTTCCACTTGTGCGTGATAGATTCAATAGCTGGTTTGGATTAAATTCTTCTGTTGACATAACTCATTGACGTTGAGTAAATCTAATTTACTAGTTCACTGATTACCTCATTTTGACTACTTTAAAATTTACCGTAAATAATCCAGATAAATGTTTTGTCTGTAAATACGTAACATTCTGATTGATAAATTTGAATATGTTAAATTTGCATTGAAAGTCTTAGTTTCTTTATTTGATTTAATGTCCTTATGTACTTAAAATAGCGATGGATTGTATATTGTACAGGCTACCAATCTATTTTAGCGATAGAGTGGAAGATTAAAATTTATTCTATGGGTCCACTAAGAATCGAAATCAACCCCCAGGCCGCTCTTGACTTGAGAGTTTCGAGGTGTTTTCCAACCCAATTGGCCTGCCAGTCTCGAAGGATCAATGTAAATAATAAGTTTACATCATTATGTTTATATCGAAGAAACTGTTCTTCAAAATTTTATTATAATTAAAAATAAACGATATGTACCTATTAACAAAAAGGGATGACTTCAAATTCTAAAATTTTGCCCCAAAAAAAAACACTGTTAAGAGTGTACCACTGATAGAATAAATTTCTGACAAATCGGTTTGTTTTCTTTGTAGGTTTCTCTTCTGCAGTGCAAATTAACTTTTATGTAAACATTTGGACTGTCTAGAACTAAGAATTAAAAACAGTAATCGAATTTACAAAAAAAGACTCTTTACATAATACATGATTATGATGAAGGAAATAATAAATATCATAATTATTAATTTTGTAAATTATGCCCTGTTAAACGTAATGTCTTATTAAAATAAAAAGTAATATAGAAAAAAATAAATTCTTATCTATGTAGTATTGTTTTCTTTATTTTATCTAATGATTAATAATAATCACTACTATATATTATTACGGTAGTATAGATCCCTTTTCCGGCTCTCAGGAGCGATGGATTTTTATGAGTGAGGTATATCAAAAGAAAGAGAATTTCACGAAGTGGCGAATTCCAATTTTGTTTTTTTAATTCTTATTGTTTTTTTTATTCTTACTACTGCTTAAATAAAAGTGATGAAAGAACTGGGAGGTTTCAAAGCTTTGATGACTGAGAGTCGGCGGATCGAGACGGGATAAGTTGGGTTTTGAAGATTTTGACGCGGGCATCAAGACCATATACGAGTACGTTCCTGTGAAACGTATTGGTCCAGCGTTTTAAACCTCAAATACCTACATTTTTCGAGATAACGCAAGGTATAGGTCCGCACGAGCCCTACGCCATCTTGTGTACGTGCCGTTGCTTTGGCAACTTTATAACTGTAAAAACAAGTTGAAACTGTATACAAAAATTTTTTAATAAGTGTGAAAAGATTATTTTGCAAATAAAATGTTGTTTTTGGGTTTCTGTGAATGGTAGAGGAGATTATATATTCTTTCCCATGTCTAACCCTAAAAGTGCTATTCAATATGAATACTAAACATAGAAAATGGTATAGCTAAGTCTTATTGCCTGTTAAATTGAAGGGATAACTAATTGTTTATTAAGTAAACTGTTACTTCAACGTAGTCATTATAAACTATGTAGCTTCACCAAATGTGCATGTTAAATACATTGGTAGAATTACATTGTTTAGGCGAATAAACATGTTTCCTTAATATCTTTTACTTCCAATGTATTAGGGATGAAGAAGGATAGATAACTAAAGCGAGAATTTTCGCTCGGGTATACTAGTAATATATAAATTTTGTTTTAGGTTTGTAATAATTTTATTTAATTTAATCTTTATCTTTATATATTGAATTTTGTTATTATTACAATTTTCTTATGTCCTTTATTTGTTCTTATATGTCAGATATTGTTATAACATCCTCAGTTTAGTTAATTCAATTTTTCAGCCTACTGTAGAATTCCAGCTATTTGTTTACATAATTTTTCTATTAATTTTAATTTTAATTTTCCGTTTGTCTACTTTTTTAGTTTATTACTGCCAAATTTTTATTGTTCCTTTCATTTCCATATATCTATTTGTTCTTTTATCTCTGATGGATTTTAGGCACCTATGATGGCTCACTAGTTTGGGCCGAAATGTCAACTTGTAATAATAACTATTTTCTTCCTTCTTTTTTTTAAGGTCCTTTGATTGATTATCTTGAAAATGTAAAAATCCTGATATAATCTCCGTAGTCAAATGTCGATTAATTTATTGATACGCAATAATACATTGTGCTGTATTAGAAAAGTCAGACGATAAGAATGCAATATTTTTTAGTTATTTTTTTAGTAACAGGATTCGTCGAATTGAAGACATTCATGCGTATATCCGTGTTTTTTTTTTTGTTTTTTTTTATCTCGTTCCTGTGATCGACAGTCACAAAAGTGTGACTTTGTCAGTTATTGCGCATCTGTTACCGTTCAATGAGGTGAATAACACGTACCGCTCTCTACGCATCGCGAAAAAGCGTGATATTGATTTAACATTGACTAAAAGGCTAGGGGATAGGCTGGATTTCACGGTTTGATTTATTATTTAATTTGGGCGGGCAAACGGGATGAGAGAGTACAATGGAGCCATTGGACACATCGCTTCATGCTCCCCTCTAGACAATAGATCTGCCAAGGTCTTTATTAACTTTTAATCCTATTATTATATATATTGATTTCCACCTCACCACACCTCAGCTATCTCCCTTTTGCCTCCTCTGAGGTAATTGATTATTGCTCTTTGTTTGGATTTTTCTATCCTTCCGAGCGCCTTTTGAGTTCTCATTTGTTATCTTTCCTTAGAATAAAAGTGCAGCAGTGTCGCGAAATTATATGTTTTTCATATCGTCGGACTGGAGATAAAAGTGATAATCTGACATTTTTGCGAAGGTGAGGCCTGTCTGAACTAAATTAACGCTTTAGTATTGACGAAATTGCGAAATAATTATTAGTTAATTAATAATAATTTCACAATTTTGTCAATACTGAAGCGTAAATTCGGTTCAGGCACTGGCAGATATCAACAAACCTCATCTTCGCAAAAATGTCAGTCGATAACTTTTTACTCCAACCCGACGCATAGTGCTTCGGGAATAGGATGTTTGTTGGACAAAAATATATTGGTTGTGGATTATTATAGGAAGTGCCATCCTAATTATCAATGAACCACATAACAAAGGCAAAAAATAATTTTGACAAATAATAGCAAAGAAAAACTAAGAAAAACTGCTTTTGTTAGTTAGACTTTTTATTTTTATTTTATGGGTGAAAATTATTTGAATAATTAAATAATGAAATTTAAGTTTTTTTCCCATCCAAGAAAACCAAGTTAAACTATTTACAACGGTTACTTTTATTAAACCGCATGTAATTATGATTATTATTATTGAAAATTAACAAAAAAATCTATAGGATTCTGATGTTATTGTTAGATATTATTAGCCGCTGTGCTTAACAACCTTACCTCACGTGATTCCGTAATTATAATTTTAGTTTTTTCATAACCCATAACTGTGCCAACAAATCCTAGCACTGTCGATCGTACTATTTGTTCAGTATCCATGCTTAACTGCCAGATTTATCGCTCAAGCCAACGAAATGCCAGGTACTTACTTTACAGAGGCTGGGTGTGCCACTGCAGGTTCTTCCGGCCGCAGAGTTGATCCGCAGCTGACAATTGAAAGAATTAATAAATTATCTGTCACTGTCGGACTCGAATCCGAGACTAGGAGTTGAGAATCCAGTGCTTTAGGCACTGAGCTATCCCACACCTTATCTATTCCGAACTAATCTTTAATAACTCCATCAAATAAGTGTCTGGAAGGAAGCGATTAGGGGTAAAGTGATAACTGGTTATTTCTGAGTTCTGTTGCCAATTCAAAACAAAAAAAAAAAAAAAAGATACTCCAGGGTTTTCATTTTTAGCAACATAGCAAATTCTCCAAGTTTGCGCGACGTTTTTTTTTGTCGTTTTTATGAAAGGTGTCATATAATGTATTCCAATGAACCAGCAGTGAATTATAGAAATGAGCTTATTCATTCCAGCCAGTTAGCGGTTTGATTTAAAAAACTAAAAAAAAACGGCTGTGTCTACCTCGAGAGCGAATCTGTATCGGTGTTGTTTAAATAATAACGAGTGGAATGGCCTGTCCCAGAGACAGTTTAAAAAAATACTGAACATAATATTTATTTATTAATTCCACTTCGTTTTAGTTAAAAAAACAAAAAAAAAAACACGAGAAACAGATAGCAGCGAACAATAGCTACACAAATATAATTAAATACAATGACAATAAAGGGAATAAAATCCCGTATTTTTTAAGGCTAACTGCCTACGATGCTTATTTTATACCACTCATGCTATAAACTTTTATTTTTTTAAGCACCAATGGAATGTAGGGTTGATCTCGTTTAGGGTGTTGGTAGAACGGGATCTCTTCTCCTGCATAGTACGGTAAATATTTTGAAATTAATTGTTAAACACTGTTGTAAATATTTGAAAATAATAATTAACTACCATTTTAATTTTTTAAATTTATTTTTATTATTAGTATAAAGAATAATATTTATAGATTTAAATATAATATTTATAGGTTTAAACAGGAATCATTTGAGTCACTGTATCATTTATTAGGGGAAATCAGTCCTTTATTTTTATTTCCATTAGAGGCTTTACAATAAAAAAAAAAATAATAATAATTCAAAAAACCTCTTGACTGAATCCTGATTATTTATCTCAGGATACAACTCATAGTCGACCACAATAATAACTGATCCAGACTTGATATTTATAAGAGATATTAATGGAATTTTTTTTCCATAACGCTGAACAAATCAGAAAGTTGCCTGAGAGAAAAGCCACCAGATATGACTGGATTAACGCCAAAATGCTCCAGCAAACGACCAGGGAAGCTCTAGTTTCTGACTGCGATTTATAATGCGATACTGAGGATAAATAAATTCCTGTTACAATGGAAATACAATATTACAATGATTCACAAGCCAAACAAGGACAAAAATAATCCCGCTTCTAACCGACCAACCCGCTTACCTCCTCTCTGCTCCAAAATTGTCTAAAACTTATCTAAACGACTTGTTGGTATACTAACAAACATAAATATTGTACCAGGCCACAAATTTGGATTTCGGAGACATCACGATACAGAGTGACGCACTATTTATACATGGCACTAGAACAGAAATTATGTGCAACTGGCGATATGGAAATATCTGGACGTCGCTCAAGCGTTTGACAGAGTTTGGTACCAGGGGCTTCTCTTTGGTCTAAAGGCGATCACTTCCACTTATCTACTACCTTATTATCCAATCCTTCCTTTCCAACCATTGTTCAGTGCTCGCTCCACTTCTCTACATTTTATGCTCACTCGACATTTCTTACTGTTATAATAACACATAAAAAATCAACACATGCCTCACAGATTTTAGAACACTATTATAACTAGTTCAAACTCCGAAAAACCGGAATAAAGCACACACCTTTACTCTTGTCCTCCAATTTTCCTAGATAATAGGTAGATTCCACAGATAGACACTGTGTACTACCTTTGTCTGACAAGAATGACATGCGGTTCACATGTCAAGAAAAAAAGAAAACCCCAAATCAAAGACTAAGACTTATTTACTCACATCTTTCGAAATATTTAAAACTAAAACTTGGACAGAAATTGAACAACGTACATTTACTTGCTAAAACCTATTTGGGCCTACGCATCACAGATATATGATAAAAATATGGTATTACTTTATTTTTTATTGCAAATAAAGTTTTATAATCCTTAAGAGTTGTCCATGAAAGTTTCATTCTTTTCTTCGATTGAACACTTAAAAAAGTTTTGATTGACGAAGGCTTCAAATCCTCTGTTTACTAGAGAAAAATAAGTTAGTGAACGTTTTCTTAACCATTAAGTACGTTCTTGAACTTAAGAAGCTCGTTAAATTTAATTGTCCCGTTGTTATATTTAACAGTTAAGAAGTGAAAAGTGTGTACCCAGTGAGTTGCTAAGGGAATCAGTAGGCAAGTTTAGATTGATGCGATAAGCCTGAATAGCTCTATAGTGTAATGTAAGAGGACTTGAGCTTGTAAATGCTGTTAAACAGCCTCCCATGTCCTGTCAACCCTGAAGAGTATCAGTTTCCATATTAGGCAACTTTATAGGTCTCCTCTCTTGTTAGGATTTACTTATTTAGAAAACATCACATCATTGATTTAAAGATATTGGAAAGTATGATAATTAATTTATAATTCTAATTACACATACTATAAAAGTTAATCAATTTAAAAAATAAATAAATATTAATCCCATTTCGGCGATTATTTCGCCAGGCACGAAAATTATATTATTTAAATAGTTTTTTAATTTAATTTTATAAAGCGAATGAAAAAGTATAAAATTTCATTCATTTTATAGTAGTTGTATCGTAAGTCACCGGGAATATTTTAAGACGTTCATTTTGACTATGATCCGATTCCTCATCGAAATATAAATAGTTTTTTTAGTGCCACGTTTACAAAATATACTAAAAAATATCATGAGAAGTCTCAGACTGTTTTGAAGAGGGCAAGATAGTGTAGGGTCCTCTCTGGCCTTTTCGAAAATTTATTTTAATAAGGATATTTTTATTTTTTAGTTTGTTTTGTATTTTTCTGTTATTGCTGTGGTAAAATTATTTTCTTCTCTAAATATTTAAGCATTATTCACTTTGTCAATATTCATATAATTTTTATATAGACTAATCCCAAAAGAAACATTGACTTCATTTATACGAAATTAAAGCTTAATAATAGTAGAAGTTTTTGTAGAAGCGGGGTATATGTAACTCAGCTCACCTAAGGAAAACATTCACAAGGAAAGTGTTTTAAAAAAAAAAAAAAAAAAAAAAAAACTTTTCGCTAATGGTCGGCCCAAAAGCCCTATGACAAGGCATATTTATTTAAACTAAACGATATATCTTAAAGAGAATTTTGCCTACTTTACGACAGTGCTTAAGTGTAATAGTGTGAGTAATAGTGTTTGAGTGATCGCGACCTATTCAACAAAATTACATACTCGAAAAAACACAAAACTCAATTTTCCTGCTTTTCTGTTAGGAATCGGGCCATAGTCCATATAAACTTTTTTCTCGAAGTCTACTACTATATCTCGTGACTTGTGGAACACCATGTATACTCCATTAATTTTTACATATTTATGAATTTAAATACAACAGTAAAAAAATTAAATAAAAATAAAAATAATTAATGACAAATGGCTTTTAAAAATAAGTATTTTTTTTAATGAGATTTGTCCAGCATAAATTACCGCCTTCGTTAGTTCGGCTTAATGTCAAGAGTTTCGCTCTTTTTCATTTACCTTTTTCCCTACTGGTCTCCTTTCTCTTTTTTTTTTTTTTACTGATATGATGTATGAGTGTTTCTGGGATAAACATTTAGGCCAATCGATTTCTGAAGCTCCAAATCCTTCTTTTTAAATGTTAAAGCAAAATCCTTCAGTGAGATGTCGAGATCTAGACACAAATTGCTCGTACAGTAAAACCTCGTTTACCTAGACTAACTGGAGACCAAAGGCAACCCGGAAAATCGAAAATCCGGATGATCCGAGTACGAGCAATGAGTGACCTAAAATCCTTAAATAAGCTGACTCGCCGTTTATTACAATAAAAACTATTCATCGACGTCAACGTTCTATGACATTCTATCGTACCTTTCTTAAATTCAACAAAAAGCATTTTATTAACATAATTTATTGTACAATCTATGCAACAGCTGTAGATTGAATCAAATTAAAAAGCGAATATTTGCCGAGTTTATATGTAGTTACGTTCATGCTATCATAGTTAAAAACTATTATGCAATGTGATCGTTAATTTAAAAAAAAATGTGATCCGGATCATCCGGAGATGAGAATAAACCCTCGTTTTAACTGTATTTATATTTTCCATCATTGGTAGTATTTCGGTTCCATTCCACAGGGTGTCAAGCAGTCTTGAAATCCTTGAAGATCGGGAATTCTGCTTGAATTTTTCGTTTCGGGAATTATGCTTGAAAATCATCGGAAACTTTTAGTTTTTAGTGTAATGATTCTTTTT
This sequence comes from Rhaphigaster nebulosa, assembly GCA_948150685.1. Taxonomy (NCBI): domain Eukaryota; kingdom Metazoa; phylum Arthropoda; class Insecta; order Hemiptera; family Pentatomidae; genus Rhaphigaster; species Rhaphigaster nebulosa. The sequence goes on along the minus strand of OX411311.1, from coordinate 86,627,739 downwards.
ACCCATCAGTAGTTAGCCATATAAGTAGATTAAAGATTGAGAAGGTTGATGCAATTGTTTCCATTGCTATCTCTAATAACATGAAAACTAGAAAAATCTTCCTTCCTCTAATTTTTCCAGCAGTTCCTCTCTCTCAAACACGTTCTCATTCTATGCTCTGTCTCACCTTACCGAGTCGCGCTTCCTGTCGGTAAGCGAATTAGTAATGTTACAGAACGGTAATTTAATGTATTAACTCCTAACAACTCAGAGTTTCAATTTCAACTGATTTATTTTCGTCATCGTGTAATATGTCCGCCTATCTTCACATGTGGAATGTGAAGATAAGGGGTTGCCTAGATTAATTTTATTCCTATAATTATCATTTATTACAATACGTGGATTTATTTATTTACACTTGACATTGTTTTTGTACTGTATTTTCTAGTGGTTTTTATTTTTGACGATGCGTTAGTGTAAGAAGTTAAGTAACAATCTTCCGTTCTAAAATAGTAATACGTTTATCATAAATCGTCCAAATTTAAGATTTATGGTTCCAATTTTGCTAAATTTTATTCAATAAATTGACAATAAGCGCCTTGAATTTTACAGTTCAAAGATTTGAAACTCTTGAATTATGGTTGAATTTTTTCATGTTATATCGCTGGATATTCTGGATTCCAGTTAGGATAACAGGGAATACCTTGAAAAATTTGAGCATCTGTGGCTTACAGTTAAAACTATAAGAAACGAAATTCAAGAGGAAATATAAGCAAAGGTACAGACGTATAATATTTGTCATTTTGTTAGTTCCATCATATATTTAATTTTTTTATGTATGTTATTTATAATTTTATGTAATTTATATTGTTTGCTACCAACAAATCATCAATGTACAAAATATATATGACATTTTTACTCATAAAATATTTTTTTGTACATTTAATTTAACAGTATAGTTTCAAAATAACCATATAATTATTTTTTAAATCATTAATTAAGTTTATCTGTTTCCGGAAAAAAAGAACTTACGATCTATAAAAAAAACTCACTAGTAAATATTAACCTAAGCACATTTAAATAAAAATGGAGGAAAAGAAAGATATCGGGCTGTTTCTGGTCCATTAGCGTTATTTTTGCCTTTTTGAAAATTTAAAGGCCGGAATATCCACATTATTCTTTTTTATTTCTCCGGGGCCCGTCCCTTTCTGGGAGTAACGCAATCTCCCTAACGACTCACTCCATCGCTCGATGTATGCTATTTGAGCCACCCCACAAATTTCTCAGAGAATGATCAAAATATCTCCGGAAGTAGAATGAGCAGCGGAATGTATTTAATTTTTCAACGCTATCATTTATTACCAAAATAGCAATAAATCAAAAATAGGCAAAGAATAATTGTTAGGATGCAATTGGAAGATTTGCTGAACAAAGCCCTAAGTCTCTGTAATACCAGTAAATAACTCACCAGTCAACGTTTCGCCTATCCAGCCATCATCTGGACTGAAAAAACATGATGACATAAATGCAGGCAAAATACAGCACAACTACAAAAGACTCAACAACTAGGGACATTACATCACTCCGAGAATTATCAACACATACTCCATATTCCTGAATGGGGGAAACGTTTAATCGATTAGTTATTCAACGAGATTTTAGAGATTTAAGGTTTTGTTTTTGTTTTAGAAATTTTTCTTTTATATCCTAATAGTTTTTTTACTTAACGCATGTCTGGTAACATGCAGAAATGCATTTTTTATTATTTTTAGAACGCAAATGGAGTCCAACATTTTTATTGATAAATCCAGATATAAGAGTACATAATTGAATTATTTTATTTTTTTACTTTCAAGTATCTACTCGCTCCTTTCGTAAGAAGAATTGCCAATTAAATAATTGTCTGATCGCTTAAAAAATAATGATACTTCAGAGCTGGCTGTCTGACTTAATAGCACTCTCCTCTTTCTCGACTTGATTCAGTTACCTTCGATCTCTCATCCAGCTTCTTTTTAGTCTTTACGGCTGGGTAGGTCAGCCGTTGCTTTTTAAATTTGTCTGGTGGAATGTCCGTGTTATTCTGAAATCTACGTAAAGAGTCCTCTTATGTCGGTAGGTGTAAGTCAGTATGTAGAGTATTGTTCACGTACCAAGCTGCTTTTGCTATCATGTATTTTTGATTGGGGATAATTTATAGTTTTTGTCTGTTTGTCTTTTCTGACTATACCGTATATCAGTGAGGAATATTTTGGATTTAAGTAGGCATGTGTATATATTAAATCAACAAGCTGCTGCCGTTAGGAAGTTTTATCTTGAAGACAACATGTAAGTTGATGAAATATAAAGTTGTATTGTCATGGAGTTAAACTGTTTTTAAACTTAATTCCTGGGGAGTAGTATGTGCAGGTTAAATTAGTTCGTTTAGTCTAAACTTTTTTAAAGTATTTTTTTAACCTCGAGGCTTCCCCCTAATTAAGAGGATTTCTCGCGGGAATCTGCAGCATTACAAAGTAGAAGCAAGATTTGATTCGGTGATCTTTACGTTACTAATCCTGCAGTCTAGTGCCTCAGCTACATTCCTAATTCTAAAAAATGAATTTTAATATTCGAATTTTTTTCTCACCTTATCTGGAAATTAGGAACCAGTTTTGTATTATAACTGTTGAATAGGCGATTGGTGTCTGTTATCAAGATGTACATCCTAATAATTTTAGATTATTAATAGTAATAATTTATGGTAAAGAAAATCTTTTTTCATAATACCTATTGGGCTCTAGGTTAAAAACAAAAATTTGTAATATATGTCACATTTTTATTTAGACGTTTTGGCCCAACATAATGTTATTCTCAAGTATCACAACTAAAATTTATTATATTCCGAAAACAAATATTTTATATTAAATTTAATCTAAGGTAATATTAAGTAAAAAATTGTTGACAAAGGCACATATAAGAAAAATTAATGTTCTTCTGAAAATATAATAAATTGTTGTTCGTTGAATATATCGACATCGTATTTTGAAAAAGGCGTCAGCAAACTTACTATAAAACGTTTATTCCCCAATTAACAACATTTAAAAAAAAATTCTTTATTGTTTAGTCGGAGTTTACTAAAGTGGTAATGAAATATAATAATTACAATGTATTCTTAAGCCTTCTAACCACTGCTCAAGACCAGAGTGACCACCGAGATTCGTCAATATTTGGTACTTACGCCATCAATATTCGATTTTTCGACCATTTCCAATTTGATTTCCTCGATATATATTGAGGGGGAATCGTTAGAGGTGGTGTTTAGGTCCCATAATATATTTAAAACTAATTAAGACTTTTAGGCGCTTATGCCTATTCAAAAAACCGACGTCAATATATTTGCTATAAAAGAAATGAATTAAATTATTGTATAAAACATTTTTTGGTGTAAAGAATATTTATATCGCCTTTATTTGAAATTTATATCAAATTTAAATTTAAATTAAATTTATAATTTAATATTTAATTATATTATATTTAAATTATATTTAATTATATATTAAATTTATAATTTAATTAAATTTAAATTTATATCCTCAATTCGGCCAGGACGTCTTAACAGAAACAAAAGTTGTAATAAAATAATAGATTTTTTGTTTTTCGTCTGCTGATTATTAGGTCTTCTGTTTCAGCGTAATAAAAATTGTTCAAAGTAGAGATATAACCAGATTTCTCGAAAATAAGAAAAAAAAAATCAATAATTTTCACCTAAATTCTAATAACTCTATTCTGTGTTTTTACTGTCGAAAAGCGATTTAATAATAGGCCTCTTCTTCAGATCGTCAGCACTAAATAAAAAAATAAATTCTACATATTAGTATGCTTAAAGAGGAAAGATTTATTAATTTTAAGTTCTTAAAACACCGTTTTAAAAATCAAATTATAAACCGAAGAAATGATATTCACAATAAGCAGAACCTATTGTACCTGGAATAATTGAATTTCAAATAAAATAATTCATAATTTAGGTTATTTGACATAATATACTATTATTTTTTATAATATAATACTTGAAAAAAAATATAAAAGATGAAGTGAAATATATTGTATTCAAAACCAATAATAACAAAAAATAATAATTACTGAGTCTGACTCGGTCGACGAGTCGGTTCGTAAAACATCAAAGCGCGTTGTTGCTGTCCAGATATCATTGGTTCCAGATAAGAAAGATAGGTCGATCTGTAACATCACTCTTCGTTGGCAAGCAATTATTCTGAGAGTGCATTTCCAATTGTGGTAAGCCGTTACCACTTGTATCGTGCCATCTGCTCTTCCAATGAGGAGAGCATAAAGGTACACAACCAAGTAGACAACATAAGCTAGTTCTTCTCTACCACTACTAAAAACAATTAAAAGAGACATAATATGCTAGTCTTTTATTATTTATATTATTACTTTCACTTACCTATACATGAAATAGGTATATAGTAAGGGAAAGGTGTCCGATTTCGTGTTTTCCATGGAAGTCCAAATAAGTCTCGTAAAATGGTCCGTGTTTGTGAATGTGGTAAGCCAAACTCAAAAACGAAAAGGTGTACGAAACTGAAATAACGTATTAAGGCAAGCATATAACTGGGATATTGCAGGAACGTTTTTGCTAAAATTGACTTAGCGGAAGTATCACTTTATATCATTGATTTTATAATTATTTTTTTTTTACAATTTTCTCGAAACACTCTCTATCGATTTTGATCAAACTCGTTATATGAATGTACCATTAAATGTTTTTTTTATATCAGCTTGGTCTTATCCATATTGAAATAGTTTGAGAGGGCTTAATGCCGAATATATGTCGAAATAATGTTTATTTGATATAATTAATCGCATCTTATTTTTAGTAGTAATATAGAATGGATAAATAGAAACTATGAAAGAAGTTGATAATTTATTAAACTTTTCGTGTTACGTAACACTTCTCCTGCGCTCATGCCCGAGCGGCCGATGAAAAAAAAAATAAAATAAAAGATTTCCAAACTCGGGCTTTAGGTATTAAATCGAACATCATAAATTTTTCATGAAAATAGAGTTGTAGAGCAATTATTTGTAAACAAATAGCGCTTTGATAAATCGCTCTAGGACTACTTTAGGCCTTTTTCAAGACGTTTTCCCCAGTTAGTTATTATTATCTTTGGTTGAAATTTTTACAATACGTAGGCAACATTTAAAGCCACAATGTAATTCCCCAAACATGTTTGTACTGTTTGACTATTTTTTACTAGCGTGAAAAAACAACTTTTCGGCACGATTATGTATTTTTTTCACTAGGCTACATACCGATTTTATCTAAAAGTTATAGAATTATCACGTTGAAAATGTTCATTGAAAAAGTAAACTATCGCACCTGGACTAATATACCTTAGAGCCACTGCTGATGGGGGATACAGACTATAAAATTAGAATTATGTGTTTTAATTTTAACTGCGTTAAGTAATTCTTCAAAGTTTATTCATTCGAAAGGAAATTGTTAAACGAACCCCCATCATTTAATAAAAGTTCTTTAAATGAATTTGCAAAATGTTTATCTTGGTTCTTAAAAATTTCCTCCCTCCGCCATTGTCGTTGTCATTTTTGGTACTTTTTGTTTATAGTTATTATATTTTTTTTTAATCTAATACATGTTTCCAATTATAGTTAGGCAGACGTCAATATTTTCTGCATATATCCTTTAATCCTACCCCTCAGGATTTATCTGAGTTGGATTAGAACTGGAGAGGAAGCGGAGCTAGGCTGTCACATCAGTTGTGCCCCATCCCTCCCACGTCTTTGTCTCTGTTAAGACTCGGTTAGTTCCTCCCACTTATATAACCGTCCTCTTTCTCACCCCTCCAGGCTTTGTCTTGGATTCAGGAATAGGAAGTAGGGTACCCATATTCATCCTTTGTTAAATTCTATTTATTCACATTAATGTGTTGAATAACGAATGTATTGCTAAAAAATTAAATTACGGAGATGAATTAAGCACGACTAACAATTGTTCACCTGCTCACTAAGTGTCAGTTATGAAGATAACAGCGTGAAATGATTGTAATCAGTTGTAATTGTAAATATCTATTAAAAAATCAAAATTATTTCGTTCCATGCTTCCATCGTTTTCTTAATCATAGTTGTTTTGTTTTTCAATTAATCTCCTCTTCCTCTTTAGTGAACGAACTGTATAGTATCATGTATTGAAAGGAAGTACAGATTTTTTTGGTATGTATCATTTATTATTTAAAGCATTGCATAAAGCTTTAAAAAAATAATAATAATAATAATAAAATAAAAAACGTGAACAGCAGAGCTCAGGTCATATTTTCACTAAATTAAAAAAAATGAAAATATCGAGATGAAGAGAATGGAAGGAAATAGTTAGGAAAACCCTGTAACTCAATTTGGAGGGACTTTAGAGGTGCAAAAACCTTGAATACAGCGAAATTACTGGTAAACCTACCGAAATTGTGACTTGAATTCACTTCGACTTTTATGGTATTGTTCTACCCAGGAAAGAACTCTGGATACCGAATTTCGTTTAGTTAGATCCAATATTTTGTGTCTCGAAAATAGTGTTACGTTAATTAATTTCAAAACAAATTAATTTTGAAAACTTCATAGATTGATGCAAAGACGTTAAAAACAAAATTATTTTTATTTTTTTCTATTTTTCTGATACAAGGTTTTTTATACAAGGTATAAAACCTGTGATTTGCTGATGACGTAGTACTTAAACTACATAGTCTTAAATAGTTCTAGAAATTCCTAGAACGAAAGTAAATGATGCGTTATGAAAGCATAGCAAAAGAATAGACGAAGGGGAACTGTCTATGGAGAGGAGAAATCTCCGAAAATAAAAAATTAAATTGATGGCGAAGTATATGTGATTCTGGGAAAAAATGACAAGTAGTGTTTCTACTCTACGATATAGATTCAGAATAATAAGAATAAATTAAAAGTAAAGTCTTGAAAATGGATAAAAAGTCCGAAACGTAGAAACAAGAAGATGAAAGAAGAAATGTAACAATAAGGAATGTAACAGTAAGGAAATGTAACAATAACAATTATTCTTGAAAATATATGATTGTTATGAAGATACAAAGCGTGTTTTGTATACAAAGGGAAGGTTACACATCTGTAATAGATAAACAATTTGACAATAGCCATTAAGAAAGTGTTATCATCTATCTAACCTAATTTTTTGGGGGGTTGAGGAAGCCATAAAAATAAAAAATAAACGTAGTTTTTGGAATCAGCTATGTATTATATTCTCAAATAAGTATTCTTTGAAGTATCCATATACAATTTCAGAGGACATGTATCCTTTAGATCGGATTCGAACTGGCGCTGTAGCAGACTCAAGGTTGCTATGGTGACCCCTTAACACTCTATACCATATATACATGATTTGTTTAAACTTTATTTTCCGACGGAAGGCATGAACTATCAATCAAAAACATATTTCACCAGAAGCTTTAAATCATTTATAAGCTTGCAGAATGGCCCATTCACATCTCTCCTTTCAATGGGAAGAAGAAATATGGTAGACCGCTGATTCATGGATCTTCTGGTAATGGATGATTCCTATCTGCCTAAAGATTCCTTGGCTATTGACAGACGCCACTTATGAAGAGATCGATGGCAATAAGTAAAGGTTCGGCTGTATACCAAATATGGGACGGATACAGTAGAGATATGAGCGGGCCGGGGATGGATTGAGATGTTTTATTGAGGTCTGTGATATCGCCGGGATTCAACAGGGCCATCTCCATCGCTTTTCTGTCGCGTATCCTTGTTTTATATTGGTAAAGTCGCCCACTCTTTAATATCACTTTATCTCCCCGTTTATTGCTTTCGGACATGCTGTCACCATCTGGAATTTACCGTTTGTAATTTTATTGTTCATAACCGTATGTTAGGAAGGTAAAAAGCTAAAAATCCAATATGAAAGACTTCTCAACAAAAAAATAAAACTTAAGTGCACCAAGAAAAAAATAAGTATTGTCCTCTACAGCTAAAGAAATAAATGATAATATTGTACGTAGTAAAAAAATAAAAATCTGTAGCATTTTTTTTTTCCCGCCTGTTCAAGGAGTTCCTGGAAATTCTCGTTGGGTCTCGGCAGTGTTTTGGAAAATTTTTACCTCTTAATAATGATTAATGAGGTAAATTACTTAATTAAGTTTGTAATGAATTATGTTTTGCTTAATATAATTAATTTTCATTCTTAGTTGAATGTGGAGGCATTATCTTAATATTTCCTGGGTTCAATATAACTTTTATAATCTAATATTTTATAATTATGTTTTAAGCAAGCCTCTGACACTTACTCAAAAATCCATGAGAGGCTTCAAAACCAATTATTTTTTTAATGATTAATTTAATGAATTCTTAGGAGTTAGATATACATTTCATACTTACGGAATAAAATTAAGTATATTTTTTTTAAACAATTTTTTATAAAAAAAATTAAAGACACCATTTGCTCCTATTCCTGACCGGACGTCTACCAACGTCAAAGTTAACTACATCAATTAGATTCCAATGTCCATTATTTATGATATAGAAAAAAATATATAAATTTCAATATACATATATATATATATATATATATATATATATATATATATATAAATTATAAATATATATTTATAAAATTTTATTTACATAGTGAAGGCTTTACACCGAAGGCTGACTTGAATGTAGCTCAGCCATCCTGCATGCAATTTTTTCCATCTGCATGCCGTGGATGTTCTGGATTCCTGCTCTTCTCCCAACACGTGGCGTACTATATTTTATCCTCTGCAATATTTCTTCGTTAAAGGTTGGTTCATTTTCTATGGATAAGATACCGAGCGTATTATTCTCTTGATGTATGTCGTCTCTACGCTCTCCGCTCGGATTCTGATTCACATTTTAAATCTTTTGTCATTCGTATGTGTCTTATCTTTTAAGAGATTTGACGTATGTGATTTGTATAAGAATATATAATTTATGTAATTAATGCATTTTCTTGTAGATTTGTTTGGAACTTTTATCCAGTTGAAGATTTAATTAATTATCTGATGGGTTGGTTGTTATGCGTGTAAATATGATATGACATTTTAGTTATTAATTAGGATTAATATTCTATGGACTAAATGATAATTATATGGGAAACTGCCCTAATTTGAGATACTTTTTGTAAAATTGGGCTACGGATTACCCATAACATTTACAATTTTTTTTCTTCTAAACTCTATAGCTGATTTTTTAACCGTTTGTTTAACCCTATAGCTTAACGTTTTTTGAAACGTTAAGAAACATTTTAGGGAATGGTATTACAAATGTGTTTTGAACAGCATTTTTACTTTCCCTTACCTATATATGAAATATATAGTAAGATAAAGTATAATATTGCTATCGTGAAAAATTTCGAATTTTAGTTTTCAACGGAATTGCACGTTTTATAGTCCCCTTAGTCCAAATAAATAAGTCTCACTAAAAAATCTGTGTTTGTTTGTGTGAACAGCCTAGCTCACAAACGAAAAGTCATCCGAAAATTAAATTACGCAGTTAAGATAGGTATTTTCCTGAGATGTTATAGTAACTTTTTCGTAAAAATCGACTTCGGAAGTGCCACTTTATATAATCGATTTTACACTTTTTTACTATTTTCTCGAAAACGGCTCTAACGATTTTGATGAAATTTGCCCAATGTCTTCTTCTTAAAGCCCTTTACCTTTTCATATATTTAGTACATTACCGAGGAAAAGAAGGAAAATAAGGTATGGTGAAAAGAATATTTGATTTGCGCATAACTCAAAAATTATGTATTTTATGGTGAATTATGCATGAAATCATTTGAAGGATAATTAAAGTATCTAAAAAACAAAATTGGAATTATCGAAATTGTACTAGTATCAGCAAAGATACATCATACTAACTAACCGAAAGTGCCAATTATATTATCCATTTTACAAATGCTTGCAATTTTCTTGCAAACGGCACTTACGATTTTGATGAAACTTGGCTGATGTCTTCCCCTTAAGGTCCTTTAACTTTTTTTGTATGTAATATTTATGTATGTAAAAATTTATGATATAAAAAAAATCCATGGAAACTAAACGGAAAATTTAAAAAAATATTAATTGTGTACTAAAATTATTTAAAAAACTAATTTATAGTGCTTTTGTGAGAGGACTTGAAGAAGTGTATTCTGCTGAGTTTATTTCAAGTAGTGTTTATGAGAACTATTTAAAACTATTTTAAAAGGATTACTATTTTGGGGTAGTAAGGGAAAGTCATGAGATGCGCGCATGGCACCGATTTTTACAAATTTTCTAAAAAAGGGTTCTGGGAAAGGGTTGGCCAATATGAGATTGTGTGTATTCTTTATAAGATTAGTCTTATGTGTTTATTTTACTACAAAATTGATAAATATGTGCTTCTTTACAGTTTTGATAACATATTTTTAGTAATGCTGAAATAGACCTAAATTTGATATTGATTAGAGCTATACTAGATATCTATATTTTCAGTCTTATTAGAAAAAAAAATCGACAACTCATTATGTAACAATAAAATATCTGTTAAATGTGTAAACCTCAAGAACAAAACCTAAACCATTATCACCAAAGAAAATATCGTTAAAGGAAAAAATCCTGTTGCGTCTCTTGTTAGGCACAATCAGTTTTTTTATTTTTTTTATTGCAAGATCAATTAATCCTATATAATTAGAAAGTTTAGGACCTGTGACTGGTGGCAAATAAGGTATATGAAAAGCTGATTATGAACAGTTAAAATCATTTTTAAAAACAACTTACCTGGTATGCCAAATGAGTCGTCAAACATAAGTCACAATAATTTTCTTTACACATGTTGAATAAGTTCCCTGCCAAAATGGCCGTCTTGGAAGCTGAGACATATTGTAAACTTGCAACCCTCTTAGTTCATAAACCGTATTATATAGTAAGTATTAGATGCTTTTGCCGAATATGTTTTCCCAAATTCGGGATTAGAAGAGGGAAGGGTGTTCCCCGCCAAGCATGGCTTGACTATTAATATCTAACTGCGGCTATGCGCTTCGAATAATTATTTCCATATCTTGAAAATAAAATATTCAGATAGCTGGTTAGTACCAAAACAGTTAAAAAAATATTTAAAAATTAGGAAGGTGTCAGTAAATCTTTTCTCGATACTATTTTGAAGTTTAGTTAATTTTTGTAGTGATTAAGTTCCATACTTAAATAATTTTTTATTCATTATTTATCACAATTAATAACGCACTATTTCAATGTAAAATTGGTTTCAATCAATTGCTCTGAAACTTTGCAGTAAGCTAGTTTTTGTAATTCTGAGCTAAATTCTGGTAGATTTCGATTACATATTTATTTTTATTTAAATTTAAATATCACTTAGCCAGACGTGATTTTAATTTTTTTATACATCAATGGTATTCTTAAAGGACATTTTTATAGAATATTTTTGTTGTTCTAATTAATGGCTATCTCATTCAACCATTTGACTTCTTTAGATTTTAAAGCTTAATGTTTTATTTATTTTTTCTTGATTTTTAAATTGTATAGGGTTCCTGAACTCTTTAAATTTGACGAGCTATTTAACTTTCCTATGATCGTTAAAAGTTTTCAAAGTATGCCGTCTTAGATATTGAACTGAGCCGAATTTGATGGAAGTGGCCGGATCTTTCAAAGTTCTTAATCCGCTTTGAAATCCCCCGATTCAATTTGTCTCGTTTCCAGACCTTGGCGTATTTATTCCCTCCCGTATTTAAGATTTAAAGCGTAGAACCCTTTTAAATAATGAACTGATAATTATACTTTTACAATTCTTTACAAAAATTATATCGAAAAACTTTTGATGCTTTGTTTTAATGGGATATTCTTACGATTGCTGGAATAGGCAAGAGTCCAAATGAGCTGAAACGGTGCCAAATATCTCATTATCATTTAGCACTCTTTTAGCTATGAAGATTTATCATTCTTGTAACTGCTTCATATATTTTAAAATTATTTTTATGATATATCTCCATCTGCCTATTAAGGCTGGTAATACGTGTTCCAAAGTAATTCTTTATAAGAGAGATATAATTAGCTTAGAGTTGTTTTATTTATTACTTATAATAATATATAATTTTATTTACCGAATACTGTAAGTAATATGAAAATTATTTCTACCCAAAACTGTGGGTAGAGTGCGGCGATCTTGACGATTTAATAACTTAAATACAAGGTGGAACTGAAATAACTAGCATTTTAAAGGACAGTAAAAAGCAAACCAATGGCTCTATAAAAACTGACTTTATTTTCAAAAATTACATTGAAAATACATTTATTTCTTTATTGTTTAATTAATTACAACTATCAAATGCCGGCCGTTATTGATTACTCATTGCCGAAGTCGTTTCCGGAAAATTTATATCACCCTTCGAGTCATTTCTGGTGGAATAATTGACATATTTCGGGAGGACACTTTCGGCGGCTTTTGGTAACTCCAATGTCATCTGTCCGTTCGATTTTGAAGAGAGAATGTAATGGAACTGTGAGCTCTGAGCGTTACATGCGCATGTTGGAGACTATCCTACACCCTGGAAACAATCCTGAGTTGGAGGAAATCGACACGGTTCGACATCTCAACGTTCGCTTGGAGTTTTGCTGGAAAATGTTCAATCTACTAGGGACGAGAGAGGGGTGAAACATTTTGGAGGAGTTCTGAAAATTTGCCCATTTACGTTTTTTGAGGTGATGGTTTATAATTTCAATTTTCTTACCTCTATTTTTCCCAGAAATATACTGTGTAATGCCAAAATAAAATTAATGTTTTTGTTTTTTTCCGATAGCAATGCATTTTTTTTTTTAGCAACATCAACTTATATTAAATTAAACAAGAGTCAATTCCTAAGCTTTTTGAGCTTTATAATTTTTTCGTCCTTGGCATCGTTTGCCGAGGTGCATTCGCTTTTAGTCTAATGGAAGATCAGAAAGGATCTCGAAAAGTTTTGGAGAATGTCTAAAAATTTGCTCGATTAGGCTTTTAGGATACTGATTACAAAGAATTAATGAATGTTTGATGGAATATTATTTACATTCTTATTTATTTATCAACAAGAATTTTGATTGTGATTTATACGTGTGATTTAAAAATTATACGAAAAAAATCTTCGAACTTATACAAAGGAAATCGTTAAATCTATTGCCTGTATATTCTACATTATCCCGTTAATACAGGTTTCCCTTCTACGGAGAGTTCCTTAACCAAAGATTCCACCGTTGTTGTATATTATCACCGTGACGATTTAAAATATTTATACATAAAATAGTTATTTATAGGACAAGGAATTCGCAATATATAATACCAATCATAACAATCAATAGGAATGGTTTAAAATAAAGAAAAGTAAACATTGAGTTATTGAACTCAAAAATAAAAATTATTTGTTAACTGGAGCTTTAAATTGTAATTCTAGTTTATAACAATAAAAGTTTTATATAAAGTTTGATTTGTTTACTAATATTTATCATGTCACAATGAGAAAAATTATAATTACAAATAATTCAAAATAATCAATAAAACAAAACTACAATTAAGTCAAATTATGATAAGAATGTAATATTTTTATTATAAACTATTTATCTTATTGCTTTATTTTTTTTTTTACGTTTAACTATTCATGTTTTAGTATTGTAAACACATTTATTGAATTCAATTTTGTGTTTATTAATTAAAATATCTGATGTGGAAAACACATGACTTCCTTGTACGCCTATTAAATTATAAGTCGGTGGCTCAAAAAGTGATCCTGAATTTGGTTACTAGTTTCCGAAGATTGCAGTATCTCAAAAACAACACTCGGCGTCGCGATATTCATCTATTGACACACACACACTCACACAAATAGGGAGGAAAAACAGTATTTTACACTAAATTTTAACCCTAAGTAATAAAAATGTTTAATTGGATTGGAAACCAAATTGCGATTGTAACCTTTATTACCCAAACATATGATTTATGCATTTAATTTAAATATAATTTTTGATGTAAGCTAATTATGACCTTCAAGTAAAGTACCGTTTTCGCCTCACCAATTTTAACCAAAATATAGTAAACACATGCATATCAATATAAAAGTCCTATTTAACAAATTTGAGATGTATTACATTATATTTTAATATAATTTTTGATGAAAGTCTAATATGACCTTCAAGTAAAGTACCGCTTTCGGTTTTCCAATTTAGACCAAAATCTAGTATGTTATTTAAATCAATATATAAGTTATAAATACTAAATTTGAGAAGTTTTCAAAGTATTTTAATATAATTTTTGATGGAAATCAATTATGACTTTCAAGTAAAGTACCACTTCCGGTGATTAAGCAGTGACCAAAAAGGGAAGTTCACAACTAGATTTTAGAACAATCCTAAATACAAATTTTCAACTTTCTACGGCTAACCGTTTTTGAGTTATGCGAAAAACGAACGAACGTACCTACGTATGTACAGACGCCACGACGAAACTAGTCAAAATGGATTCAGGGATGGTCAAAATGGATATTTCCGTTGAAATCTGAAAACCGAAAATTTTCGCGATTACAATACTTCCTTTACTTCGTACAAGGAAATAAAAGTGTCGATGACAAAGCACCTCCATTCAGTGAGATATATTTAATACGATTGTATCTGTCCTGTTCGTACTGGCTGCAGTCATTAATTATATTAACAAAATACTGTGTAGTCTATTGGTCGCTATCATTCATGTAATCTATCAATAGATCATTTTAAATAATGTTTCGTTAGTAAAATTGTGTTAGTTTAAAGTTATATGATTATATTTTTTTTAAAAGAAATTTATTGGGATACATTTATATAATGCTTTAGATTTTGTTGACAAACCGGTTTATTTATGATAATATTAATTTAAAAATATAATTGAAATCGGTCAAAATAATTGGCGTTGTAAGGTTTTTAAATTTCCATTAAGAAATGAGCTCTCTCCCCCTCCCCCTCTCCTCCCTATCGAAATGGAGAACTTGTTCATTTTCGTAGCATTATTTCTTTCAGCTGGCCTTGTATTAAACAAATGGTGTTGTTTCACTATTCATAATTTCCTCGAATTTACTCCCATCGCGCGCGACCTAGAGATTTGAATGCTCCGCCCTTGGGGCTGGATGAAAATTAAAAAGTGTACCGGAAAAAACTCCATTTTCTTGATACTCACTTTTTGCGCTGTTTATAAGACATCTTTATTCATGTTTCCTATTTGCATTTCTTACCCGGTGTTTACCTCGCCGGATTTTGCTTCCTAATTCGCGATTATGCCCCTGGTATATGCGCTAGCATCATAGGGATAATTCGAGTCATATGAATTATTCAAGAGTTTGGTTTTTGTTTTAGAGAGGATGGTAATAGCGTTTTTAATTTCTTCGTTTGTTTCCTTTATTTAATAACCGATATTTATTTAGTCAATTAACAGTTCTAGCCGCTACCAAGAGTTGAAATGAGGTTGATATTTTCTATTACAATGTGGCATATTTTCGAATATTTTTAAATGCTCTAGTTTTGCCTTTCGCCATCTTTAATAATTAAATTATGGTATTATGTCTATTATATGCTTGCCGATTTCAATAAAATTAAATAATTTTAGATAAATTATTGATAAGGTTATCAGTTAGCTGTTGCTTTATATGTAGAAGAATTTTGAAGTTTTGAATTCAGTATTGGGAAGATATATCATTAGAAATGTAAGAATAAAACTAGTGACTCGTGTTTATGTAGAACTATGAATTGCTTATTACTATACAATTTACAAAGGCTACAAAACATAGATTTTTTTCTAATTTTGTGTTTTTTATTTCTTCTTAGAATATCTTTTATTTTGTTAGTTTTAATCCTATTTAAAAAAAAAAAAAAAAAAGAAAAGGATATGTTTATTTATTTTAAATTTTTATTGGAAAAAACTGTCGGTTATGAACGTGCTTCCTTAACTTTTTTAACTCCAGATATCGATGATTTATTTCAATGTTTAGATTTTTGAAAGTCTATTTTATATTTGAAGATATGTATTTAAATTTTCGAATACACCAACGAATCATGTTCTAATAGTTTAATAGTATTAAAAGCCTAATATTATCCAACTTTTGAACTTGTAGGGCCGATCTTCTTCGAGTCTTTATCGAAATCTGTTACCCAAGTTAAAAAAAAAAAAAAAAAAAAAAAAAAAAAAAAAAAAAAAAATCCGATGTTTTGATACGTATTTTTTGTATGAACCTTGACAATTGCTAAACGAATATTTTTTCTCTTTAAGAAATAAAAAAGTTATGTTAACATAGTGAAATAATCAGAGCGTAGTCTTCGTTCCTTAACGTTTGGCACAGCGTACTGATTGCGGTCTAGCCGCCTTTTCTTGGTCTTAGGGATTTTGCGGCGATTCTTTTTATGAAACGTTAGTCATTTAGGTTTTTCAAAAGTTGTTTACAAATTTGATAAGCAATTTATTTTTCTTAAGTTATGCATCTCATGATTTATGGTAGATTGGCAAACTCCAAGCTCTCTTGCCGGTTCTCGAGTGCTTTTCGTTCGTCCTGTCCCAACAGAGTTCCGAAGAGCTTCCTCATCGAATGATGATTTTTGTGAGAAACCCCTTATCCTCTTCAGGCTGAAAAAACTGATTTCAAATTTCTGGAACCGTCTACTCACACTCCGTTCAGAAACAGCATCCTCTTGTCCCAATTACAGCTGTAAAGGTGTTATTTCAGTGGCGAAAGACTTAAGTTTCCAATAACGGCTTAATATTGCCAATATTTCAAAATTTAATGTCTTGTTGTTTAACCGAATGCTAAAACAAAACTGAAGGCAAGACGAGGTCATTTTGTTTAGTAATTCGTTTGGTATAGTCTAGGGATTCAGGTGATGACCTTAATTGAATTTTAAAAAATAAAGTGGATTACAATTTCAAAGAAAACGAAATTTTTTATGATTTTCCGCGTTAATGTCTTTGCAAGGAGTTTACTGAAACCCACCAAAAAGATTAGAATATGGTACTTCTCATTACTATTAGAAGCGCTGCTGCAAAATTCGTTTAAGGTTTGGTTTAGATTTGAACTAATTACCGCACAACACACTATATTTGTTGCTAATATATCAGCCCCAATAAATGCTTCCCCGACTCTTGACCGACAATATATCCACTTAATTATAGTTCGTTGAAAAAATAAAAAGTAAACAATTTTTTGTCTGGTGGTGTATCTCTACGTCCAGCAACTCAATGCATCCTTCATCTATTTCGTAGTTTTTTATTTACATTTAACTTAAAGCATTATTCCATCTTATGCTTAATGAAAGTAATTTCCCATCTGGATCGAAAATCCACATTGATAAATTATCGCCCATAACCAATCATCACCATAGATGGCCTCTGAGGCCAAGTTGGGAATTCCAAGTCAGTCAGTGGTTAGCAATTAGTCGAGTGGGTTAGTAAGTTAGTAGACTAGTTACTAGCCTAGCCTTACTTGGAGGGCAATCGGCTCTTCATGGTCTTTGAAACTGGGGAAGTAATATGTGAACTGAACTATACATAATTGAATAATAAAATAAATTCTTAAGCCGTGATGGATTAAATAAATAAATAGAAAATAAAAATTGTTTATATTTATTTTATCAGGACGTATTAAATGGTTAAATCCAGCCTCATTCCTTATTAGATCCTCTATCTTCCTTTAAAATTCCTCTATATCTTCCTTTAAAAACAACAACGAAAAAACAAAATAATTAATTTTATATTTAAGATTAAAAAACAGAACATCTACATCAACTAGTAGAACAGTTCTGTTTGATTGTGTTTTGACATTATTTCGTTTTATCAAACCTTAGTTATTGCTACCACCAGATGTAGGTAGTGCAATCAGGATAAAATTTCGGTATCCTGTTTTCAACAGATCGTTTTGTTTCAGAGCCCCCTGAGTCCATAAAACGCATTTTCGGCCGTTGGTCTCTGTGTCATCGGGTGGACCTTTTTTTTGTTTTTTTTAAAACCGAAAAAGTGTTTTTGCCTGGATTGTAGCGCCAAAACATTTCTAACGATTTTGATATTATTATTTTGTACATGTTCCCATGGGTATCCGGTTTTTTTGGCTTTTCGAATAACCCGAAAACTACACATTTCCTGGAACATTTGATGCTCATTTGATATATACTTGAATTGTCTACTGAGCTTAACTTCAATGATCGGATCAAGATTAGCTAAAATACTGCTAACAATATTTACATTGGTCTTAGTGCCAAAAGCTGTTGGGAAAGTCTTGTGAGTGGAAACGCCAGATATTTTATTTAATATTCTTAACGACTGTGCTCAAAGGAGGAGGAAAAATTATGACAAATTTCGAGTAACTGCTCAACTGTGAGTTGCCAAACCACACAGCAGACTGGATCAATCGGGTATACAAGGGAGGTCAAAAACCGAAGAAAAGGGAGATCGATCTATGGGAAAAACATAGTACAAATAAAATTAACACAAAGAAAATGGGACACAACCTGACAAAACAAAGCCATGGTCTAATGCAAATGGTGGTGTATAATTCCCAATGAATCCAGAATATCAAATAGTCAAGAGTCAATAATAAAAAAAAAAAAAAAGCACTGATGTTTTAATTTTATGATGGATTTTTTTTGGAATAGTTTAAGGTTTCATTTTATAAAATTTAGTTAAAAAAAAAAAAAAAATTAACACGTCTTCATAATACTCAGTGATTTAAATTTCGTTTCTTTTGAATGTATAATCACCACTCAAGGATGACGAAACTTCATTTTTATAACGTTTTTCCGTAGATTATCAACTAAGCCTTAATTAAATTTCGGTGATCCTATTAATTTTCATATGTAATTTTGTTGGCTATTAAGCATGGTAATGTAAAAAATATTAAAATTTTTTAATGAAATATTCAGGGGAATCCTGTTGTTTAGAGTTTAGAAAACATTAAGATAAGACCGTAAAAGCCGTAATAATCCCATTGGAGTAGCGAGGCCTTAGCAAAAAACCTCTCGGTCCCTGCAATATTTCAGCCACAGGTGTAGATGGTAATTAGGAAAGTCAGGACTTAATACCTTGCCCAAAAACTAGCATGCCCGTATATGGTTGATATATTGCAAGGTCAGATATCTACAATTATCTTGTGCATGTTTTGCACCTACAGATATGGGAAATAAATAGGTAGTAGCCGGTGTTCCTTATTAAACCATTTGTTTTATCGAGTTTTATTTAAGCGTGTATATTTATAATTTTAATTAAACCGTTTCAGTTTATGGATCTCCCGTTGTTCCATATTAATTGTGGGAAAGCTATGTAATGAATTTTATTATATTATATGGATAGTGCTCCCATTATTACGAAGAGACGTGAATGGATAACGTTCAAATTTGTTATTAATAAATGCTTCCGGAAATTTAGGTCAGTAATAGGTCATGGGCGGAAAGGGGGTAATGAATTATGGTTCCTAAATGAATTCGGATAATACATATCGCCCATCCAGAATGAATGATGAAAAATTCAAAAATTGTTTTTTTGTTGGAACGACCACACATAGAAACTCCCAGAGTGTTTCCTGTAACGCATGTTGCTGGTTTATCACAGATTGTGCCTACTGGTTTGGCCCGATGTTTTAGGGCTTGCTGCTCTTTGGGATAATGGAGGCCCAACCATTACAATTTCTGACGTTAGAAATTGAGTTGTTCCTCTTTCACTCTGGATATGCGACGTATTATGATTAGCTACAGAAATTATTTTATTTCTCCCAATAATAAAATTAATCCTTAATGGTTGTACAATAATAGGTTATTTTATTAATAAAGTTGTTTACAGTAACCCTACTGTTGGCAAATGCCCACTATGCAGTCCTGGCAGGTAGATGAAGAGGTAGGGAAAAAAGTTAGCAACAAGAAAGTGTATAGACCCTGTTACATCTACACTGAAATGAAATAATTTTAGTATAGATGTAACAGGGAATATGTTTCAGTACGTAGAGAGATTTGGGTGGATTTCATCAAAAGTGATAATGGGTATGTCTCAGAGTTAAAATAAATTCGTTTATCGAATTATTTTGATTGAGGCAAATACAAAAAAAGGCAATTAATGATATCTATTCAACAATCCCCGAAGATAGGCCCATCCCGAAACATTATCTCTTGATTGCATATCACGGCCCTATGTCCACCAAAGTCGGAAATGAATTGAAAAAACTAGGATCAAAACCGGCCTTTAAAATAGAAAAAACCCTATCCTCATATTTTCCTTCTCTTAAAGACAAAATAGACACTTTCCAAAAAGCGGAGTATACTTACTAAATTGTAATGATTGTGCAGCCAAATGCACGAGAAAAACTGGAAGATCTCTAAATCAGAGATCAAAGGAACACATACGTGCATATAATAATAAGACAGAGAATTCCAACTTAGCAATTCATTTAAATGAAAAAAAACAACATAAATTCATCAAAGACTAAGGAGTTAAATATATATAAATATAATAGAAGCACTTGAAATAATAAAATCCTTCAAATCCAATCCAGATTTTTGTTTAAATGACCAAATAAATATCTCCAATAGTTCAATTTTTATCAAATCCAATTTATTCCCATCTATAATAGATAAATCAATTACTCACCGGAATTACTGGAAAAACCCCGATCCTTAAAATGTTTACCAATAAACATCCCACCTTTCTTTCATGGTCAGTTCAGTGCGAGAAGAAACCAGTACAAACTTTTCTGTTTGATATAATCCATTTAAACCTTGGTGAGCACCAACATGTATTTGATTTCTTGTCTTAATTAAATTCATAATTCATAATTTTTTTATAATACTGATTTATATTACATCTAATTTAATATCTATAATAATACCAAACTGTATTTTGGATTGCTTATTTTTCAATTTTCGTGTGTTTTTAGAACTGAAGATGAATGTATAACATTTGAAACTAGTTTTCACTAAAACAAAATCATAGAAGTGGCAAATAATTTATCAATCCCTAATTTGATTGATCCTTTTATACCATCACGCAAAAATCAAGTTTTAAGCACGTAAACAGTATCTTTTTTTCGGTTGTTCACTTATATCTCGGAAACTATGCGTCCTAGCGATTAGACGACCCTATACAAAATGAAAGCTTAAACTCCATACGAAATGTGCCATAAGATTGATCATATACAGTTATTCGCAATCTTATGTAGTTTCCTGATTAGCCGTGCTCGAGATTCGCCAAAAAGAACTTGCCTCAAGTTTTTTTGCCTTGTTTGACTAGCTTCGTCCTACGGAAAGGTCAAGCTAAAAGAAGTTGCGGAGCATTAAATTTCCTTCAATATTGGTAACGTAGGACAAAGAGCTAGCTAGTCAAATAAGGTCAAAAATCTGAGAGAAATTTTCGTTGGCGAACCCGGAGCGCGAATAACTCGAAAACTAAACAAGACTGCGAAAAAATGTATGAAATCAATTTTATGGCACATTTTGTTAGATTTAATTTTGTATTCGGTGCTCTAATCGCTTTGTCGAATATTTTCCGTGATGGAAGCCAAAATCCGAAAAAAGTTACCTTCGAACTACACTCCCACCCTCTGCTCGCTCCCCATCGGCCGGGACTTTTTGTATGCTGTACAGGACACTCCAATGAATAACTGTACCTGAATCCTAAATTATATGATTTATTTTTTCTATTTTTCTCTTATTGTCTTGACTAATTTCTTAGTTCGAGTCTTTTTTTCAAAAAACTTAAAAGGCCGAATTTACAAAATATAATACTTCCTATGTTCTTCACGAGTGCAGAACGCGGCTGCTTATGTTGAGGGAAGATCAACACCTTAAGGATTTGTAATAGGAAGCATAGCATGCAATATTCTGAAGTAGAAGATGGGTGGGTCAGTCGGAGAATTTTGGTTTGACTTTCCTTGAGATTTGGGCTTTAAATATACAATGGAACTTCGCATGACGAGCATAATTCGTTCCAGAATCTTACTTGTAATATGAAATACTCGTAGAGCAAAATAGTTTTTTCCATAAACATAAATTAATGTAAAAAGCTACTACAACTACACAAATGCTACTAAAATGCTAGTGCAACGAGTGCTAACTAAACACGTATCGAAATAGTTCTGGCGAGGATAATTCCATCGCATACGCAAAGTAATTGACATGGAAACGGTACTTGTCCTTTTTGGGTGACTCGTTTTTACGATTTCTTTTGCTCGTTATGCGAAATATCCGTTTTAAGAGGTACTCGTTAAGCGAGGTTCCATTGTATTCAGTGTATTGTATTCAATAGAGTTTGTAGGCAAGGACTGATGGTGCTGTCGGCATCGAACCTGTGATTTCGCTGAGGCTTTTATTTATAATAATTTATAATAGTTATTAAAATAGTTTATAATAATATAATTAATGAAAAATAATATTGGGCTTCAAGAAACCCCATGTCTGTTGTGTATATGTAAAACTAATTTGTAAATAATTAAGATATGAAACAAAACCGGTTGGTTACATTTTCTGTTTTATTTGGCAGCAAGAACTTTTTTTTCATCTTTTTATTCGGTACTTTGGTAACTTTGTATTTAAAATTCTGTGAATAATTCGATCGTTTATTCATTATCTGATCCTGAAGTCGGAGTACTGTGGTCCTGAAGATACAATAAGAATTATTAGAAATTTATAACCCAATCTAAAGTACCTAATGTTATAATTATGATTTTAAAAACTGATTTATAGAAACCTTGATCCATATTATATAATTGAATCCCTATGGCGATGAAGGCTTTAAGGTTTTCGAATTTAAAATTATGAGAAAATGACAAAAAAATTTCTTTCCAATTTTGAAAGATATAATAACTCCGCTAAAAAATCACGAGATCAACCAAGAATTTGTCAATATTGCAAGGTGGAGATAATCATATTACACCTTGATTCCTTAGAAAAAATCAATTATAAAAATTGTTAACACCTTCATCCACTCATGTCTTCAATTGTACATACTTCCTCATAGAATCTCTGTCTTCATTATATATATATATATATATATATATATATATATATATATATATATATATATATATATATATATATATATATATATATATATATATATATATATATATGTATACATATATATTTTTTTTATCTTAATGACAATCTATATAAATCAATTTCATTTACAGATTACATCAAAATTTAATTTAGTTAAAAGATGCTGGAAGCAATAAGGAAGGTCATTTAATTTTGATTAATATTTAATTTTTATAAAAGTTTTCCTTTACCTTAGATGTTTGAGGCATTGGAAAATTTATACCGAGTTATTGTCCATCACTCCTAATACTGTTTTTATTCAGTCAGAAGCGGCCCTGGTTCGAATTCGACCTATGAGGGTTGACTTTTATTTCGGAGCGGACTCACGGAAGTTACTTTACGAAATTGATTTAGAGAATGATTGTCGACCTTCCGGTTAAATATGGTTGGTTAACCGGTCCCTCCTTCTCTAGTGGGGTGCATTAGGACAGTCACACTCAGTGGCGCATCCAGGATTATATTTTGGAGGCACTGCGGGTTTGGGGATAAAGATACCTCAAAGCAACATGTTGGTCCTTCCTCGGAAAAATTCTAAAGGTCAATGATCAAAACTGCGATTTTTAAACCCATTGAAGTTATGAATCACTAGAAATTGAGTTTTATACAATAATGTTTTTAGAGAGAAAATTTTTATAGTTTTAACCCTTCATGCAGATAGACGCCAATCCCTCAATTGTATTTCTTTATTCTTTGTACATTTAAAAATTGATATAATTTTAAGTAAGGTACTGAAAGAATGGACTCATGTAAAACAATTATTTTTTGTTAGTGAGGGCTTCAAATCGAATGCTCCCCTCCCCCCAAATCCCCTAGTGGTCACACTAGATGGTTTTTAAAATAAATGAGATTATAAATTGGATCATAAACCACGCTGATACTTGTGCGTTGTATTGATGATTATCAATAGAGAATTTGCTGTTAATTCTGAGAGAGGAACACTACCTAACTATATTGAGGTTTCCGTATACGGAGCATAAATTAAAGCTTATAGATCAATCAAAAAAGTATTCTTTATTTTTGTCACTTTATTTTCTTGATTGAATTTAATTAACCTATCATCTTGAATTTACATTGGCCCCCGAATCCTATTATCAAATGAACTCGATATATATATATATATATATATATATATATATATATATATATATATATATATATATATATATATATATATAAATATATATATATATATATATTATATGATATATATATATATTATATATTATATGTATATATATGATTGAATTCTCAAATGAATGCCTTTAAAGCCATTACCTGGAAACTGTTCTGGTGATAGACTATTTGATCCGGAAGCCTTTCCTTCTCCACCTGGTGGTCGCCGATGATCCTCGTCCCCTCTTTTCCCTTCTCCTGCTTGAAGGTAACCCAGTTTGTGAGTTCCTCCTCGGTGACGACACCCGACCTGTCACCCACTGCCGAGACATAGGCCAACCCGATGAACACCAACATCAGAAGAGCCGAGTAGAATACCTGGGTCATTACGTACCAAAGTTGAGACACGAGGAATGACATTTTGGAGAAATCACAATTTCTCATATGACCATTTCCTTCTTTTTCTGGATCGTTCATGCTAGCTACTACATGCTACTTGCCTAAACTATGTGAATTTGCTTACCATGATTAGGTTAAGTGAGCTGTAGGTTTTTCGTAGACATATGGTAGATTTGTCATATGGATTATATATTTCAGAGTACGCAAATAGGTTAAATTAACTTAAAATATTTAAATGTTGCAATAGAAGTTATGCAAGTGAAGACTTGTTAAGAAAAGTTACCGTATAATAGTATTCATAAGTATAACGACCTAGATATCAGTGATCGCATTGTGATTGCTTACTTTTAATATAATGTTTGGTTTTTATCTGGTAACGTAACCTCAGATACATTAGTTCCACTAACGGACAGTAATTATCGAATACAGAAATCCATGGGGTTGTATTTCTTTTTATTTTTTACTGATTTACTGACAAAGAGAGGATCTTCCACATGTGTCTCCTAGATTTTGATGAAACGTTTTTAGGTGAATCTAGGCCTTAAAATATCGGATTGTGTAGAAGATTTGGCATCTATGCGCCTTAAGAGCTCCGAAATGATATCGGGGAAGTTTGAATGGGAAAAACATTTTATTTTATATCTCTGGTTCTGATGAAGGTAGAAAAATGAATTTAGTACCAAAATGACCTTATTATCCTGCGGAATAAATAAAATAATATTCAAGGCATAAAAATATTCAAGTATCAAGCTTGCTAAGAATACTAAGAAAATCAAAAACGCTGCCAAAACAGTGATTTTTTGAGGGAAAACGTTAGTTTCTCAACAACCGTGATCAGATTTGGATCTCCCACCAAAAAAAACTGTTTAATCCTAATTTTTATGAAAATCGAAAAACAAAAAATGTTTAGCTAAATTTTGGCCCCAGTTTTTTAAAAATAGTTTAAAATAGTAACACATTTCTTCTGACTGATATCTGCAGTGCAGGGACACGAAACTGCATAAATTTACACCGGTCTTTTAATAAGTAAAGAGAGGAGGTAATAGAAAAACTTTTGACTTACAATCTATTTATTATTCAAACAAGGAAATTTAGAAAAGGTTTAGTCTTGATAAAATAATAAATCTTCCGATTAGATACGGCCACATTGTGAAACCAAGTACAAAACATTTTGATTGAGGTTCATTTTATAATTTTGATTTTTGGATCATTTTTACGCACAACATTGTTAAGTTTTTTTATTCGATACTTGATGAAAAGTTTTTTTTTTTTAAACTTTTTTTGTGTCTGCGGAAAAGTTGGTATTTGACAGTTACGTGGTTTTACATTGCGGCTGGTGATATGTATGTATTACGTTTCTGCTCTTTTCTTTCCTTATTACAAACATGATATTTAAAAAAAAAAACATGAGAAACAAATACAATGTTTAAAACACGCTCATTTAACAAAACATGAACAGCTGCAGATAAATACGCAAACGTAACAAAAAAATATTGTATTTGTTTCCAATGTTTCTCCCCCCTCCCATTTTTAAAATCATCATTAAACCATTTGCAGAACTTTTACATATTTTATCTTGAATAAAACTTATAAGTACGAATTTAAAAAAAAAATCCTTATGATACAAACATCCTATCCAACTGGAACATCTATCAGATGTGGACACCCCATGATTTCCTTGTACGCCTGTTAAACTATAAATCGGTGACTCAATAAGTGAACCTGAATTTGGTATTAACTTTCCGAAGATAGCAGTTTCTCAAAAATGACACGGCGTCGCGACGTCCATCTAGCGACGCTTACACACACACCCACAAATAAGCTCTTGTTTCTGGAGGTCTCATTCCGTTATTATATGTCGTTTTCTTTCAGTTGGTAACAAGTTCCCAAGAGATTTCTTCGTGTTCCTTGACAACATTAGAACTGTCAATGTCACTAGATAAACCATTGGAAATCGACGGCTTCAACACTTTAAGCGGAAGAACTTAACTTATATCTTATTATCCTACTGCAGACTTGTTCAGCTT
Organism: Rhaphigaster nebulosa; assembly: GCA_948150685.1. Taxonomy (NCBI): domain Eukaryota; kingdom Metazoa; phylum Arthropoda; class Insecta; order Hemiptera; family Pentatomidae; genus Rhaphigaster; species Rhaphigaster nebulosa. Next base: position 86,601,125 of record OX411311.1, on the reverse strand, counting down.
ACAAATGGGGAGGAAAACAAGTATTTTACACTTAAAACAAGTGTAATAAACAAACAAAACAAATAAAATTGTTTAAACAACAACAAATAAACACAAACAAATAAATACAATTGTTTAATTATAGTAGAAAAAACAATCGCGTTTGTAACCTTTTTCAACGAACTATTTGATCTTTGTATTATATGCTAATTTATTATTGAATATAACTTTAAATGGGGAGGAAAAAAAAGTATTTTACACTCAATTTTAACATTTAAAACAAGTAATAAAATTGTTTAATTAGAGTCGAAAATAAATCGCGTATATCATCTTTATCACAGAACCATATGACCTCATGTAATGCTATTATACTTTTGATGTAAGTTTCTTATGATCTTCAAAGTACCTGATCTGAGTAAAGTACCCCTTTCGGGTCTTCAATTTCAACCAAAGCCTTTTATATTATTTATATTGATATAAAAGTCTAATTTACCAAAATTGAAATGTTTCACGTTATATTTTAATATGCTTTTGATTAAAGTCTAATATGACCTTCAAGTAAAGTACCACTTCCGGTTTGCCAATTTTCACCAAAACTTATTATGTTATTTATATTAATATGTAAATCTTATATACCATATTTGAGAAGTTTTGTGTCATATTTTGATATAATTTTTAATATAATTTCTTCCGGTAATCATGCATTTACAAAAAGGGATGTTCACAACTAGATTTTACAATAATCCTATATAAAATTTTTTAACTTTCTACGGCTAACCGTTTTTGAATTACGCTAGGAACGTACGTACATACGTCACGACGAAACTTCAAAATGGATTCAGGGATGGACAAAATGGATATTGCCGTTTAAATCTGAAAACCGAAAATTTTTGCGATTACAATACTTCCTTTACTTCGTACAAGAAATTAAAAATAACTTAAATATTCAACGTTGCATAAATTAGCTTTGAAAATATTGCTCATGGTTCGCCTATCACCCAATTATCTGTGAAAATGACAGTTTTATGTCTAAAATATGCTGTGAAAGATCAATTTTAAGTTTACCCAAACTGTCAAGAAAAATGGAGAAGACATATTTGAGTATCGAATTAAAAAATGTGAAAACTCCTTTAACAACTGCAAAGACATTGGAGAAAATCAAACGGTCCGGATTCAGTTGAACTTCTACCCTGTAAAAGAGGCTAAATTAAGATAAATTATTGATAATGATGTGCGCTCTTTTCTAGGAATAATAGCTGCTATATCTAAAATTCCATCTATTGAAAATGACTAATTCGTGAAGATGAATGAGAAAAAGGTTTAGACATTAAGCATAACAATAGGAACTTATGTATTCAGAAATAACAGACGACACTTGAATTTATTGAAAGCTCTTTAATGGAAATATAAGGTGCGGATAAGTTTAGCGAAGAAGCAATCTTTTTTCCCCTTTGAGATCGAAAAACATTTTTGATATTGCCCTTTGCAAAAAGTACTCCCGAAAAATCGTTTTGTGTGTCACCTTCAAATGTCTGAACAAATGCCTTAACTGTTATGATACATGTCATTGTAATATCCATAAGGTTTGCCCTTTTCCACGCCTTTGTCTTTGCCTTTTATCAGTCCGACTTCTAATCTTTTGTTGAGAGTTTATGATTATTATTTTTTTTAATGTCAGTGGGTAATCAGCCCACTGTCCCTTATTCGGCTGGAGGGGTTGCCTCCTCAGAGCGGCCTGACACTACCCCATCCGTGGCGGCTACCTAGAGGAGATGGTCCTAAGGTGTTTACTGTTGATGACCTTTGTCTTTTAGGGCTATTCTACCCAAAATGACGTTTTCGGTTCCTGAGCGAGAAAAAAAAAATATCACCAATTTCTCTCCATCTGAGGATTGTTCTGGTTAGGAAAATATCTCTACTTGCCAGAATGATGTATGGCTAGATACTTTGAATGGTCACATGATTGCTATAGTGGTTTTCCTGTGCCTAGTCAGTATATTTTGTAAAGATATACACCCGGGGTAAAAAGATAAATCGGTATACTTGGTAATGAGATAAATACTAAACCATCCTAATTTGAGCTTCAAAACATTCATCCTTTGGAAAGTTTTTGAGAGCTATGGAACGCGTTTTTTATAAAGCCCGTCACACAGAAAAAAAAATTTGAACGTGACGGTTTTTACAAAATTAGTTCAATATGACTGCCAAGAGAAGCTAAATCACACTCCACCATTGGTTAAGGTCTTAATGTTGCATGAACCCAACAAATAAAATGTTTGTAACTTCAAAACATTGCCTGGAAAAGTGTGACAAAGTATAATATATGTGACGGTCTATTTTAAGTATAGCCGGTGTGAGATGACACCAAAAATTATTTTCAGTAACAAAGGATATTATTCGCAATGTTTAGAAAAAAAATTGGTAAAGATACCGTGAAAGTTTAGGTCAGTGGAGGCAAATACAGAAAATTTGGTCAAAACGTAATTTGGCGTAGAATAGCTCTTTAATGAGGAGGGAAGGGTGCATGTAGTGTGAATGTTAAGTGTTAGTGTTTTCCCAACCTTTAGGAATAGTGGCAGATTGTAGCCTGACGGCTGTGCGATTGGGTTGCCAAACCAAAATTCTCTAACAGTCTGAAAAAAATAATGTTTTTTTAAGAGGTGGACTAGTCGTCTAACTGCTGTTAGTTTCTCTGCAATTCAATTTTATTTTATTTCATTTCGATTCAGCATATTCACCTGCTTTAATTTTAATTCAATAGAACATTTCTATTTCAAAATTGAAAAATGTTGATCTATTTTTCCTTCAGCTATTGTTTTTATATCAGCTTCCAATATCTTCTCAAAGTCTATAAATTTTCTTCTGATACCTTTCCGAAGGGGCTTTATGCCGAGAGATACGATTAATGTTTTATTACCTGATGACAATGGCTGATTATTACCGTTGGGAGAATCGGAGGGACTCCTGAACACAATGGGGAGCGGGCTGGACATGATTCAGTTATTGCTTGGCATGCATGAGATAAGGGGATAATATTGGAATTCATGGACCAGTTTGCAAATGACTCAACGGCCAGTGCTATCTCTCCAGCCTTCAGATTGCTTACAGCTGTTGAACTATTAACAGCGATTCCATTCCCTGTTCGGGAAGGGAAAAGCGCATTTCTACCGATTAATACCAAGATATTCTATAATGTTTAAATATTAAATTATGTTTGTTGGAGGATTCATTTTTTTTGTGAAGTTCGATAAATCTAAACTGTTCTTTTTGAGAAGAAACACAACCTGGATTAATACAAATCGTAATTAAGAAATTTTATTTTTATTTTAGTGGAGTAAAAATAAAATAAAAATCCTTAGGGAACCCGAAAGTTCCGTCCAACCTTAAATTCGTAAGATCACCTTCAATACAGTACTCCCACGTAAGCCTGAGATGTTTATCATTCGTCTCAGCGCTTACTAACTTTTTAGGGATTCGTTCGTGTCCATTTCAAGTCCATTTCAGCCAACGCGATGCTACAACTTCAATTATATTAACAGGGTACATGCTCCTCAATTCCTTGTTGTGTAGCCTCCTAAATTTCCCAGTGGACTCATCTTTTGTCGGACCATTTATTATACGAAATTTGATTTGAGTCTATTATAGGTACTTTGGCCGTGACTACCTACAACTTGTTTTTAGTCGGTTATGATAATGGCTTAGGAGATAAACCATATAGAAATCGTCATGTTACATATTGCTTATACATCTTGCATATCATCTTAAATCTTGACATCTTAAGATTGGCAGAAATTGTCTTGAAGTATACAAACAATGACTCGTAATGGGGCTAGTTAATTTTATCTGTGTTATAATTATGATGCAAAAATATAAAAAATAACTAAGCTTGTACCACTAACATCCTTGGAGCGTTTTGGGTTCTTTAGTCGTCAAGGACTGTTTCTTGACCAATTGTTTAGGAAAGAGATGATATGGTCATCATCGCCAGTTTATCCCCTAACTAAATGTAAAAAACAAAAATACTAACACGGGTGGCCTTGGGAAGAACTTTTGGCTGCTAAAAACATTCAAAATTTTAGGACTTTGCTTTTTCGCCTGTATTTCTTAAACGGTGCATTCAATCGAAAAAGTTGTGGTATAATTCGTTTTCATTGAAAACCACGGTCACAAAACGACAATTTTTAAAATTGCTATTTCAATATATTTTAAAATGAAAGAGATAGAGATGAAAGTGATAGATTATATGAGAAATATTTTATATAAAAGATTCATACGAGATTGGTTATTATGCATTTTTCAATAAACTTCACTAAAAAGTAGTTATTACGGCGAAATCAAATCTAACTTTTTCGTTTTTTTTTGTTTTTTTGCATTTATCGCGGTCTAGTATCTCTGTAGCTATTCAGAATTAAAAAAAAAAATATTGCATACTAAAGCTGCAGGATATGTAACGTTCTTTAAAATTGTTAATATCACATTTTTACCTTAAATGCACTGAAAACGAGTTACTGAGAAGTGTTTTTTCTCAGCAAAATTTTCAAAATGGCAGAAAACGTCAATAGGAGGAAGTCGAGAACTTGGATTTTTCATGAGAGTGGTAATACATACAACTTATTTCAAATTCGAAATTGCTCCACCTTTTGCAATCGAAAATGGTATCTCTACTGCGCTAAAATGCCAATTGCCGGAGATCGGGAGATTCCAAACTTCGAGAGGTGTACTTGTTGGAATTTAAAAATTTGGTACGGAGCGGACGCAGTATTTAATATTCTACAACTTTCTAAATAGCTGGAAGGAATTTGGCCAAAACTTGCAGTGTAATTATCACGAAAACGTCATTGATTTTTGGAAAAAGACCAATGCAATGAAAATAAAGACAAGTAAACCACTACGAAATGTAAAAGACGAGGGAGGCAGATTGATTACCGAGGACCAAGGTATTTTAGAAAAATGGAGACTTCACTATAAAGAAGTGTTTTCTGGAGATACTGAGGAGAGAATGCTTACAGAAAGTATACGAAGACAATATGATGAGGTGATATAGGAAGAAGAGGTGGAGAGATTAAGACTCGAGAAAGCAGCAGAAAGAGACGGCATCGCTCCTGAATTCATCAAGTATGGTGGAACAGAACTATTGAAAGCATTGCAGTGTCTTTTTTAGAAGTTACTGAAAAATCGATCCCTAAGGAATGGGTATACCGCATAAATTATTCCGATTCCCCAAAAAGGCGATGCTAGCGAATGTGAGAACTACAGACCTATCTGTCCATCCCAGGTTGTGTACAAGCTCTACACCTCAATACTAGAAAAGAAACAGAGAGCTAGTAGAGTACGATTTGGATGAATAACCGGCTGCTTTCAGGCCTCAACGCCGCAGACCCAGGATATTTTCTCTCAGAACAATCGTAGATAAGTCATGGGAACGAAGCAAGAGCATCTTCTTAGCATTTATAGATTTGAAAGCGGCCTTTCATTCTGTACCTAGACAAGAACTGTGGAATGCTCTTTCTGGAAAAACATCCCGCAAGGATTGATAGAAGCTATAAAGCCCACCTATCATGATTCCAAAGGAATATTAAGGATTAATGGAAGAGTCCGATACGTTTGCAATTAAGAAAGGTGTAAAGCAAGGAGACAGTTTGAGTCCTCTCCTGTTCCAGTATACATGGATGAAATTTTGAAAATGTGCAAACGTAGGACAGCCCGCAATACTATTGGCAAATGGAATATGAGGACAATCCTTGGCCCAAGCAATGATATTCGCGGATGACATTGTCCTTATAGCTGATACTAAATAGAACCTACTGCAAGATGTAATTGAATGGGAAGCTGAGCTAGAAAGGAATGGAATGACCATTAATTTCAGGGAAAGTAAAGTAATGCACATTGGCCGGGAACAGGAATACTTTGCAAAGGTGAAACAATGGAAATGATGGACGACTACACTTACCTGGGAACAATGATCAGCAGGAATGGAAAGGTAGATCAGGAGACATCCAATAGGATAAAGAAGGCAAACTCAATCTACTACCACCTCTGACACACTTATAGGGACAAGGAGGATGGAGAAAACCGTTAAGCTGCATATCTTCAAAGCTATTTACCTAACTATCCTCTTATATGGAGTTGAAATCTGGGTACCAATAGATAAGCACCTAAGCAGAGTTACCGCAGCTGAAATGAGGTACCTCCTGAAACTAGCGGGCCAAACTAGGAGGGATCGGATCAGGGATCAGAGGACTACAGAAGAACTAGGGGTTGTCTCTCTAAAGGATACCCTTGAAAAGAGGCAACTTAGATAGTTTGGACTTCTCTGCTGGATGAATGAGGACCGGAACCCAAGAAAATATTTTGAGGACAGACCAACAGGAAAACGTCCTAGAGGAAGACCCAGAACTCAGTGGACTGACTACATCTCCAGCATGGGAGAGAAGAGAGGCAAAAACTGGAATACCATGGCTTGCTTTGCCTGCACGGAGGCACCTCCACGCTGAAAGGCACCAAGAATGAAGAGAAAGAAGAACAAGATCAATTAGTTTTCATTTATATTAATAAATATTTTTCATTTAAATAAATAAATATTTTTGATATTACTTAAGACGCACAATAAGTATCCTTAATGTTTATGTGTTGACAATTAAAATCCACTAAAATCAACGGCCCATCAGAATTAAATTAATGCTTCAACAATATTCCTGAAGATATGCTATTGCTTTGTCTTCATTAGTAAATTTTCATAAAATTCATTTTTAATTATTTAATTTTATATTTAACCTTTGGAGGAAGGGATACATCAAATTTAATTGCACCAACTATTTTCTTCTTAATGTTTAACTTGAAGTAGATGACAGCTTTCGGCTCTCGTTTCCCTACACTTGAGAGATGATGAATCAACCCCCAACGGGTTCTAGAGGTCGGTGACGTATCAAATATAGGTAGTTTTTTATAAGATTTGGGATAGATAAAAATAAGGGATAACCAGAGTTCCAATGGTAGCATAAAATACAGATACGGTAACTAAGGACTATTAGTGCTACCTAGTGGTAGATCAAATAAACAAGCCTAACCTTTGGCACAGCCCACGTAATGGACCTTAATAGGAATTAGTTGGGAATATAAATAATTTTACTTTTTTACCTTGTGCAGTTTTAAGTTTAGTTAGCTTTTCATCCAAATTTTTATTAGTAATTATTTTGTTAAATTTAGATTAAAAGATTACACTTACTTATGCCCGAATGGGCGAATTTAATTCGCTATTTCGGTTTCTAAAGGGTATATTTTTCAAAGAATTTCTGATTTTATTGAATATTGTATTATATCAAGCTACCTAAACGTGCTGAACTTGAAATTTTTTTCTCCAAAATTTTCTAAGAAAAAAAAAAAGAAAAATACAAAAAGCAGGTTATTTCTTTGTGATGTATAGCAGCAGCTGTTAATTTATTCACATTTTACATGGCATTATATGAACACCAAATCACCTCTTTCTAATCAATTTCAACATCCCCTCTTCCGATAACATCAGCGACATGGCTTTTTTATACTCGCTGTGGATCATAGCTTTGGGTGTTGGGCTCTGTATCCAGTTACTCAACTGGATGAGGACTCGCAATTCCCATGACAATCAAGATTATCCAAGAATCGCTTCATCCAGATTGCCCAAGTTCTGCCTCAGGATTTGATGTCATCCGGAACACGAGACGTCTCTCTATGATAATCATACTTTTGTAACCTTACTTACTCTCATAGTTTCAAAATAAATCGATTCGACAGCAGAAAGATTTCTTTTTTTGAAACACTCCAATTTAAATTGAATATTTTCAAATGAAAGTTTAGGTTTATTTTGGATATCTTAGTATATTTAGTATCTTGGATATTAACGTTACTAATATTGTACCGATAACAGATGTGTTGACGTCACAAATATTGATTTTGTTAGGTAAGATTAAATCAACACTTAAAAAATATTTTAGTTATACTTATAAAACACTTATAAAACTAATAGATAATGGTGTGATTTATTCATTGAATTCAGAACGTTTTAATTTGAAAACAATATTTAAATATATTGATGATAAAAAGACTTGCCTACCTTTTGGCAATGTTCCGGCCATGAAGGTTAAGGGTTTTAATTTAGTTCTTAAGCTAGCGAATGCCAACAACTGTTATCTACATATAGCGTTAATAACGGCAAAAAAAAAAATGTTTAAATAATAGACAGTTTACATTGTCATTACATGTTTGAGCAATCGGCCTCCACTAGGTATGAAATTAGTAAATTCCGGTGGGTTCTAATCTTGCATACCTTTGAAACTATTTTTAAAGACGTTTGGAAATAAATAGTGATCATTTATGTTACAGTTTTATGAGGAATTTACATTAGCCTTTTTAGTGTTATTTATTCCAACATACATCAAATATATAATTTCGATATGTAGTATACATTTTGAAACTAATATTTGTGATGTCAACACTTGTTCGCAGCTTCAACATATCATTTATATTACATATTTGGTTTGTTTTATTCAGTTTTATCCAGAAAATTGTTAATAAATACATGGAATTATTGATAAATCAATTTAATCTGTAGTACAAAATATTTATTTTGATAACGATTAATGGTTCAACTTATTTTCGACTTTAGAGTGGCTTTTTGTTTGCATTGAATATTTATAATTTTTTTAAAGTATTATTATTAAAACTTTCTAATCTTGAAAATAAATAGATCGATCAGATTTTTAAAAAAAGGAAAGGAAGACCTATAGCAATATGTCAGTTTTATATTAATAAGAAATTTAATAACAATTTTAATAAGAAAAAAATATAAAAAAATAATAGGCTTTGTTTTTATCTTGTATCATTTAATCTTTATTATATTATGTATGATGTAATAAATCTGAAATTTATTATTTTTATCGTTTTTTTATGACAAATAATAATAAATGATAATATTATAGTTAACACCTTAAAGCTAGCCTGATATCCGAATAATAAAAATTGTGAAAACAGTTATGATAACGTCACTATTCGTAAATTTTAAATGTTTACTATTTAGTCTGTTCTGTAGATTCTTATGAGGGGTTCAGTTGACATCCGCATGATGGTATAGAAGGATCAATCTAATCAGGGATTGATAAATTATTTGCCACTTCTATAAATTTGTTTTATTGGAAACTAGTTTCGAATGTTATACATTCATCCTCAGTTCTAAAAACACACAAAAAATTTAAAAATAAGCAATTCAAAATATAGTTTGATATTATTATGCATATTAAATTAGATAAAACATAAATGTTTTATAATACTGATTTATATTAATCTAATTTAATATGTAATATGTAACCAAACTATATTTTGAATTGCTTATTTTTGAATTTTTTGTGTTTTTAGAACTGATGACGAATGTATAACATTCGAAACTCGTTTTCAATAAAAGAAATTTATAGAAGTGGCAAATAATTTATCAATCCCTAATCTTATGAAGGGGCTAAAACAGTCATATTATCACCTGTGTTTAAATAATTGATTGATTTAAAAGATTATAATTATTATGTTCATCACTATTGAAATTATTACTAAATTAAAAAAAAAAGTTCTTAAGAAAAGTGCTTACGAAAAAATCAGCCGAAACAGTACCAAAATTAATTAGTCGCACAATTCTCTTTTCCTAACCCTTTCAAAACTCAAATCTACCAGATCGGACATAAAATTATTTTTTACTTGAATTGTAAGTTTTTACTTAAATAGGTAGTTTTTATTTTAATAGTTTCTCAAAAAATACTTATATAAAAAGTATAATAAAGCAACAGATTAAAAATTTTATTTTTCTTTAATACTTAGCATTTTGTTTTTTAAATACAATTTTATTAAAGGCTCTTAAATGTATAAACAGAAAAACTTCCTGGTTTATGGGGTCTTTAAAAAAAAAAAAATCAAAGCCTTATAATGTCCTCATTATAATTTATTAGGTACTTCTAAGTCGCAATTTATTTAGCTGACATGAAATATGTTTTCTTTAAAATTCTATTCAAGAAATTATGGCCGTTGTAAAGTCTACCATAATTATCCTTTGTTAACAATTTTTGAAATCTTATTCCTCCTGTATTTTTTAATCTCTTTATGAGCTTATTTTCAATTTATAACTACCTCGATATTATTGCCTATTATACTACTGAATACAATACAAATGAAGGCAACAGGCGAAAATAAGTGCCGACAGAAGGTTTTGTTAGGCGCTGACTTATGTTCTAGAGATGTAGGATGCCTATGGTTAGTGTGGTTCACCATAAGCAACATTAATCAAGTTCTGGCAGCGGGAATTGGAAGCGTCGAACCCTGCTCCAACTGTTTAACTTTTCTAATTTACTTTTTCCGAAGTACTTACAGACTTACGAAGTACTTACAGATTTACGAAGTACTTACGCTCTTTTATTCTTTTTAAGGATTAATACACATCTTCTGTTGTTGGAGAACTCTGTTCTAGACGTTATAAAATATTTTTTTATAACTTTCTGAATGATCTGTTTTAATTTTTCAATAAGTTTCATATTTTTAAATTCGCAATATTTTCAATAGCTATCCTGATAATTTAAATATTGTTATTTTACATTTTATTTTGTTCCCTTTTAAACTGTATTACCATTCAAGTATTTTCCTGCCTCATGTTTTGATAAAATGAGCTATTCCTGAAGATAGCTTGAAAAATATTGAATATTTCTGTTTGTGATCATATAAAGAAAAAAATAGCAATGCAATCATTAATCTAAAGAAATGCTAATGCTAATGCAGATTCAGAAGAACTGCTGTCATCAGTTAGGAATTTTGCCAACTTCTAAACGAGTCGTTTATTCCAAAATGAACACTAAACGATTTTTTTTGTAAATCGCGATCTGTTTAATTAATTTAAATTTAATTTAATTCTGTTTAATTAATATTAATATAATCAACGATTTTTGGAAATATGTGATAGACTGATGATTTTTCTAATGCATTTAAAAATAAAAAAATTGGTTTTAATTGATTGTCCAATTGTTTAAATATATCGCTATTCGTATTTACGGTTTATCCTACTATTCTGTAGTACTTTAGAATTAAAAATTACTTTTTTTTCGGAAAAATAAGCAATGCGTAAAATTTTTTTTTTTCGTTTTGATGTTGAAATTCCTGATCAGCACTCTAAAAAACATAAATGAACAAATTTTCTGAACTTCTCTAAGCAATTCAGTATTGTCCTCTGAGAAATTGTCCTCTGAGCTACCCCTGCCCCGTGAATATAACTTGAGAGATTGAATCAAAATAAAAATTGAAGTTTTTTATTTGATAGTTTAAGATTGATTTTTTTTCTAACAGACTGAAAGTTTCCTGATTTATTTTACGTTAAATTTTATTAACAACCTAATTTTCAGATACGATTTACATTTTTCATATCATAAATTCCTGGTACAGTAAGTCAATTGGTTAACCATTTTTACTCCCTTGTACGAAGTAAAGGAAGTATTGTAATCGCGAAAATTTTCGGTTTTCAGATTTTAACGGAAATGTCCATTTTGACCATTCCTAAATCCATTTTGACTAGTTTCGTCGTGACGTCTATACGTACAATCGGTCGTAACTCGCATAAATCAAAAACGGTCTGCCATAGAAAGTTAAAATTTTGTGTTTTGGATTGTTGTACCATCTAGTTGTGAAGTCTCTCTTTTTTGTTACTAATTGATCACCGGAAGTGATACTTTACTTATAGTTCAAAATAGATTTTAAACAAAAATCATATTAAAATATAATGCACAACTTTTCAACTTTTCAAATTATACATTATATCTTATGTATTCAAATATCTTTAATTTAAATAATATAATAGATTTTGGTTCCAATTGGCAAACCGGACGGTACTCTACTTGAAGGTTATAATTTATATTAAACTTTCATTAAAAATTATAATATATGTTATATGTTATATGTTATTATAATATATGTCAAACATCTCAAATTTGGTAAATACGACTTTTACGTCAATATAAATAATTTAATAGATTTTGGTCGATATTGAAGAGCCGAAAGGGGTACTTTACTTGAAGGTCATAAATAAACTTACATCAAAAGTTATATTTAATATTAAATTAACATTTAATACAGCGATCAAATGGTTCGGTGAAAAAGGTTACAAACGCGATTTTTTTTCCACTATAATTAAACAATTTTATTTTTTTGTTTGTGTTATTTGTTGTTTAAACAATTTTATTTGTTTTATTTTTTGTTTAAACAATTTTATTTGTATATTACATTTGTTTTAAGTGTAAAATACTTGTTTTCCACCTCATTTGTAAGCTGAACAATTCTGCAACAGGAGAAGAAGATATAACATAAGCGGGTTCTTCAGCTTAAAATGTCGAAAGCGTTGATTTCGAATTGTGACACAGACAGTTCAAATGTCATCGCGGAACACGAAGAAATCTCTTGGGAACTTGTTACCTATTGAAAGAAAACGACACATAATAACTGAATGAGATCATCCAGAAACAAGAGTATATGTGTGTGTGTCAATAGATGGACGTCACGACGCCGAGTGTCTTTTGAGACACTGCTATCTTCGGAAACTAGTAACCCAATTCAGGTTCACATTTTGAGCCACAGATTTATAGTTTAATAGGCGTACTAGGAAGTCATCCCATGACCACATTAGATATTTTGCTATCAAATATGGGTGGTATCTTATTAAAAAAATAAATTAATATCATTTTAAAAACTATACTTTGCTGGTAATTTATTGATTACAGCATACTTATTTTTATTAGTACTTAAATATCGATACTGAATAGTGTAAAGTATTTAACCGATTGGCTTTCTGTCCCAGGAATGTATGGTAAATAAAATTTTACATCACATTTCAAAATGAACTTGTTGTGGTTCTGACGTTAATAAAATGCCATGTCCATGTTTATACCAACCTTTTTTAATATAACAAATTTTTACTTGGAGACGATTGCATCATACAGAAAATATAGGTATTTTTTTATTTTATTTTTTATTTATGAAAATACCGGAGGTCTCTGAATTGAGGGAGGGTTTTCTCTATTATAACCTAAATGTTATATTTTTATTATCGAAGACATTAATTAGATTCCAGCGGTCTTTTTATTATTCTAATGAGGTCGATATTAAAACGTGCAAGTTCTGCTGTTGCGGAATACTAAGTTTTGAAATCCATTTTATAGAAAATAGTAAATCAATGGTTTATATTCTTGCTTTACTGTTATATTGTTATTTATTGTATCAATGTTTAAATATGTTTCAAAATCGAAAGGACTCCAATTGCCCCACCGCTGAAGTGTCGAATAAAAAAAATAAATCCCTCTCCAAGTTATACAGTAGCTGAAAAGAAGCTTTCTCCGTCAAGGGTTTTCGACCTGGTCCTATTAGCCTGACGATGGCTGCCGCTGGAGCAGGAATGATGGTCTTCGCTCGCATTAATAACTCTTTATTCAATACCTGTCATCCCCGTTATTTATTCACAAAACGTCTATCATAATTTATTATTTAATATTTTTTTTTAATATAAACTGAGACGCGTTGCCCTAAACTTTGTGAACTCATCAAATTATTGAAAATTAAATTATCTATGTATACATAATGGTATCCTCTGTGAAGTGTTGTTGTTGGCGTATCGTGCTGCGGGGATCTGAGAATCGGTGAAGCGATCTTGGGGATTCACTCAGCCTTGTGAGATTAATTGCAGTAGGTAAAATTAGTATTTGAACACCTTAATTTTCTCGTATAAAATGATTGCCAACGTCAATAAGTGAAAACTATTGTGATTAAATAATTGCAAATATAATCAGAAAGTCTTTGTAAGTAATAATTTTTTTAATATATTTTGCATTATACAGTTTATATATTTATATTAAAAATACAGTTTGCTAGAATACGTTTTGTTTGCAAATGTACCAAAACAATATCAATGTAGCAAAAAAAATCTATTCAAACCCAACCGGTATTTTAATAGTTCAACCTGTGAACAAGATAGACAAGTGAAATTTGGCCAAAATTGAAATTGTAGATCTCCATGAAAACGACAATAATTTGATATAGATTTCCTGAATCTTGAAAATTAATTCATTTACCAAGTAGTACTATTACCAATAGTAAAATATCATGCGAAGACTGATTCATTTCAAAATTAAATGCCTACTGGGCGTATATAGCAGTAGCTATAGTAGTAGTATATATATAGTAGCTAACCACTGGAGAAGAGCAATGTATTAAGGAGAAGGTCAGAAATAGACCTTTCATTAACTCCAAATCCATTGCGACCTATATCGCAACATCAGCAGGAATGTGTTTAAGTGCTCATTAATTGGAAATCTTCTTCATAGAAATATTTATGAGATTAGAACTTCGAGAAAAAGAAACCTTTATTAGTAACCCAAATTCCTGAAATTTACCAAGTGTCTAAACATAACAAGTCTTGGGAGACAGTATTATTACAATTTTTATTTAATATTGTTTTTCCAAAACTCGTAAGATTTAGGCGTTGAGACTTTTTGGCAATTTGGTAGATTGATTTTCAACGGAAAAAGTCAGGAAATTTCTATAAGATTATTGTCGTTTCCATGTAGATCTACAATTTTAATTTTACTTTTCAACTGTTGATGTTGGCAATCATTTTATGCCAGAAAATTAAGGTGTCCAAGTACTTTTGTACCTAATGTGTTTAAGGTATTTGAATAATAAGATAGACAAAAAGGGTCCTACAGTCTGTTTGGTGAAACTTAAAATCTCGAATCGTCATACTCGAATTACTGTATTCGAACCCGCGTTTAAAAATTTTCATCAAGGCATATTTTCATAATCTTGAATTTCAAAAGTTGACTCTGCTGAGTTGCTAATTTAACGATCGGTCTAACAATGACAATAGTTGATTATGAAATTATTGTGAAAAAATAATAAATAAATTTAATGAACACCAAAGAAAATATTGGCTACTTCACAATTTTTTTAACTGGTACTTCATAGATATTATTATTATTGACGCACAATTGGACTTGTTCCGCTTTGGACCGCGGTGAGCTAATAATTAATCTTTTCAATGATTTAATTTAGAGAAATTCTTTATTTTACATTATGATGCCTAAATACAATTAGGTTGCGCATAGATATAGATACACAACATACTTATCGATCATAAGACATAATATAAATACATTTCTCCGTTTAATTTAACTATGTGCTACTTTACATTATTATCATTAAATTATATTATCTGTTTCCCTCCCTTTTTTTTCTGTGCGTCTTAGTTAATCTTGACCTTTTTATTGGATTGCAACTTATTTAAAATTTCTCTTCGTAATTAATCCTTCTTAATTTTATAACGTAATATTTTTTTTAGAATATAAAAAATATGAATAAATTTTTATTGCCACCCTGCGTTAAGTGGCGATGTGAAAAATTATATTTTTCAATTTTTTTATTTATTTTTTATTTTATTAATTTACCAGAAGCATTTTTGAAAAAAAATATATAAACCGAATTCTAGGGCTCCAGAGAAGTCAAAAAGGCCGGGAGCTAAAAACATAGTTTCACTTAGTAGGTAAAAGTAAAATGATACCCATTTTTTTGGTATTCTAAAAATAAGCTCACATTCATGTGAACAATATACATGTTGTGACGATATGGTTTATGTATTTTATGTAGTTAAATGGGTACTATGACATTATAATTAGAACATGCAAAGAAAAAGTATGATTCCCAATAGAAAAAAATATACTATTACATTATTCGACAAAATTAAATATTTTATTATTTTTTATAATGTGAGCATCATTTAAATTTAACTATTTAGTTAGTTACCAATTAGTGGTGTTTAATGCCTAAATAGCCGAGAATTATATTTTCGGCCAACTTCGCTAAATAGCAACAAATCGAAAAAATTCATGTTGGAACAATTTATAAAAATGCAAATTATCTTATATATTTTAAGATATAATTATATCTTTATAATTATCTTATATAGCGCTATATATTTTTTCTTTTTGAAAACAAATTAAAAAATATTACTTAACTAAACGCAGTTAAACAAAATTATTATGGTATCTTTTTATGGCTTGTAATTCATTCTTTGTACTGGAAATTTTTTAATCTTCCCCTGAGGCGGCCATCGATCCCAATAACCTACCTGCACATTGTTATTAAAGATCATAATAAACTCGTGTATCAGGGCTATTTACGACCTTGTCGTAACATGCTAGCCATAAAATTACATTATCTCACTGTAAAATGAACTGGGGAATATACCGTGTTTAATAGGCGAAGGATGATTCGGCCTGTTTTATCGGCTATAAGAAAGTTCTTAAGTATTAACGAATTATTAAGAGAGAATTATTAAATGTTATTTTCCTTAGCATTGCGGTCCAATTTTTGTGTTAGCGATTAAACGTTTGATTTTTCATTTAAATTTGTATTTCGCAGGAAAGAGAAACATTTAATTTATTAAGTTATGGTACTAATAGGGAGCGGAGTAGCTCAGTGGGTAAGGTACTGCGCTACTAATCTCAAGGTCCCGGGTTCGAGACCGGCTGAGGCAGATAATTATTTATTCTGTATTCAGCCGTGGATCAACCCTGTGGGATCGGGAGACCCTCCTGGGGCTCACCCAGCCTCTATAAAGTGGGTACCCATAATTGGGGGAAAAACCTGGCGGTTGAGCGTGATCCTGGCCGAATCACCTCCTTGCACAATCATTGGCCTAGAAACAGTATGGTCCTTACCAAGTACTGAACCCAAGACCCTTATCGGGTTGTAGTGGTACAGGTTTATGGTACTAATAAGTAATACATCGGGTTGCTACATCACACTGTATACTTCATTATAGGCAATGGATAATTGCAAATATATTATACAGACTGTTTAAAAAAATATAAATATGTTTAAAATATATAATATACGAAGCATATTTTACATTGAATTATTGTTTTGAATGAATGAAAAAATATTCAGGCCGCTAAAAAATGAATAAATGCACAATTTAGGCTGAATTTGGCTGGCTTCACTGCCGTAAATCAATTACTTACTATAAAATAAAAATTATTTATAAAACGAAAATACAAAAATAACAATATATATACTTATGTACATATTTGCTCAAATTTGCATAGTTATTTATTCCTTACATGCAGGCGGAAGATTGTTCATTCAGGAGATGGAGAAATAAATGGCGGTTAAATGAGGTTAGGGAGGAACCTTGACGAATGGAGATGCGTAAGGAATTCCAAAGCAAGGTAACGCGAATGCTGAAGGATTTTTCAAAGGTAGCGTTTCTATGGGACTGGATATACAAATCTGTTGATTGAGATCTGTTATCTATGATCTATGGAAGAACATAGAGTGCGGAGGTCAAGAATATAGGAAGGTTTTCTGGCTTTTAAGGATTAGAATATGAAGATATCCAGAAGGTATTTCGTCGGAAATTAGGATATAGCCATCCTTACTCAGAATACCAGTGAGAGCGTTTGGGGAGACCGAAAATGAATATTATAAAATAATTCATTAATCGTTTTAGTCTCATCTCGTGCTCACCAGGAAGACCTCCATACACGAAGCATCCGTAGTCAAATTGGGATAGAATGAGAGAGAGGATACTTGAAGATGATGGAAAAGAATCTCGGAATCTTAGTACCTATTTGAGGATTGATAGGGAATATTATTATTAAATTGATATGGAGAATTATTAACCTAATAAATGATTAATATGAATGATATTACGTTAAAGTCAATAAATTTGTTTTGAAAAGTTTTATCGACAATAATTGCAAAAGATTCGATCAGTGCAATCAATTATTAACTGGCAATTGATGTTCGTATGTGTGTTAGGGTCAGTGTTTGTGTTTTGGTTAAAAAATGTCCGTGCACTACAAATTAAAACAGACTTATTCTTTATAACTTTAGGCAGTTAGTTTGTTGATGTGATATTTCACATTTCGGCAATTTTTTTTGTTGAGGTAAATCAGATTTCAGATTTATTAATTATTACTAATTATTAAATTTGGATCAGGCTCAGATAGATAGCACCAAACCTCAACTTCGCAAAATTGTCAGTTGATCACCTCCAACGCGACGAAACGGGATCATATCAAGCCTTCATTTCATTACATAAAATACAAATTAAATAACCAGAAACAGACTTAGAGGATCCGACTGGCATAAACGTTCAAATTGGACACAAACCTCCAGTTGGGAGAATCTTATTATTTATTCAGTTAGGGTAATGAAGTGAATCTGGGTGTTTGGCCTGTGGATGGCATTAGATAAATCTACTGTTGCCTGTGCTGAGTCCTTATCTGTGTGCTCTCGCTACACAGAAACTGCCACTTAAGATGCCGTAATGCCTGGAGTCGCTCTTGGCTCAGAATATATAATTCCAGAGGGAATTAAATAGATGTCGGGGTAGTAATTCAAGTTGATTCATTCATTATATGCTTAATTACATTTGAGGTTGGGTTCAAGATGGAATGAATTCATGAACATCAATGAATCGAAGCTTAATTATGTATTTCTATGCGTTTTTTTTTTTTTTTTTCACCCGCTTCTTTCATCTATTTTTTTAGAGTAAAGCCGAAAACTAGGTTCCTAATTAAATATAAACGTTTACGAGAAAGTCGATGCTAAAATAAAAAAGAAGCATTAACTACGTTTATCTCATTTTGTTTGAATTGAACACTTGAGTCTATGTCTTCTTTAACCCTTAACCGGGGGCACCACAAATGTGGCTAGCGGGGATTAACGTTTTTACCCAATATATCCGGTTTAGGGTTAATTACCTACCCCTTATTGGTTAATATCCGAAACCTGCTATATTTAGATTATTTTGTAATAACGAAATAACTTCAGATTTATACATAATATATTACAAAAACATTTCGTGATTACATTTTTACTTTGTATATAACACTTAAATTCGCGCAGTCCTGATTGCAGCCATAATTTAAACACATTATTCACACTCAGAACAACTTTGAAGCCAGCTTCTCCACTTGCATAAAGCAGGGCAAAGCTGGATTCTGGGAAACACCAGGGCTTCTAACTCAACTCTATAACAGGTGTTGAAAGCCAGTGCTGATACTGTAATGGTTCGTTGTTAAAGTTAACGTCTCATTGAATAAATATTTTAACATTTCTTTCTCTTTTATATTTTGCTTTATTATTTATTTTTAATAGTTTGATAGAATCACAAATACGGAATAGCACTAACAATATATTTATAATATGTAGAAAATCCGGGAGCGGGAGTTAAAGAGTAGAGTCTATATTGTCTTGAGCTGCCCCATTCCTTTTATAAAACATGAGACTAACCATAGTAAATGATTTATATCATCACGATATCCATTACGAAATTAGGAACTTGAGACCCGCTTTCTTTTATCCAACATTGGCTGAGAGAATTTATGAATTTTTTGTTGGTTTTATAATGGAGGAGCTAGAATATCACCTCAGACTCTACAATATAAATATTCTCCGAGGTTGCAAGGGATGTCAAAGTAATTGCATGCACCAAGTCCTTATTTTCGTGCCGGCTACCTTCGTTATACTATAGTTGTTCTGGTAATATTATTTTTATTTACAAAATAAAGAATTAATGAGAATACTCATAATTCTAGTTTAAGAGCAATGATTCCGAAAATTTCACTTCTATATTTTTTTGTTTGTTAAATCTTATTTAAATGACTTTTTTAATTTTTTTTTATTTAGTAATGCATCTTTTTCTTAGTTTTCAATCTGTTTAATATTTTTTTCTGACTTCCAAATTATTTTGACATTAAAATTCAAGTTTTTAATTTAGCCGTATTTGATTCCTAATGCATTACTTTATTCAATTACATAGTTGTATTCAATTGCATACATTCATAATCCAAGTGAAAAAAGCGAGCATCTATTTATACTGGCCATAATTTATTGGCGATAACCTATCCTCGGTAAATAGCAGAAAAGATTTGCTGGTTTAGGAGAAAATTTTAAATGAATATTCTGGCCTTAAAGTAAGTAGTAAGTAATCACCGAACCACCACGAAGTTGTAAAACCCAACTGGCTTAGATAGGCCATGGAGGATTTCTTCCCAAACTTCTTAAAGTTAAGCTGCTTCGGAAAGCTATAAGAGTTGGAAACGTAATTTACGAAAAGTATTGATTTTAATTTCGTGGAATTATATTGAAGTGGTTGCCACTTTTCGTAGTTTATGATTCCGTTGTTATTGTGTTTTTTTTTATTCTTCATTTCAAATATATATATATCAATTTATTTTTCCAATTTCCTAATGTTGTATTAAACTTGTTCTTTTATTGACAAAACCTTAAACTGGAAAGTCATAAAGAAACGAAATTTACTAAATAAAAATAGAGAACTATTCAAATGATATTTGGATGAATAATGGTTATAATATTTAAATAACTTTAAATTGGAAGTCGTGTATCTGAATGATTAGAAATGATAGTAGATCTCAATAGCAATGATTTAAAAAATATATATATATATTTTTTTAAGAATGTCTCTTATTTTATAAATCACTATGTTTATTATCATGGATTAATAAATAAAAGGAATTAATATTTTCTCTACTAATCCTCAATGCAATTTTTGAATATTATTATTTTAAATCTCCTTTTGGCCAATATCCTCATAGCGCCTGCTATAAAAATATGTTTATGGTACTTTTTTTTTACCGAATTTTTGTGTCATTGAAGTTGAAAGTAACGGAATTAAAATTTTGTTCAACGCTCACTGTTACCAATAGTATGTGCATTATTTTATATACAATATGTTGATATACTGAAGAGATAAATAAAGAATTATTGAGAAAAAATTATTATTTATTCATCAAAATTCAAATACCATGCCATGCCATGCCATTATGTAATAACTTCGAAGCTTACAATAAATTGAGCATTTATTAGTTTTTTTGTGAGTAAAAAAAAAATATAGTGCATATAAATAAAATCGAAAATTTTTATTAACTCCCATCCAAAGAGGTAAAGAGTTCTAAAGTGATTTATCCACAAATTACGGAGTTGATCTTCAGAACCTTTGAATTCCTCTTCTATTCAATCCTCCAATCTAAAATCCTTTGTAATGTCCTCAGTCAATGCTTTATTCACGTTTTTCCCATAATAACTATAATGCCTAATAAATTCTTGTTGATTTAGCGCCAAGTAGATACCCTTCCTTCCAATATAAATTCCATACCGACCCGTCTAACCCTTACTTCTCATTCCAATCCCGATGAATTAAGGATTCTTAAAATAATATATTCTGGTGCCCTTCTTAACGTACAAATGTCATTGTAGTGTTACCAATAGGTTATTTTCAATTTACTTTCATGATTTAGATAGCATATTTACTTAGTGTATTTGTAAATTCAGTAAATGAAGTAAAAAGAAATAAATAAGTATGGTTAATTATTAAAGATTAAATTTAAAAAATAATAGGAAAAACAACTATTACTTACGTTGGTAATGCATTATCTTTATTGCAATAAAAACAACGCCATTAGAAAAAAAAAATTGTACATACCTTTTCAATTCACGTGTGTAAAAAAGATTATTGGCGAAGTATCACTGTGCTTATAGTGTTATGATTATTATGCAAATCACTATCGTTGTTGTTAATAAGATTTAGCCAATAATAAAGATACAAGTTATTTTTTTTAAGTTTTTTTTTTAATAATACAAGTGATAAGTTTGATTTGTCTGTGGTCATATATATTTTATAAAGGCTAAATGAAAAGGTGTCTTTCAATAGTACTATCTTTGTTATCCTTCTGCAGAAGGTAAAAGAAAACGCCTTGTTTATTAGGTGGAGGACAGCTCCGCGGGTATGGTCTGACGAGGGCCGACCGCTATGGAGCTTCTGCTCCTCAACTCCTTGCTCATGTTTGACCTGGTCTTCATGTTCTTCCTCTTCCTGGTCGGAGTGTCCTGCGTCCTCTACTACGTGCCCCCGCGGGCTCCCGCTCCCCCTCAGCTGCCGCCTCCACCGCCGCCCGCCAGGCACCACACTTTCCATTACGTCCTCTGCTGTCCGAGGCCCGGAGCCCAGCCTCAGCTCGTCTGAACGTGAGTATAGTCCGCATCCTGTAGGTGCATGGTAGTAACTATCTTCGATGTTTAGTTTATAGTTAACAAATTTGAATTAAGTGAGTAGTTGTTTTTTTGTTTTTTTTTTTAAATTTATTATTATATACTTGGTTTATTTGAACTCGTCATCATAAGAGCGTTGACTACTATTGTAGAAACTTCAAGATCGTGCGTTCAATTACATCAAGGAAGGAAGCCCAACGAAGCAATTATCAGGTATCAATATGCAACAGAAATGATTTCTTAGAGAAAGGTGTAATGGAATGTTTCTAGGTTTAGTGAAATGTGGACTGAAAAGATGAATATTTTAAATAAACACGGTAGTGACCAACTTTGGACATATCCAAATCTAGCAAACATACACGAGAACTTTCCTAAACACCTATATGATTTTACATGTATGGTTTTATATGGCTTTACCTGTATGATTGTAAGTGAGCCCATATTTGGACTGGCAACATTGATCCGGCATCAGTTTCTGACTCCGGTGTGCCAGGATGCTACTTCAACACGCTCTGTCACCGCAGCCTCAGACCAAGACAGCTCGAGATTTAATTATAAGTATTACAACAAATTTGTAACAACTGAAAAAAATCTCATATTGTTAAGCATATGTATTTAGTTCTTCTTCTTCTTCCTCAAACTCCTTTGTGCAGTGAAGCGTGGAGTAGCAGTCTTAGTCCATCTAGCCCAATGGTCCCTGTCCCTGGCTAGTCTTCTCATCTCCGGGATGGTGCGTCCTCTTGCTGCCCCCAGTTTTCCAATGTAATCAGAGTACATGCCTCTGGGTCTGCCACGAGGCCTTCTTCCTTCCGGCCTAGCTTCCAAATACCACCTGGATTTTCTGGCATCGTCCATTTTACAGACGTGTCCATACCATTTTAGTTGCCGCTTCTGCATGTTGTCGCGCACTGATTTAACACCTAGATCCTCCCGAACTCTTTCATTTCTGACGCAGTTCCTCCTGGTCTTGCCAACTATTCTACGGAGGAATCTAATTTCTGCAGATGTTATCCAACTTACGTGCTTGTCGA
This sequence comes from Rhaphigaster nebulosa, assembly GCA_948150685.1. NCBI lineage: Eukaryota > Metazoa > Arthropoda > Insecta > Hemiptera > Pentatomidae > Rhaphigaster > Rhaphigaster nebulosa. The sequence continues at coordinate 86,577,999 of OX411311.1, read as the reverse complement.
GGGCCGTCCAACTTTCTGATCCATACAGGAGAACTGGGAGGAACACGGATTTAAAAATCCGTATTTTGGCAACTCTACTTACTTCTTGCTTGCCTATAACAGTTTTGGAGATCTGATGGTACACTCCATTGGTCTTCCTTACTCGATTCAGAACCTCCTGGTCTATTTTACCATCTTTACTTATTATGGCCCCTAGATTTTTCCCTAGATTCGTAAGTTCAAGGAGTTCACCATTATACACAATCCTAGGCCCTGCACTTTATCTTCCTACACACATGATTTTACTTTTGTTAGGGTTTATTGGTAAACCTCTAATCTTCAGTTCCTCATTCCATTCCTCCAAGGATGCCTGAAGAGTCTCTTCAGAGTCAGCTATTAGTACGATATCATCCGCATATATCATCACTTGAGCCAGTACTGGAGTTAGGTTCCAAAAGCCAACTAGTGCTCTTCTTACACCTTCCATGTCTCATCCATAAGGAGGACAAATAGTAGTGGGCTTAGGCTATCTCCTTGCTTTACTCCCTTATAAAAGTGGAAAGGCAGCGATGTATGTATTTAGTTAAATGTTATAATTGTTAATAGTATTGTATAGTTGTTAATTTTTAAAAATCAATATGTATTTGCCAATATTAAGTATTAGTAAGTATTTATCATTATTATCCTTATTTAGACAATCGTATTTTATTGTGAAAATGTTATATACATCAACTTTAAATCATTGTCAGTTTAGAAAAATATAGGTTGAGTAAAAAGTAATATATGAATCTTTTAATTATCATTTGAGATTGAAATCTCTTAAAGTAGAAGGTTAAATCGGAAATGGTTTTACGACTCCCCCATCAGTACTTTATCGCACTCCAACCAGGCACTCCGATAATCTTAACGAAAGGATTGAATTGCTTAATGCACCGAGTTTATACCGAAGCTATATTAAATTTAATTTCCTCTCCCGATTCATTAGTTTCAGCGAGGGAAATGGGTTTTGTTGGCGCCTGTTTATTGTTTCCCCGTTGGTCTAACTTTAAGTTTGTTGACTGAATTCTGTGATTGAATTTGAAGTTTTCAACCTAATAATAAGAATTTTCTCTTCAGTATTTTTGTTTCTCATAACGGCTTTCTTGTATTATTTTCCTTTTCCTGAATTATCGATAACTTTTAAAGCACTTTTGTGACAGAGTTCAATAGTATATCTCCTAAAGTGATTAATAATAAATATATTTATAAATCTATTTATTCTAATATTTTTCATGTCAACCATAACTTTTATGGAATAATCATAAACTCAAAGAAAAGTCAGCATACACTGATAAGCAAAAAAAGTGGAGATCCTTCAGTATTTATGCTGATTTCCAATCAATTTTCCATTTGAACTTCCCAAACTCTCTCCCGCCCGTCAGGTGATCGCAGGCGATACCGTGATTCATCTGAAAAGGGAACTCTAAGATAATAGTTAAGGAACTCTAAATACTTAGTTAAGGAACTAAATACTTAGTTAAAGAACTAACTACTTAGTTAAGGAACTAAATACTTGGTTAAGGAACCTATTAGAAAATTATTAGGAACTAAATACTTAGGAATAATAGGAACTTATTAGGAAATTATTAGGAACTAAATACTTAGTTAAGGAACTCTAATGTACTAGTAAAGTATTATCCAGCAAAATTAAATCGAACTGTCTTATCTCTTGGTTGCAATTCTGGTCCCTGCCCGGATGTCAACTATCATTCACTGCTTTTACCTGATGCAGTTTATGGCTTTCTACTACTGCAATAGAATGACGATAAAGTAAAACATTCAATACTAAAATGCAGTCATACTTTCGATTAGTTAGTCACTCTTCTTCGTTCAGAGAAGAAGAGTACTCTATACTTGGGTATTCTTCTATTTTCTGGTAAAGATGTAACGTCCTCCGAACAGTACTTCTTAGCACATTTAATACTTTTTTAACATATGCTTGGCTTCTTCTATCTTCCTACAACGCAATGAAATTTAATTTTTTTTTTAATATCTACTCCTAAAGTTACAATTAATATAAATATTTTAAAGTATAAAATTTATAGTAACATATAAAATTTATTGTTCTGAACGCCTTTTTACTACTACGTTACATTTTAAGGCCGGATTATGGCGATGAAATGACTGTTGTTTACTTGTGAATTTGTGTAATGTTAACATTGATGGTAAAGGAGCTCACCCATTTTTTGTATTTATGTATTACTCTCTTAAAATCTAACAGTGGAACGGTAGTATTGAGCTGTTTTTCCAGCGAATTGGAACCGGTGAAGGTGCCAGAGCACTGAAGAGGGGGTTGGAAAGGGTTTTTTTGTGAATCTAGAAATTTAATGTCTACCCTCAGTTCCTTAAGTGGCGACCGCCTCATCTTTCTTAACATGCTGTTCTGGAACCGCTGAAGGTGTTTGATTAGTGGTATGCCGTACATTAGTGCAGAATACATAAAATGCTTTTGTAGACCTGCAGTTTTAGTCTTAGTGAGAGTGCTGGGGAATTTAGGGTATTGTATGATTTCGTTTTTACGGTCCTTGCTTTCTTGTAGACATGGGCCGAGAGTTTCCTTTGCCGATCCATCTTAATGCAGAATTGACAATGGAGTGGGACAGTGGCTGAACTCGAAAGTTTTTTGGTAATCGAAATTTCTTTCCTTTCTGATGAGCGAACACTTCGCAGTCTGTTTTTGAGATATTCACTTTATGTTCAAGAGTTCCAACTTCTGCACCATAATTTGACACAGCGATTCGGCTTGAGTTAGGACTCGAATAGGGTTCACACTTCAGCGCTATATTATCGGCAAAAGCGGCGATGGTAGCGAGTTTGTAGTTGTGACCAACTATGATCGCCGCATGAATGTTGAACAAGAGAGGCGATAGAACTGCCCGCAGCCTGTGGAACACCGCAGGTGAGGAGGTGAATGCGAGAATTCGGTTGGCTAGGAACGATACTCAGATACTGAGCTGTTCCGATCGGCGTGTTTCCGGCATTGGATGCTGTGAGTCGAATGCCTTCAAACAGTCCATAGATATTTATAGAAGTGGCAAATAATTTATCAATCCCTAATTAGTCCATAGATATCGTAGCTGTCGTAGTGGTTTTATTAAAATTGTGGCAAATCTCAGACTGCAGTTTCATTAAACGGTTTTGAACAGTATTGAACTACCTTTATAAGCCATATGTTTCTTCATATGGCATGGCCGAATGCTCCTCACAAAAAACTCTCAGATTATCTTCTCGAATGTTCAGGATGATCGAATCACATTATCTGATAATGTTCAGGATCATCGTCTGTTTTTGCCGGTTTCGGTAGTGGGAACAGTACGGCGTGTTTTACATTGTTTGGAAAAATATCTCAGCCGAAGGTACGCATTGTACAAGTTTGTTAAATGCACTATTCCTATCCGGGAATTCGAATTCGGAAAATTTTGATGTTTTATTATTAAAATAAATAGAATTGGAACTGAACTGATCAAACGAGAGTAAATAAGAAACATCGTTAGGGTTAAATAACAAACACGAACAGCACTAATGATTGTGTAATTAGTTTTTGTGTTTATTATGTTTATTTTAATATTTTGAATAATTTTCTTCGCCATTACTTTATTCTTTTACAATATATTTTACAATGCATACTAAAAATATTAATTATTGCTATAGCGAGTAGTTAGTTACATTATCTAAGGATTGCCACTTTTCTTTTTTCCTCACAGTGTATATTTAACTCTTTACTAATTATGGCTTGTATAGAAGCCCTTAATTCTCGGGCAACTGAGGATATCTTGTCATCTACTGAGTAGGTTAAGTTTCCTGCTGAAGTTATTTGCTGCTTGATTATGTCTTGTATTTTTTTATTGTCCTGTTCATTACTGTCCCTTCTCCTTTTTCACCCAAATTCCCCTAATTTGGTTCATTTTTCTCGCTTTTCTTTTCTGAATCTACGTTCATTATGAGAAGCATTGATGCAGGTTTCATAATTTAGCATTGAAAGATGATAATGTCGTCATCTAGAAATAAGCACAATGTATTTCACAAGGTAATATTATGACAGGTACAATGTGGCCGGGCTGTATAAATTTCTTGAAACTTTGCTTGGAAGGTTTACTAACAATCTGACTTAGGAAAAATCTTGAACGAATATAATTATTTTTCGACTAAATATTTCAGCCAATAGGTTTGATAGGATTTAATGAAGAAATAACATTTCACAAGAACCTGGAATGAATTTTCAAATTAAATACTGATGCTAAAGGTGATGATGTGATGCCGGGTTGAGAATTACAGGTAACGTTCTTTGTGCCGTAGTAGAAAATGTTCGTTTTACCTGTGAACTTATCGTAATGTTCTTCAAAATTTTAATATAATAGAAGCCCAATAATTCATATTGCCAAGGGTCTCAGGGTTAATTATGGATTATAGAGATTACCAATATTTGGGAGTAAAGTCTAAAAAATACGAAATAACGAGATTAATTCAAAATATTTTTAATTTGTATAAACTTGTATGACTATAAAGGATATGGTTATTGACTCATAAGAATAGATTATTTCTCTCAAACTTCAACAAACTTTGCCGAACTCCCTCACACTTTCTCTCTACCTCCCACCCCTCTCCCCCCAAAACCAAAACTTTAGCTTTTCCCTTTAAAATATTTCATCCAACCGGTACGGAGGTTCGTGCTTGTCCACATTGGAACCCATGGTTCATGAGTTCGTGGATACATTATCGTTACAAATCTTTGGTATTAAGATAAAAAAAAAGAAGAAATAACTGAATAATAACAAACAAAATAAACGCAGGTTTATAGTTTGTTTTAATAAAACATCTAAAATCATTGAGTGTAATCTGTCGCCAATGAAAGTTTTTGTATGCTTTCATGTTATTAAAATTGCATTATAACTTGTTCAACATCAATCGCTTATCAATAAAATATGGCTATGAAATAATTTTTCAACGATAGGTCCATTGTTCCGATGAGAGGATTTAACTTTTAAATTTTTGGGAAAAAGTGATATCCTGGAGGGAACATGACACATGCAGATTGGATCCGTCCCGCGCTGTCATTCACACATTAGGACTTCCAAAATGGAAGGCATTTTTTATCAGGATTCTCGTTATGAACCTTACCATATTCTTTCCAAACTCTATATTCATAGTGTTTGTTAACACTAATAAACTGAGGTACACATAGCGACCGTTAACGAAAACATTCTTGGTGTCCAGTTTTAGACAGTCATTGAGCACCTAATTGATCGTGTCGCAGGTTGTCGTTACCCGTTTTTACCCGACTACGGTGAAGCCACTAGTAGGGTATGTGTTTAGCTTGACCGGTAGTTGTTATGCAACGATTTTTTGAGTGAACTCAAGTTTAATGGCTCGAGTTATTTGTTGTGATCCCGTAAATGTTTTGAAACTTTTTGAGCTCAAAATACTAAAGAAATGTTATATTAGCCCATTTGTGCCCACTATTTTTTTGTCAGGAATTTTTGATTCTTGTTATTTTTTGTAAGTCAAAATAACTTATCTTATTTATTAATGGAAAAATAATTTTAAAAATCTTTGAATAGTGTAACATACAAATTTTTTATGGGTCGTTATCGACCCACTGGGCATACCCAAGTCTAGATAATTCATGTTTTTTTTTTTTTTTCTAAATGAGGCACTCTTGTTCAATTTTTTTTTTAAATAAAAGAATAAAATATGTTTATAATGAAGACATCAGTATAATAAAATACATTATTTATTTGAAAGTTAAACAAATCATAAAGTAATAATGGTTGATATAACAATTTTTATGGATTAAATGGTATGGAAATCATGAAAACACTTATCATGCAGAGGTATAGAGCAAGCATTTTTGTCGTTTTATTATGACTAACTGCATCTCTTCTTTCATTTTGGTCAATAATAGGTGTGCAGGTCCAGAACTCGTGAGGAATGTACTTGTTGCTGAATGGTCCAGCTCGAACCGATAAATTTTTATAAGTTGTCAAATTTTTTGTTATTACTTCCCTTCATAATGATAAATTGCCTAAAGATAAACCATACTGGCTTAAAATCTAAGTATTACTCATGGCAACATCAAAAAAACAGAAAATAATTGGTATATACAATTTTTTCCCTCTTATTCCAATCCTATAATTGGAAATATTATTGTCAAGCTGGTCTACACCTCCCATATATGTGTTGTACATTTTTACACCATATGGTTCTGCTGTTTCCATTTTCTTCTTTTGTTCCCGACCGAATCTTTTGGCCTTTTAGAGAGGATTGACACCGTATTCGTTACACAACTGTTGTCTTTCCAGTTCAGGCTAGGACAATTAGTCAAGCAGTCAGGATCAGACCTGCAAAGTCACCTTCCCTCCAAGTGGGCCACTAGCGACCCATTCAAATTTTCATGAATTTTGACTTACAGCATGAAAATTTCTGCCAATGGTATCTTTTGCTGTAAAATAGAGTCTGTGAGCAATACAAAAACAAAACTTCATTGATTTGGTTGCTTTTTATATAATAAACAATCTTGCTAAATATGAAGAACATAAAGAAGCCTAAATTTTTTTATTAAAAAATATAAAAAATAAAATAAATTTTTTAATTATTGCAGCATTGATAAAATGATTGATAGATAGGTTTTGAAAACATTTATTAGTCATATAGATAAATAACTGTCCTAAGGGAAATGGTAGAATTTTTTTTGTACTTCTTGTCGTTAACGACCCACTAGGCATAAATGGGTTAAATGTATTTGAGGGTTTGTAACAATTTTTTTTTTGAGAGAATGGTTCAGCTGGATTTCAAGTTTGACCGGGCAAATTACTAGTTTGATCCCGTGAACGTTTTGAAATATTTTGAGCTCAAAATATTAAAGAAATGTTGTATTAAATGTTTTTAATCTATCCGTTTGAGGGCATGTAACAATGTTTTGAGCGAACTGCACAACTGATTTTTAAATTTGATGGCTCAATATCGCTGGACGTCCTGTAATAGAAAGAATTCGTATCAATAGATAATCATAAATAAAAAAATGACATTGGCAGAATAGGACAATTAAGATTAAGGAAACTTGAGAATGGACATGCCAGTCCGAAACGTAAAGAAATGATGTATGATGGGTATCTAATTATTTTCGGAAAATAAATAATATTTAAATAAACCCATAGAAATTAAAAAAAAAATTAAGTAGTTTTATTTTAGTGGTTTTAAAAAATTACATCTTCCAAATGTTGAGCGTTATTAACTGCGCATTGCCGAAGAAGTTCTCGGACATTTTCGATCATGGAATAACTAACCCATTTCGGTAGGGCTCAGTGGATGGCTGTTGATGACTTCGGTGTTATGGGCCCGCACTTTTTTGAGGAAGGGGTGTAACGGTAACTGTGAACTCCTGCTGGAGACTATTCTACGCTCTAAGCTAAATAAAATCCATGAAAATAGATTTGTGATTCCAACAAGATGGAGAGAGGTATAGCTCGCACATCTCGACGTTCGCTAGGCATTTTGAGGAAAATACAACCTGACAGATTTATTTCCAGGTTTATTTTCATGCATTTTTTTTCTTCGGGGATATCTCAAGTACAAGATGTTTAAAAACCGACCCTGTTCACTGGATAATCTAAACTAGAAAAAATCACTGCCATTCCACCAGAAATGGCTCAAAGTAACGGATAATGTCTTCGGCAACGCGTAATCAATAACGGCCGACATTTAGAAAATGTAATATTTATAACCCACTGAAATATAACTATTTTCAATGTACTTATTGAAAATTAAATCAGTTATTTTCTAGAGACATTGTTTTGTTTTTTAATAAGTAAATATTATAATATTATAATAATTTCTTCCCAACCCTGTATATGTGTCAACTAATCATCACATACTTACTTTTAGATTATAAACTATAAATTTTATTTTATCTGAAGATTTCAAGTCTTAAAAATAAATACAATTAAAAATTTAAGACAAATGGACAGAAAGCTCTAAAAATATTTTATCCACTCTAATGATGATTGATCTATCTAAAGAAGAGAGGGATTTGAAACAGCGGCTAAGAGAAGAAATTATAGTGGAATTTTTATTCACTCTTAGCTTTCTTTTGACAGCTTGTCTGAAGCGGAGAAAGGGAGGGAGAAAATGGAATAGTAAAATAAAGGTGCACTGGGAATTAGAGTTGGTTGGCTATGCTCCTTGAATAGCCTGGCAGAAAAAAGTAATTCCTGGTCAACCCTCATCACATTTTGTTGCCTCTAACGTTATGCTTCGCTCTATTGAATTATATCTAAAAAATGGTCTTATTCAAGTGGAACAATCAAATTTTCACGCTGTAAAATTAAGATAAATATTTTAGATATTATAAATTCAACGAATTAAAAAATAAGTGAATTAAATTGGCATTGTTTTTGGATATGACTCGTAAATTTTTAATGATTCATTCGAATTAACTTTCAGACAGTTCATGTCTGCCCAATAAACTCTTTATAACGGAAGCAAATATTTTACAGAGACAAAAAATATTTAAAAATTGCTTTTTATTCTTTTTTTTATGTTTATATATCTCACGAATCCCGTTCAGTTAATGATGGCTAACTTAGGCAGAAAAAGAGCTGGGAAAAGAAAAATGTGAAAAAAAAATGTAGAGATATCTTATACCTTGAGATATCTTGGACGATGCGAACAGTCTGCTTTATATCAGTCCATTAGCCTATTGGTCAGTTATTGTGTTGACTCGTTGTGGAGCAACTGATAGCTTTTGTTATTAGTTATGTGCTGATTATTATTTGGTAACAGCAGTGAAATCAGGTGGTCACTGTTATAATATAACAGTTCTATAACAGTGAACTGTAATATAACCCTTTCTTGATTTTCGGTAAAGTTATCTAGTTCGCTTGGATGAAGATTGCTTCAATACGAAAAAGTGGAATTTTAAAGTTTAATTTTTCCTTTAGTTTTATCGTTGTTATTAAACTCACCGATAAAAAATCATCAACTTACATTTTTTAAAAATAATAATCTTTATTTTATTATTTACAAAAAAAATACTCCTTTAGAGTCTATGTAAAATTAAGAAAAATCTTTGAAAAAAAAAAAAAAATTACCAAAATATTTCACTGAATGTGTTAAACAGCAAAATAATGATGTTTTAAATTATTCATATAGAAGTAAACTATTGATACATTTTGACCACCTAAATGACAAGAATAATATTATTAAAACATTAAAAGTAGTTTATTATTATCTTTATTAAGACAGCCTTTATAAAGTCACTGTCTAATCACTAGAATTTAGATTTTTATGCGGTAAAAAATACAAAATATGTACATTTATATGTGGTTATTATTTCAGAAATATTTAAAAATCTATGTGAAATATGAAAAAAAAAATATAAAAGTTGTTTATAAATACACCAACAAAATATTATCTACATGTACTTCAAATGTACTTTATAACATTTAAAATGTATTTTAAAAAATGCATAAGAAGCAAAATTGGTAAAATTAAATTAAATAAAACAACAAAAATTTCAAATTATTCAATATTCACCAAATACAGGTGAAATTGGCACAAATTAGTTACATTTTTAGATTTTCTAATCTCCGCCTGTTTTCTGTCAGAATTGCTTTATATTTGCTAAACGACCTTTCTACGTTGACTGAGATTATGGGAGCTAACTTAAATGAGGAAATTTCTTTAGCATGTAATTCGATGGGATCTCCTACCCCCTGTTTACTTTTGCCCTGGAGATCATCAGCTGTACTCTGCATTATATCTAGATTGGGTTTTATTTTTAATGACCTTCAGTCTCCTGTCTTCTGTCTCCCTTTACTTCCGGTAGATCACGAAGCTTCTCGAATTATTCGTTTACCACATTCAAATTTTCAACCAGAGCAATATTTTTATATTCTTATATTGTGTAATTGTCTTGGAAAAGGTCAAATTTGCGCTTATATATGCCAGATCTTTCTCTAAAGACGACGAATTAAACAGCAGGCAGGCTTTGTCGATAGCGATAGGAAATGAGCCTTGATATGATGTCCTTTTTCTTTACAAAGTTAGCGCAATAACATTGCGCCGCTTCAATCCAGGTTCCAATCCCCATCTTGTTACGACTAGTTCCGGAGATAAATTTATGTCGGTATATTTCTTTAAAAACATTTGCGGGGAGCCTTCAAAAATATCTTGTTTACTATCGACACCATACATGGTCAATATTGGGATAACGAAACATTCAAAAAGAATAAAAATGAAGAACGGATTTGAACCGAAACTGAAAATGGAACACAAGTAATCAAATATAAAATATTCTTTCTTTCTTCGTCGAGCCCCTATCTACCGCTGTTGCAGTGTTAGGGTTCCTTGCTGAGCCTGAACCAAAGACCTCTTTCTCCTGCCAATTCTCTTCTCCTTCTCCAGTCTATTCCTCTGGCTACAAAGACTTCTTTTATGCCTTCCTTCCATCTTCTTCTTGGCCTTCCTCTTGGTCTACGGCCATATACCTGTGTCTCATAGGTTGTTCTGGCCATCCTTCTTTCATCCATTCTGCTGACATGTCCGTATCAACGGAGTAGATTCACCTCAGTCATTGTTTTTACAGGTTTTACTTTGAGGTTCGTCTTTATTGTGGTGTTTCTTATTCGGTCGCGCCTTGTTTTCTCCTCAATTCTTCGGAGGAATCTCATTTCGGAACTTTGCAGTAGACTCCTGTGATTTGTCGTTGTGATCCAAGATTCGCTGGAATATGTCAGTATCGGGAAGAATGTGTTTTTTAGATAGCCACCTTTGTTCCCCTTGATACCTCTCTCCTGTTTATGAAGCCCCTTTTGGCAGCATTGAAAAACTTTTCAACCGACAATATTCTTATTCTAATTTCTGTATCTATAAGACCATTTTCCGTTAGGTGTGCTCCTAGATATTTAAAGCTATCCACCTGTTCTATTATTTTTACATTTATACGAACTATACGCAAGTCATGATCCCGGAGCTTTCCAATCCTCATTACTATCTTTTTTTCTTCGTTTAGCTGCATGTTTATTTTTCCAGTTCCTCTTTTAGGATCAATATTTTGTAATAAAGATCCCTGCCATCCTTTCCAAAAATCACCAGAACTTCAGCATAAGCCATTAACTTGTAATTAACTGGTCTCAGATTCCGGTATCCAAGGTGGAATTCTCTCATATTAGGTGTGGCTTTCTATAAAGTTGAGTTCAGGAGAACAATAAACAGGAGAGGGCTGAGACAACAGCCTTGCCGGATGCCAGTGATTGTTTCGAATTCTGTAGAGATGCAGTTGACTGTCCTCACTATGTTTCCACATCTTTTGTAAAGGCTTTCCTTTCCTTCCTTCGACCACCAGTTCCGCCATATCCACATGTGCTAAATTTTTAATTTCGATATTAGGATATATCAAATTAAAACTATCTGACTAAATATCGATATATATACACGCATAAAAGGGTATTTCGATATTTTTCTAACATCTTTAGTAACGGAGGAGACTCGCCGGCAAGTTTGACGGAAGTAGATTGATAACCCGTAACGTTCCTAGAATAATTATTTGGCTCATCCCCTCCCCTCCGCTACCTCTTCCAATTGATGTAAAAGTTATTTTTTACCACCTAAATCTCCGGAATATTTATAAAAAAATAAGTAATTTAAGGCCAAATATGTTAAAAGATATATTTTTTCCAGCCGAAATGTCCAAAATATTTATGAAAATATTTAAAAATGTTTCAAACAAGTAGAATATTTTTAAAAAAATTTTTTGTTCAGGAACCTATCTGCTTTTGTTTACATCCTAACGAGAAGCTAAAAGGGCCAACCTGCAAACTAAACTGCTAAAAAGATACAGCATAGCATAATAAATTAAACAAATATCAAATTACTTGAAAAATTAAGTCATAATAACCTAAGGAGAATTTTAGAATTTCAAAAAGACCTGTGTGAAATGTAGTTTGTCCCTTCTTGCGCAAGACAGTCGATATGTAAAATTAAAAATGCTCTAGGTTGTTTCAAATTGCTTGAAACGGATTTTGATCGTGGAGAACATTGAAAATTTGCGTTGGTAAAAATATGTAAAACATAAAAATCAACACAGTTTGAAGGAAGTCATTATGTTTACTGATAAACTTATAATAGGTAACCTAACAATAATTTTGTATTGCTGTACATATTGAAATTAAAAATCTGAAATTTATTTTCAAATCGGATCGAAAACTGATCCCGGGTGCGGCTGTAAATTGGTGCAAGTTCTATTTTTAGATTGATAAACTGTCTCTATTAAGCAATAGTACAATATGCCTTTTGCTTAACCCTTTTAGTTCCAACCGAAAGTATCGTTTTATTTTGTATTTATTTATTTATATTATTTATAGCATTTACTTGTATTATTTTAATTTTAGTTTCAATTAATTTTTGGCATTATTTTTATTTTCATTTGTCACTTGTCAACATTTTTTAGCATCATTGTCATATTTTACGTAACTTTTAATACCATGATTATCTCGATATGCTTTACATACTTACAAATTTTCATACTTGTAGTTATTTTAATTAACAGTTTTCATGTATTTTATAATATTATGTATAATGTATTTTTTTATTTCTTATAATTCATATTCTTTCCTTCAGTCCTCTCTGATTATTTTAATTTTTATTATTTACAATGTATCATTATGATCATTATCATCTAACATCTTTTTCTTTATACTTCATATTTTTTTATTATACTAGTAATTTCTGTTTTATTACCATCTTTTAGTACTGTTATTGGTATTTTCTCTGTTATCAATGTTGTTAAGTTGTTTATTCTTAGCCCTTATGATGGCCTAAAACTTAGGCCGAAACGTTGGCACATAACAATATGATTGACGTTGGCACATAATAATATAATTTACGTTTGCTCTTTTCCCAAATGTTCCGAACAACGATATATCGCCATCGGTACCAAAAGGTTTAAGGGAAGTAGGCATTAGTGATTTTTAACTGTTTAATATATATTTATTAATTAATTCCTTTGAATTTGTTTATATTTTTCTGTGACCAGATTTTTTCTCGCTAATTCCTTCAATTATTTAATCGAATTATAATAGAATGTTTAGGATATCTGAAATCTGGTCTTGGATATATGCAGTTTTAAAATGTTAAGAATTCTACGCTACCTTTCCTGTTGCTTCACAATTCGTCAAGCAATTCTGGTCGTCTCTTACTGTTTGTCTTCGATTCCGAATTCTCTTGTCTGCCCCTTATTCTTTTCCTCTTACATTTGCCTAGTATTTTATTTCACTGACAGATGCGCTCATATAACTGTCAATATAGGTACATAAATATACATACTCCTTCCTCCCACTTTATTCCCGAGAGGTAGAGGATATCAGGTTCCTGATTTAACTCCTCTGGAGTATATATATCATAAGTGGGTAGGAGGGAATATCCTTCATGATCGGGACCGTTTCTATATCTTGGAAATTCAATACAGATAAATATGTATTACCTGTATCGGGCTCTCAAGTTGTAACTAATGAACCTATTTCGATTTGATTATTTATGATAGTTATTATTTGCTCGCTCACTTGTACACATTTCAAATTCTACTTTCAATGAATACAATTTTTTTCAACAGTCACGCGAATGTTTTTCCGCCTAAAAATAAGCCCTCCAATTAATTAATTAAAGCTTTTAAAACCTCGCGGGTTTGTGGTAGACTCTGGTTAGAGATGTTGTTTCTGAATTCTCTAGACTCAGAACTTTAATCATTTACCAGGGTCATGTTTTATTTTATTGAATGTTAAATATTTTCTTGATGTGTAAATAGAAGGTAATGCATAGTTTTATTTGGAATATCCATACGATGTTAGAGATCTAACTCTGCACAACTGCTTGTAACTTATATAAGTTCGCTGCCCATTCACAATCATGAACTTATTTTCTGAGGTTTAAGGTACAGGAAGAATGCATTAAATAAAATAATTATTTATGACACCTAAATGTTATCTAATTAGGAATTGATAAATTATTTGCCACTTCTATAAATTTGTTTTATTGAAAACTAGTTTCGAATGTTATACATTCATCCTCAGTTCTAAAAACACACAAAAAATTCAAAAATAAGTAATTCAAAATATAGTTTGGTATTATTATACATATTAAATTAGATTAATATAAATCAGTATTAGAAAGCAACTTGTTGTTTTATAATACTGATTTATATTAATCTAATTTAATATGTATAATAATACCAAACTGTATTTTGAATTGCTTGTTTTTGAATATTTTGTGTTTTTAGAACTGAGGATGAATGTATAACATTCGAAACTAGTTTTCAATAAAACAAATTTATAGAAGTGGCAAATAATTTATCAATCCCTAATTAGATTGATCCTTCTATACCATCATGCGGATGTCAACTAAACGTTATCTGTTCAAAAATCATTAAAAACTGCAAATAAACTCATAGTAGTGCAATAATTATACATATATACGTATAATCTTAAAACATATTGTGATAAATAAAACTTCAACAAATATTACAAGATAGTACGGAGTGGAGGTGATAGGGCTACCAACTGTCCTATTTTGTGCAACAGAGTAGTTTCCTAAATAAGTTTCCTATTTGCAGTTTAATTTACAGAATAGAAAATAAAGAAACATTTTTAAAAAATAATTTCATTACTCTTCTAATTAAACTTTTAATAAGAAAAAAAAAAATCATTACTTTTTTCAATGGACTATTTTTTACATCGGCTTAATCTTCCTTATAAATGTTCCATAAATGGTTGGTATCTTGACAGATCATATAACCGGCAACTAGATTTAATTGTTGTCCTATTTTACATGTTTTTTTTTTATTTATTACTTTCAATAATGAACCTTTGTAATCGACCAAGAAAAAAAATTAGAAGACAAATATAAACGTGACTTGTGGAATATCTCTGAATACTAAAAAACACAGACAGTTCCTTCTCTTAAAATATCTTACCGAAACTTTATATTTGTTTATAATTTATAAAATTAAATATGTATCTAATTTAATGAGATTGAATCCAATTGATAAGATTGATGATATTAAAAACGACAGAAAAAAGAAAATAGTCTTGAAGTATTTGTTATTACTGGCTCAAGTTTAACATTTCATTAGTTAAATGAAGTATCCTTAAATAATCCGGCTGCTCTTGATACCCTACTTGAACCTCGGCGAAATTACGAACGCTTGTCTTTAAGATGAAATTACGATTTCTTTAGACCTTTGAAATCTAAACTGATTTAGCTTAATGAAGTCTAATATTGCATGGTCCTTAGTGTATTTTCCACCCTCATTGTTTTGCCGAGTTCTCATTGCCAGCCTGACAAACTTGTAACTCCTAGTCTCGTTCAAGCATTGCGCGTTGAATAATTTGTCTTTTGGCTCCTCTTTTTGATGATCGCGTTGGGATTATGATACTTGTTGATATAGATATTGAATATTTCAATGCGGCTGTTGTCTGTCAGAGTACTCCTTCGCGATACAAGTACAGTATAAAACGATAAATAAGAAAATTTTAGGACTTCTTCAAATTGTAACTTTCTTGTACGTTACTTTGTGTCTGCATTGAAAGAAATAGTATATTCTATTCAAGGATTTGCATTGTCCATTATACTATGAATAGGTAGTTTGATGTTATTTAGGTAGGCTTATTTATATATTTATGGAAAACGAAAAAAATAAAATATCTTATTGTTGCGTGAAGGTCCTTAGAATTTTCAATAAAAATCTGCAGAGCTCATGACGTCTTTATTAATTTTATGTTTTAACTTGTATCTGGATCATTTTAATTAATCAAAATCTGATTAAAATTTTAATATTGTTTGTCTTTGCAGTTAATCATTTATTTAATTATATATATTTTTTTAAATATTTGCTGTCCTCAAATGGGACAGGATGCCCTTCCTTTCCCAATGATGTACAAATACAATATTTTGGAAACTTAATTGTGCAATTTATATTAAAATTTATCTCAAGAAAACCGATTAATCATTATAAAGAATAATATTTAATAACCATTGAATAATATTTTGAATTTATTATGTATTGAAAAATGTATTCTGAACCTGTATATTAAGTTCTTTGAGTTATTAAATTTCAATTTCAATTTATTGTGTAGTCAAAAATTTTTATCTGTCTGTTGTTATTATTATGCATAAACTCTAAAGGAGTATGTACTCTCTCTTTTTAGTCGTTTTTTCCCCGAAAAAAATAGACTATTGTAGTGGGTCGAAGATCGGCGGTGAGCGGTGGGACTGCGATTTCTATCCGTTTCATAACCCCTAGAGCACGATTATGGAAAATTTGGAGATGTCTGATATATATTTATATATATATTTTTTTCCCGCTACATTTGAGCACCTCCAGCGGCCCCCTTTGGGTCAAATGAGCTGAAATTCGGTATGTAGGGCTTTCTTCGAGGCAGAACGATACCATTAAAGAATGGGTACATTCCAGTCAAAATTTCGGTATGTTTACCTGAAATTTCGGCGTTTTTTAGTTTTGCGCATCGCTACAGCTCCACAATATTAGTTTATAGGGCTGAAAATTTGTATGTGAATTGAGTTGGTGCCGGGGAAGTATCTTTTGGGGGTCTCGACTTGGTCCCCCTACCTCCCTGGGTTTTCCGATTTTTAAAACATTTGCGCACCTTTAAAGTTGTATTCGAAAGGAAATTTTATTAACTATAAAACAAAAGAAGTTTCATCGAAATCGGACGGCTATTAGCAAAGATATAGCTATTTCAACTGTTTCAATGCCTTATTAGTCGTTTTTCCCCGAAAAAAATGTGTCATTTTCGGTAAATTGTCATTTCATATGTAAATTTTGGTATGTTAGGGGACTGTCTTTTGTGGGAAAATACGACTTTAGTGACGGAGTTCTACTGCTCACGGATTTTTTTTATGAACAACTGCCACTATTTGATTCATGGTCAAATAATGAAAAAATGAAAATTAACTTCTTTTTAAAAACAAAAAAGGTAAATTGTTGATGTTTTATCAGTGAGTTGAGGGACAGCAATAAACCTAGATAGGCAAACTTCAAATGCTTCTTCTGTAAAATCCCACTTTTTCGAATTTGGCACTCTTCCAAATGAGCGATATCTTGTTAAATATGTCAATTCACTTCGTCGCTTCTGTGTCAAATAAAACATAGTTAATGGTTGCTTTTTTATTTTTAGCAATCAAAGTTCACACTTAATTGACATAAATAAATTGAAGATTGAACATCCATAACGGGCTATTTGACGGTTATATAGAAAACAAATTGATTTATACCCGAAAAAGCGAGCTAATTTCCATTGCCAACAACCTAAAAAGAGAGCTAAATTCTATAATAATTAATTATTATAGAATAACTGTTAATAATTGTGCAATTTGTCCTCCTTTTTAGACAATTTGTTGGCGGTGGCAATTAGCTCGCTTTTTCTAGTATAACACAATTGGCACTTAGCCCGTTATTGATGTTCAGTCTTCATTTAATATTCTAGGTTTCGATTATCGAGATTATAAACATTTTTAATTTCTTATTCAATGCCCATAATAATTTTATGTAATAATTTTAAGTCGGATAAGCTCTTCGTAATTTAACGACTTAATGTCTCAACGTAACATTTTTACAATTATATATTGATGGATAAATTAATATTAAAAATGACTTCCGCTTTTGGGATATAATTAAGGAAATCTTTCTAGACTATGACGGCTAAAAGCTAATGGAATTTCATGAGGAAAGTTTATGCTCTTCAAGAAAGAAAAAAGTTTTGACTTTTAAAGCCAGCTATTATATTTGATGGAATTTTTTCTGCAAGTTTTTATTTTATTCTATTAAATACAGGTAGCATTTAATAGTATAAAATAGCTACAGTAATAATAAATAACAGTAATATATTTTATTTATTGTGAAGTATTGTAATTTTTTTTTTCGATTTTTTAAAAGTGTTGTTAATTTTTTTAATTATTCTTGTTAATAATTTTTTTTTGCTCTCATGGCTTTTAAAATCTTTATTATTTTGATCTGCATCTTTACCTATTGGCAAGAACCAGCAGATATGAAAATATTACAAGGTCTGGTGAATGGTTTTGGTTATAAAATACATATAAATATAAAAGTCTTCTTTATTAATATTTATTATTCATACAAAATCTTCCTAATTGATATTAATTACTAGACAAAGGCAAGTTAATAACTATATTTTGAATGAATCCAAGCCATTGAAACATTTTTTTCAAACAGCTCCATGTATATTCTTTGACGTCCTGTTAAAAAATCTTCTCTTTCTTTCCGATCTGTGATTGGCTGAAGTAATCTGTATTCCCCTCTAAATCCGATTAGCTTTTCCAATTGGCTTGATTTGTCACTGTACACGTTTCTCTTGGAGAAAGAAAAGCTTTCTTTTGTGTTGGTATTGTTGGGCCTCTGGTTTGGTTTCAGTTTTTAGACTTTTTATGAATAAACGAATTTCGGAACTCGTCATTTCAAATGTCATGATGGTTAAATATTAAAATTGTTATTCTTTTTTTTTCTTTTAATGTTTAAGGAGAAATTTTATTAATTCTTCTATATCATGTTTTATCCGTCTACGAAATGTATGCCAATGAGAAACAAAAATGGAGCAAATAACAAATGGAATAAAAATATTCGACCGTAAATCTTGCTTTATCGTGCAGTCGGCTTACTGGAATCCAACATCTGGCTGCAAACAATGATATTGAATAGAATTGTTATTATAAAAGAAGAACCGAAATGTTGAAATTAAATATATATATGTATATATATATATATATATATATATATATATATATATATATATATATATATTAATGTTTTATTTGCTGTAATAATTAATCTTGGTCAAAATAAATAAAAATTTGTCTAATGATTGCCAGCGTTTCGATCCACACCGAAGTAATATGGACATTTTTTTCAGGAAGCAACAATCTGATATCCAGAGCTCCATTGTACTTTTTGGAGTTGTGATTTTTTTTTTTTTTATTATTATTTTATCTGACTTTATCTAGAACCACTTTTTTCATTTTTCCGATTAGTCGATTCTTTAAATAGAAAAACAAATGTTTGAACAGTCAATTCAACATCCCCTGTCTTTCTCAGCTTTCATGTTCTGAATGAGGTTTTTCCCAGGATCAATCGAGAGGTTGCACTCTCATTATCGAGGTATAAACCTTGTTCTATATCTTCGCATTCATCCAAAATTCAAAAAATAAAATAATTTTACTTAGTCTGTTCAAACCCTTTAAAAGTAAATTCAATAGAGCGATTTTCTTCGAATTTAAAGTAAGGCACAGTGCTGCGCAAACTTCTCATAATATCAATAGAGTGTGGGGTCGGAGGACCATTAACGAGTACACAGTACAGCGTTGGTTTCCTGACTTGCATCCGAAATAAGTTATAGTCGGAGTAGTCTACCTACTGTTATTTTTATCCATTACGGATTTCTGCCCTACTGACGTTCACTTTGGATAACCTTTTACGAGAGAAATACTTTTAAAGCCTGTGTGATATTGAAAATGTTTTTAGAGGATTCATTTTTTCCAGAGATTCGAATTTCTTTCGTGCTGGAATAAATTGCCTTGTTCTATGTTGGCAAAAGTTTGTAAACTCTGATAGAAATTATTTGGATATGGCATATTTTCAATAAATATCGGAAAAACTCCATTGTTTTTGCGTCTACCCGATAGAACAATCTTATTTGTAATGTTTAATCCGTACTAGTGAATCATCCAGATAAGTTGTTGCGTGTGGTCCCGCCTTACAAAATACTTGATTCTCGGCAGTTTTTTAATTCCTTGTGCAATCATGTTGATTTTAATATTTTGAAGGATGTTCTTTTTACTATTTTTTTACATATTGCATTTTGGAACGACTACTATTTGTTTACTGTTACGGGTTTGGAAAAGGTTTGATTTATAATCTTTGAGAGACAGCCTCAGGACTTTCGATGCCTAACCGAACCCTATCACATTCTCTGTCCGGGGATTGTAGTCAACACGCTGTTTTCAATCGTTGAGCTCACGTTGCTTCAGTGGGTTTTATCCTATAAAATGCTATATTTTGAATAAAACTTTATTTAGACGTATTACAATTATTTAGAACCTTTTCGCGCTAAATATGGAATTGCATTGCTAATTTGCTAGCAAACCTGGCACGAGCTTAGCAGACGACCAAGACAAAAACTATTCCCCATTAGCTATTCGCTCGGTAATCTATGCCCTGGTGCAGGTAGATATCAATAAAAGGAATAATTCAGGATATTGACGTTATTGCCTCTCTCGTTCTAATTTATAGCCTCCGAGATGGCCAAGAATTCCTCTTCCGGATATTTCATCTATAATCGACGGTGCTCTGGGTTCGGAAAAGAAATTTATATGAAAATTAAATTGTACTTGTACTTTGTAGCCGAGCCCCTAAATCTTCGGTAATATTCATGGACTTTAAACCCTCCGGTTTTATAAATTATACAAACATTAGCAGAATTTTTAATGTTCCCTAATTAATGGAACCGCGGCCCTGTGGAAGTTTTTTTTATTTTACAAAGTTTTCCTACAAATTTACCGTTTATCTTCTTCGTATATTTTTTTTTTCCTTAATGATTTAATTTGTTTTTCTGCATTGCTGATGAAAATATTCATCAGTTTCTTATCTAAATAGGTACCTACTTGAATTTTAACAAGGTTGTTTACGAAAAATTAATATAATTATATTTTATTAAAACACCTCTAAGGGGTACACCGCCTCATTGTGTCTCCTGTGGGGTACGATTGATGGTATCGCACATCTTGACTGAGTCTTGGCGTATGAAGCTAAACGGGATGAAGTTTGACTCGGGACTGATATAACAGAGACTTTAAAAACAAAGCATTAAGACTGCAGCAAAATTTCTTTATTAAAATTACTATTTCTTAAACAAGTTAATATTTACACTAAAATTTAAAAATCTTTGCATTTTTAAACTAAATTCATTTTATTGTTATTAAACTTTAATTTTGTAAGTTACCAATGTCTGTAAGCTATTGGTATGTAAGTACAGAGGAATAATAACCCAAGTGGTTTAACAGCCCAAAATTGTTTATATATATATATATATATATATATATATATATATATATATATATATATATATATAATAAAACTAAATAAAAACTATAAAGGATATTAAGTAGTGAAGATACAAACAATTATTGTATATATTGGTCTTTGAGCCCAAATCGGTAGGGAAAGTTGGATGAGTGGACACACCAAATATTTTTATTTTATTGAAAATATACTACATTTTCATTTTCCAACATATTATCTAAATAAAATGTGTAGTTATATATTTTTGAAGCACATTTTTGAAAACAACTGTTTCTCTCTTGCTATAAATATCGCAGGTATTTATATACGTATGTACTACTAAAAAATAAATTAATGTTAAGATGATATTTTTATATAAATAACATTATCATAGTAGGATTAGGCTGCATCCTTAACGATTGGATATTATTTTTTCGAATACCCGCACCCTCTGCCGAAGGAGTTTAAACTCCAGTGGGATGTTCCATTCATGCCGGACGATAGATAACAAAAAGCCGTTGAGCTGACAAGAGCGGTGTTGGGAGCCATCGACTATCGGGGGACGGCAGATGCTCATCAAACTTTTTAGCGGTGGGATCTCCTTATGTAAATTTACATTTCATCAGGGCCCAGCCGCGGCGGCAATCTACAGGCCCTTCAGCCCATCCCGTTCGTCCTTTGTTCGTCTCCCGCTATCCGCTCCATCTCCTACCCTCCAGTCCGCTATTATATTCCGCTTGTAGCAGGAAATGTTCCTTCTATTTGCCAGATACACTGCTTTGTTTATATTTAAACTGTCCTTGGAACAAATGACGGATTTTATTTCGGAGTACTCTATTTCGAAGCGTTTCAAAGATCAGTGGGAACCATATAGTACAGAATAACAGCAATAATAATAGCTATTCTGTACTCTTTTCTTGGGAACCCGACTCAGGCCTAGGGATGATAACAGACCTGCATGTTATTGAAACATGGATGTTTATATTACAACCATCAATGTTTGACTTTGGATAGTTTTGATCACCGATATATTAATTGTATATTCTATTGTCCGAGATTTGAAATAGCAATAATAGTTGATAAATTATCAAATTTATCTGATACCGAAATATTTCAGAGAATAAGAAAATAAAGAAGAAAAACAAATGATATTTTTTATATTTGTTTCTTATCTTTCCATACCAACACTGTGAAAAGAGAGTTTATTTAAACATGAACGTTTTCCATGCCTTAAGACATTTCATTTGCACACGCATATTACAGTTTTGTTTTATTTACACATTATAGGTCTTAATACATATTTCAAAATTTACATTATTTTAACGATCAAAGACTGGACGAAACCGTACCTGGATATCATAGCTTATTCAACATAGATATAATCAAGTTAGATTTACCTTATCCTTTCTCACTTCTGACCAATTCGTGAGAATGCTCTAGATTCAATGAATAAGACTTATAACTGTCGGGATGCGTAAGTCGGGTGAGGTTTCGTTTAGTACAAGGAGGTGATTCTGTTCTCAGTCTTGAAAATGTTGATTAGAACGCCAGTTCAGGTGAATCTAAATTTAATTAATACCAATAAAATAAATCTAAATTTAAAAATAAGAAAATGTATAATAAATGCTAAAATAGAAGCAAGTCATAAACTATTTATTATTAATGCTTAATGGTCTCGAATCACAAGTATTTCTATTTCACACCAGAAAAATATAGGACCTATTATTAAAGATTATTTTGATAAAATCATCAATCAAGTAATACAGCGCATTAATATTCATCCATTTTATTTGGAACTGGAAGAGTTAAATTTAAAAATAACTGGTTTAGGTACCAGTGTTGGGCAAATTTTGACTTGAATGAATGAAATTACTTGATGAAACACTGTAATTGCAATTGTGGTCTACAATTATAATGATAGTGGCTCATCAAGTGCTTTTATTCATGCAACTCCAAATTACAGTAATTGGTAAGAAACCGTAATTGAAATTACATTTTGCCCAACACTGATTAAGTCAGCCGAGAGCGCAATTCTCTGAAAATGATTTTTCGTGATAAGGAATTTGGAAGAGGTCCATACCATAGCATTTTTTTATTTATTTAATGATTTTTAATATTAGATAATTTGTATTTATGTAAATAACATATCAAATAGAGAGAAAAACGAATTTTTATTTTTTTATGAAATTTTTTTCAATTACGAATTAATCATTATTTTTAATTGGGAAAAGTATCGCTCAGAAAGTGATCATTATTTCTAAAGGAATCCATTTTTTATTCGTATGCATAAATTAGGCATAATTTTTAAATTTATTGATAAGTACTAAGGATTATTTCATGATTTGTTGGAAATAATTATTATCGATTTCAAACCATGCAATATTATTTAATTCATAAAAAACGGTTATTTTTACGAATTGAATATTTCACTCCTAAACCCTGGTCTAACAAAGCTATAGAAAGAATTTGATACATATTATAGAATTACCATTTAGAAATGTATGCCAATATAATCCGATGTATTTCTACTAGATATTTATTATTTATGATGGCCTACAACTCTCATTATTACAGAAATATCGTAATATTAATTTAATTCCATAAGCAAAGTTTAAATATTCTATCTGTTAATAATTTGAGGCTCGTAGAAGCTAATATCTTACATCTCTTAGCGGGTTGCAATATCGTTCTGAGCAACTTGTGGTACTCACTTAGGCAATAGCTGAGGTTCGCCATGAATTTCTCATTAAATTTCTTATCAGTATAATATCGATATTTATCGACAGTAACACGATACATCAATATCTTAATAATATGAAAATACACGGATTGAACACTGAAGGAATTTAGTATCTCTCTTAGCGGTTTATTGATAGTTAACTGTTGTTGATTGTTGAAAATTAGAATTTATTTATTCCAATATTTGATTGTTGTGACAATCAATTTATTTATAGCCCAATAGAATTAATGTTTATTTATTCTCTCCAAAATGGTCCAAGATGATACGCCTTGCCCCATATAGGAATTATATAGACCAATAAAAGTTTTAGTATCAAAGCTCGTAATTCTTCGATTATCAGTATCTACCAATAAAAAATTTAATATGTATTTGTTGATTTAAATATATCTTGATTTTAATACTCTATAAATCTTTTTTTTAAAGTTTGATCATTTTATTTTTTATGGATGTCGTTTATAGTTCATAGCTTTTATCGTTGTCATTTTTTGCTATTAGCTATTTTATTTTTATAACATGTTTGAACAAATACTCTCTTAAGACGAATCCAAACATCATACGAAGTAATGTTCCAGTTTTGCGATCAAATAGTTTAACTTCTGATAAACGTGTCTTCAGGCCAAGGCAGGGGCTTCAGATATACTGCATAACCAACTACTCTTGTCTCAAATTACTACTTATTGACATCCTTGAAAATTATTGAGGGGTGAAGTTCACCGAGCAACGAGGTTAGTTGTGAAGGTTAATAAAGCTAAATCTGAAAAATTGTTCTTTGTAAAAGAAATGAAACAAGGACTTTTCGGTTCTTTGATTAGGCTGTAGAAAAAGTTTAATGGATTTGGCAATTAAAGCGAATGAAACTGTTTAGTCCGATGATGAAAATTGTTGTCTACTTCTTAATCTAGACTGTTAATGTTTTTAAATTAAAAATTGTTGTCTACGTTAACGATGTTAAACGGCTTGTTACATAAATGTGGAAGAAATATCATAACCTTGTGGGATGTTTCGGTACAACTTAAGAGTTTAGAAAAGTTTACCAATTTACTGACCTTTGTCCCTGATTGACTCAAGGGAAAATGCGGTGATTGTCAAGATTTGACGAGAAATGCTTTTTCCCGTCCAGTGCTATTTAGAACACATTCGTCATTTTAGGAAGGATGTTTTCTCAATGCATAGCGAAGTCCGCAATTCGCGTAAAATTACTGTTTTATTACTCAGAAGTATAATATATAGAAACTAGGACTCGATACGATTGGTGTGGATGATTTGTAACTATCCCTTTCATTTGCTGTGTCTAAATATGAACTACTCCTAGATAGTAGAAGCATTAATCGTAAAGATGCGTTCACACCTTTGCCAAACCTTGGCAATACAAACGTGAGGGTATAGGAGATAGTTTTTCTTGGCTTGACTGTGATCGTGTCCGATCTTGCGGAAAGCACCACATAAGCACTAATGTTGCATCCACACATTTGCCTATTTATTTGTATTGTTTATTTTATATTTTTAATTGTTTCTTTTTAAAATAAAATAGCTTAAACCGAAATTAACGCCGATAAAAGTCCGAATAGCCTTGTAACCCTCCTTTACACGTTTGCCGTTTGGTTTTGCTTGAGACTTGCTATGGTTTTGCAAAGGTCTGAACGCTTCTAAGGATTGTTTTGATTGCTCTTGATCAGTTTATGAAGTAAAGTTCATTTCTATTAACTAAAAAGTATTTATTTTTTTTTACAAATTTTTGTTACACTTTTTTGTTTTTAGTAATATTTTAGTTACTCTAATATTCTTTTACGTAATAAGTTTTCATTTCTTGTATATTTTTTTTTCTCTGAATCAGATGAAAATAGTGGAGAGGAAAAAAAACGGTCCTTATGTGTTCCTTTGCTATTTTCAGCTTCAGTATTTATTAATTTAAAAAATATATATATTTTATACCTATATTTTGTTTTAGCAAATGTATTTAAATTATCATAAATAGCAATGACTTGTATAGCAATGTAGTAAGTATCATTACACATCTTTTCGTAACATTTGAGAAATTATCATGTTATTCAAATTATTTGAAAATAAAACAATTATTTTGAATTTTCTTACTTATAAATCATACGATATTTTATCGATTTATGTTCAGTAGTTTTACAATATTTTATCAATTAATATTTATATCAATATTTTGCAACGAGGTCCTGAACTTAGAACACGTTATCTTAATTTAAAAAAAAAAAATATAACTTAGGGAAGAGGTGCCATATTTCGTATGGATTTAAAGTTTCTTCCAGATTTAATCCGATCATGAAAAATGGTTTTGAGCTGAGAAACCATCGCGGCTAGAGATTTGCCTACTATTAAATACAACCGTTAAATAAATAATCCTCAACTTTCTAAATAAACTGTAAGATACAGCGAAAGCATTAATATTCATTATTCATTATTAAAGACTTCATCGCTGGTTTTATAGTTCTACTTTCTATTTTATTATTCAAGTTTTGCGAAACCTTCCAATTTGGCCAATCCGGCTTGGCCAAATATTCGGGAATATGTTGAAAATAAAAGGAAATTGAAGAAGAATCCCATTGATTTGGTTCTATCCCCTCAGCACGCTGAACAATAATAAGTGAAAAATTCCAGGACTTTTCCGACGGAATGGAGTTGATCAAGAACTATTTGCCCTGAGGGTCGGAGAAAATATTTAATACCGTATATACAGGACCGTACTAGTGCTATTGGAATCTGGAGGATTTAACTCGGTCAATATGTTTGCTTTACGTTATTGTTATTAGCACTCATTTGAATAATTTGGGATTTTATAAATTTTTGTCTAGGTGCGATTTATGAGTTCTTTTAAAGTTTTAAAATTTTTTTTTCTTTTCTTAGTGGAACATGATTTTATTTGATATGAAATATATTACATTTCGTGCTTTTATCGTTCTTCAAAATTTGGGAGATTTGCTAGTAATTTTCTTATCACTTCAGAAAACACCATGATTTCATTTTTTAATTTTTTATTAATATTAATTACATCTCGGACACTGCTGTAAAAATATCCCATCGTAATTTTTACTAGAAAGGAAGAGAAATCAAAATTATCCAGTTTTCAAAAGTAAGGGAATGGGTTTGTGTTACATAGTGAGCATAGTTGAATGGGGGAGTGAGGTTTAGGAAATATTACAAGGAAATAATTACAAATAATTGAAATATCTTTAGTTTCAATAATTTTTAGTTAAATTTTATTATCTTTTATTAAAATAAATAACTTTTCAAGACAACTCTTCAAACTAGTAAACGGCAACATCAGATAAAACAACATGTAAACAAGGGATATTATACAACTCTCACTGGTGCATTTACTTTGAGTGAGAGAGTTTAAATTAAGGGAGTGAGTGTGGTGTGAGGGAATGAGGTTTTTGTGCTTATTCATTGTTAACTGGTTAGGCCTTAACTTTAGAGTCTCCTTTTTTACAGCACAACAAATCTCATAAAACTTGAAGAACTTAAATTCATGAAATATTTAACTTACTTTCTATGAGCAGGGGAGAGAGTGAGGATCGCCAATAACAAACTAATAACTCTTAGAATAACTCTTTTTAACATGTCACAGCTTGTTAATGGAGGCTTCTCTCAACATCGGTTACAATTTGGTTCGGAAGGAACTGGTTAGGCTTGCCAACTGTCTTTCTCAGCTATAGAAATCTGTGAGCTTAATTGGCGTCCTTTTTTGAAAAAAAAATTTAGGGAGTGAGGTACATGGCCCAGGGACAATAATTTAACTAATTGTCGACGTAATTATTCTATAAAGATTTTTTTTTTTTAATGAAAATACTGAGCTTGTTTGTACAACTATTTCAAAATCAATAGAAAATTTCTGCCAGGTGCATAAAAAAATCCTGGTTTCTTGATGGAACTGTGATTTCTATATTTTCGAAGAATGACTCATATACCTCAAACGCAATTGTGTCAGCGATTATTAACTGAGGTTTGGAGTTACAAAAGGGGATGAATCCAAATTTGAAGATTTTTCAGGAAATCCAAAACTATGCATAATTCAGAAATGTATCCTTTTTTGAAACTCTACCCAAACTTGGAACGTAAAATTAAGCATGCACCTAACTTAGTTTGAGCGCTAAACTGTGTTGAAAACATAAAAAATTACAGCAATTGGATTTTTTCCCTTTTGCATCCCCACGCCTCA
Source organism: Rhaphigaster nebulosa (assembly GCA_948150685.1). Lineage (NCBI taxonomy): Eukaryota > Metazoa > Arthropoda > Insecta > Hemiptera > Pentatomidae > Rhaphigaster > Rhaphigaster nebulosa. The sequence continues at coordinate 86,549,976 of OX411311.1, read as the reverse complement.
TTTGTAAGTTTGACTGTCTTAGATCTCTTTGGAATTAGGGTCTGTGCAAATTTTTAAAGTGATTTTCAAGTTGTTTATAGACAAAAAAAATTAATTATTTACTCATTGGTATTTTTTAAATTTTCTATTCAGTGCAGATTATACTATGAATATATCATGAATTATCTATAAGGTGTAGATTTAAAACTAGATTAAAAAGGATAAAATAAAATGAATGGTTTTAGGATTTAACTGGAACAACGTTTTTGAAAATTCAAAACACATTGAATTTTTATCCTATTATAGCTTACTAGTATACCCGAGCGAGAACTCTCGCATTAGATATCTTGATGAATTCGAAATATAAGCGATTTTAGGGAAACATATTTATTCGTATTAATAATGTAATATTATCAACAAATTTATTTAACACACACATTTGGTGAAGCTTTATAATATTTTATAATGACCATGTTAATGTAATAGTTAATACTTAATAAGTAATTAGCTTGACCTACTGTAAAGTACCTCCTCAGTTTAAAAGTTAAGCAATAAGACTCAGCTATATCACTTTCTGTTTTTAGTATTCTATCATTCATGGAAACCTAAAAACAATATTTTAACAGAATAATTTAAAACTAATTAAAAAGTGTTTGTATACACTCAGCTTGCTTTTACATGTATATAGTTGCCATGACAACGGCACGTATGCAAGATGGCATAGGACCCGTGCGGATATATAACGTGCCTTATCTCAAAAACAGTAGATTTTTGGGCCTTAAAACGCTAGACCAATACGCTCCATAGGAGCGTATATGATCTTGATGCCCGCGTCAAAATCTTTAAAACCCAACTTATCCCGTCTCGATCCGCCGACTCTCAGTGGTCAAAGTTTTGAAACCTTCCAGTTTTTTCGTCACTTTTATTTAAGCCCTTGTAAGATTTTAAGAAAAAAAATCAGAATTCGTCACCTCTCCGTGAAATTCCCTTTCTTTTGATACCTCACTCGTCAAAATCCATCGCTCCTGAGTGCCGGAAAAGGGATCTATACTACCGTAATAATATATAGTAGTGATAAATATCCTTTTTCCGACTAGTGTACGTGTTGCAAGGCAAGTTGCACTAAAGTATTGACTTTAGCTTAACAGTCACCTACTGCCCTACCTGAAACCACGAAACACTGGCTTAAGGATTAAGTTACTCTCTGCCATTACGAGTAGGTGACTAAGTAATCTCTTTTAAGCGGGTTGAAGTCCGTAGTGGACTTCAATACTAAGTCCTTTGAAAGCACTGAACTCCCTCCGGCATGAAAAATCCCCGGAAGCTGCAATTGGAACTCAGTCGCTAAAAATGGCAACGTTTATTGAAAAAAGAAAAGAAAATACTGCAATAAATTTTTTTTTTTGTTAAATGATTCTACAAAAAAATATTAGTTTATTAAAACCTTTCTGGGTTGGATTAGTTATTCCTCCTTATATTTATATAATAAGTTTTCGTTTTATTTTAATTATTTATAGTTTCAAATTATAGAAAATTTCAATATATTTCATTATTATATCATATTTATTGGGTAATTTTTGTCCATTGATTATTTAGGGATTGATAAATGCAAACTTTTCTGTTTGATATAATCCATTTAAACCTTGGTAAGTACCAACATGTATTTGATTTCTTGTCTTAATTAAATTCATAATTTATAAATGTTTTATAATACTGATTTATATTTATCTAATTTAATATATATATTAATACCAAACTATATTTTGAATTGCTTATTTTTGAATTTTTTGTGTATGTTTTAGAACTGAGGATGAATGTATTACATTCGAAACTAGTTTTCAATAAAACAAATTTATAAAAGTGGCAAATAATTTATCAATCCCTAATTAGATTGATCCTTCTATACCATCATGAGAATGTCAACTGATTATTAATAGAAGTGGCAAATAATTTATCAATCCCTAATTAGATTGATCCTTCTATATCATCATGCGGATGTCAACTGAAAAAGTATTAAATTCCTATGTGTTCCTTATGTAATAGTAGACGGGATTCCGCCTACGCTTAATACTATATATATATATATATATATATATATATATATATATATATATATATATATATAGTTATTGCTCATTGGAAGTTAATAAAATTTCATGAATAACATCTGATTTCATTTTCGTTAAAATATTTGATACTTTTCTTCTAATTTCATTATGCATTATACCAATTTTTAATAGTCACAAATAGCCTGTATTATCTGGGAACGCAATAAATTAAACCTATCTGAGTCGTTTAAATGTTTAGAATTATTACAATTTGAAGAGGAACTACTACGCGCGACTGGCCCAAGGGACCGAGTGCAATATTAAGGGCCTATGTTTAGGGCTTTTGTTTCAGCGGATTCAGGCGAACAAAGGGCTATTTAAATTTTAACCCCGGGAAGGGAGACCAAGGGTGAAAAAGGTGGACTATCATTATTACCCAGATCTTCAATGCCCTAACGTTTAGATTCTCTCTGCTAATTTTAAGATCTTATCCGTCTTCACAAGATATCCTGGTAATAAGTTTATTTTTAAAAGTTGAAATATTCTCTTGCATATTTTTTTTTCTAATGAATCGCGTATTATTTTCCGTTTCCAATTTTTTAGAGTGCTATAGTAACCTATAAAACTATTTAAAATATTAAGATGATCACGGAAAAACTTAAATTCATTGATCGAATTTAAATAATACTTCTTCACTAAACACCTGCAAAATGCTATAAATTTCCTTCTTCTTGAAGATTCTGTAGGAAAATCAGGTCAGTGCTGAGGTTGGAGGACTGCTCTTTATATTTTACTCCTCAGATTTGCTGGTTCTTTGAAACTTACTTCAAGGAAAAACCTTGACCTTAATGCATTTTCACAAATGAGTGCAACTTTATTCCTCAGGCTAACTAATGATTAACGGTGGCTTTGATGAACACGATCTCTTCTCGATGAACATGATCTCTTCTCTCTCTCCCCTCCCTCCACACGTAGTGTGTGAATATTTATGCCATTACAGATTTTGGATATTTTCTTTGCATCATTATTACAGTATTCATTCTATGGATAGTTCATAAAGATGAAATGACGAGCACACAATTTATTCGCAAAAAGTTAAAAATATACTGACCAAAAATCTATATGAATAAATAATAGAAGCATAAAAGAGTATATGAATGATGAATAGATTAAAAATAAAATACATGGGCACATTTCAGGTCAATGGATGTTTAATTACATTAAAACACTTATATACTGTATTTTCTTGTTTTTTATTATAATAATAATAAAAGATTTAGCGAACACGAAGGTCCTATACTACTAATCGCTGTTTACAAACTTCCGTCCACTAACAACCGGCTAAACCCAAATCCGTAAGAGCACCCTTAACGAAATCCTCTCAACTACATTTCGGTCTATCCCTCGGACGTTTACTAGTCGGCTCCAGTGCTTATAAACTTTTTAGGAATTCATTTGTTACTACGCCCAACAACTTTACAGGGCCATATCAACCGCTATCACCACTATTATATTAACAGGATAATATGGATGATATTAACAGGACTACTATTTCGCTTTGTGTAACCTCCTAAATATTATCCTTTTTCGGACCAAATATTCTGCGCAATACTTATTCTCGAAGACCTTAAGGCGTTGTTCTTCCTTTAAAGTTAGCGGTCATGTTTCACACCCGTACAGAACAGTAGGAATGATAACAGTCTGTAAATTCTAACCTTTAATTTTCTAGACAAAAGTCGCGATGTAAGTACTGTGGAGATCAAAAACATACAAGCATTCTCTGCCTTTAACTGTGTCTTTATTTCCTCTTGAATTTCGTTTTTTCTAGATACCAAAGACCCCGAATTCTTAAATTTCTCTATGTGCTTAAACATTTTCCCTCCTATATCTATACCAACAAAATCGCCGCAGTTTCTGCTGCTAACCATGTATTTCATCTTTTCCGCATTTCTTTCGAGCCCTACTTCTTTTTTGGCTTTCATCAACTTTGTTGTATTTAGTTTTATAGTTTCCACGTCTTTAGTTTACTGTACCAAATCATCTGCAAACCCAAACAGGGATATTTTACAATCCAGATTTAAATCTTTTTCGGTACGTATTACCTTTCTAATGTCATATTCAAGTGCTTAATCGAATATGACAGGTGAAAGGGAATAACCTTGTTTTAAATCCGAGCAAACCTCAAACTTCTCCGAAATTAATTACTAATTCTAACTTTATTGAATGTTTCGTTCATACATATCCCTAACCTCTTCGGTATTCTCTGCTTCTGAAAGCTGCCAAACTGGTAATACAAAATGTGAAATTACAACACTACCATGTATTAAAAAGTTGTGTACAGTGGGTGACACCCATATATCTATACTCGTACTATTTGTTGATTGTAATAATACTTCCAAGTTCAACGTAGGATCAACGAGCTTTGGTGCCAGTAAGGTTTTAATATACTTTTTTAAATTTAATGCTGGTCGCTCTTGGCTTTGCCCTCAGTTCGTTTTGCTTTCTAACATTTAACGGGCCAATGGTTTTCGATATCGGAAACCTTCAACAGTAATTCCCCTCGGTGTCTATACATTCCCTTTGATAAACCCTTTTATTTTTACTTCATTGGTTTTCAGTTGTTCAGTCTAGTGTTAAGATTGCTGGAACTACATCGATGTTTCTTTAACGTGGTTTAACGGTTATATTCCTTGTCCTTTCTGTTTAAACGTTCGAAGAACTCTTGATTCCAGTATTATCCTGTTTAAAAAGGGATCTTTTAAAGCGTAAAATCAGAATTTAATTTGCTGGTCATCTTAAGTGGGCGAGATGCAGAGCAATTAGATCAAGTACTATTTTAACCAGATTATTTTATTTTTGTTAATATTAATCAAACTACTTACAATAAATATAGTAAGAGAAAGAGAGGACTCAACTCTCTCTTTGAATTTGTCATCTAATTATTGCTGTTCCAATAGAAAACTGTATTAAATTTCTAATTTTTTAAAAAATAAATCATGGCGTCTCAAGTCGACTAAAGTAGTTCAGAAGTAAACGTGCTTATTGAAAATATTTAATTTTATCAAACATTATTCCAAACGGATTATTTCAATGATCCTGATTTAATCGAACTAGTTAAGATAGTTATTACTAGTTAAGATACAGAAAGAAAGAGAAGTTAGAGGACGGGCAGAGAGTAGCGTTTTTTGTAAATATTAAAAAAAAATCTGTCTTAGCATCTCAAAAAAAAAAAATACAAAGAAACCATATGAGTATATACTAAGATGATAATTTGAAGCCTTCGTACTTCTTAGCATCTATCACGGAATCCTATAGATATTGAATGATTAAGAACTGTAGTATTGAACAGAGAAATTTTCTTTATTTTTTAATGTTGCGCTGTGGCCATTTTTTCCATACCATCCGTTCACATGTTGGAAACAGGTCATCCTTCAGTGGAAGGCGTGTCATAAGTAATTCACTGTGTAAATGCGGTCATTGTTTATGTTAGCTGGATAACAGGCGTCTTGTGAGGACTTGAAGATGATGTGCTTTGTCATTGTTTAGAATTATAATAACAAAGCAAACAAAGTAAACACAAAAATACAAACAAAGGTTTTAAACAAAAAATCATTAGTACAAATAATCAATGGCAAAATATATAATTTTAATCTCTTGGGATAATACTTAATCTGTCAGTTAATTAAACATTTATAAAAGATAAGATATTCACATCTAACATATACGAATAATTTAAGATGCATTTCTGTGGGTGCTGCTAAGATTTTATATAAATAATTTGGGCTATTGTCATTTAATTTGAGTATACAACGGGCTCTGTTATTCGCTGTGTTATTGTTTGTATCAAATGTATATTATTTAAACCATTCTTTTAGTTGTGCCAGTGTATTTTTTGAGAATAGTTCTTTAATATTTATAATTTATAAACTTGATGTTATATTATGAATTTTAATTAGGTACCTCATTTTCGAGTTTTAAAATCTGTATGACTGCGTCAAAAAGGTTATTTTTTTACAATTTTCAAATAAAATTAATTCAAATTTTATTTTGAAGAAATTTGTATTTTTTTTTTATTTATTACCTTTCCCCTAAGAGTCATTGGCAAAAATAAAATTTATCTTCTACTGTAATAACTGATTTTTTTTTTTTTCAAAAACATCAACAGATTCACAACAGTGCCTTCAAGACTGCTTTTCATATCCTAATTTTTACGGATTACGGATAATTTCGGGCATCCCAAAAATACATGCTTAACAGTTTTGACGAGCCGAAAGGTTTTACAAGTTGGCGTCTCAAAACCTATCAGAAGGCAGCCGTGAGGAAAGTCATAGCGCCCTATGCGAAGTTTATATGCAATGACTTCTTCTTTTCTGGAAGTGTGAGGGCTTATCTTCCGTTTAATGGATGTTAGTTTAATTCTTCGCTTCGATTCACTTAAACTCCACTTTTTTTATTTTTAGAAAGTATTTGCTCAATCACAAGTTTTGTCTAATCATCTTTGGTTATAGTAAAGAAGTTCATAATATTTCCTTCTTTTTTACTAGTTATTTGAGCAGCCTGGTCGGCTATCGTATGCTAATAGAACAAACAACACAAAACAATACTACTGTACACTATACTACTGTCACTCAATACTACTGTCAACAAACAACACAAAACAATACTACTGTCTTGATATAGCCTCCACCATGAATTTCGAATTTCTCTGAAAAATGAATGATTTGACTTAGGATTTTCGATAGTAGTAAATGCGGACATAGAATCCGTCACTAAGTCTAAATCAGAACTGGTAATATTTTTACTCATGTTTGAAGCCTCTCTAATGGCAACTGTCTCAGCAGAAAATATCGAACGCATAGAAGTACCGCGTTATTATAAAATAAAATAGTTTTATTTTAATATTGCACATTTTTGTTTCTATCCTCGACACCATTAATTAGCCTTTTAAGAAAGATTTGTTTATTAAAAGACAATACTAGGGAACTCAGCATTAGAGTAGGAATTTCCAATTTATATTATGTATACCTTACTATTGAGAAGATGAAAGATCCTCCATTTCTATAAAATGACAAAGAAGCAGTTGAATTTTTAAAAATATAAAATAAGTTTATTAATTCTGATGTAAAGAATTATTGAGAGATTTATATCATAAATATAATTTAATCAAGTTCTGATGTTGTACTTGAGAAGTTAGCATCGTGATAAAAATATAACAAATATTACACACTTTTGTTTTAAACCTGAATAATAATAATATTAGACATCTGATTATAAAAAGACAATAAATAAATATTGAATATACAAATAGTACCACCGATCTCAAAATTAAAAAAAAAAAAAATTTCCAATCATACATTAAATATATGTTTCTTTTTATTATGTGCCTTCTTAAATCTTTTAATTACATTTTTTTATTTAACACCTTTTAAGGAATTATTTACAAATGTATAAATTACATAAACATTCTTTTGTAACAATTATAATCATTATGCCTAATGCAATTATAGATTTTTTAAATGATGTTTTACTAATGTAAATTTATTTTTTTCTATTTCAGGTACAGTAATCTATTAAAGTCCTTCTACTCCGAATTACTGAGTGAGTCTTTGCTATTTATTGTTACATCATATAAATAAAGTAATATATGTAAATTGTGATCTGTCCGTTAGGTTTTTTTTTGTTTCATTATCACCAGAAAACGGCTATGCTGATTTCGATTAAACTTTTTTTTCGTAATTATACAGAGCCGTTAAAAGGCTTTAACCTGTATCAATCTGCCATCCACCTTAACCCCACCTAATAAATTTAAGTTTAAAAAATAAATTATAAACTATTATTATTTATTATTATAAACTATTATAAACTATTAAAAAATAGTTTTAAAATAATATAGTCAATTTAAAAGAAAACATAAATGTGAAAAAAGTACAATCATTTGGAGAATTGAAAAACTGTCTTAATTTTAATGCTACGACATTAATAATATTAGTGGAAATTGTTTAATAAGAAATTTATAATTAAATAAAATGGTATATTTATACAAAAAAATAATTGTAATTCGAAAATTATATACTGTTGTAAAGTTATACGTCGTCACAATCAATGCATTTTATCAACTGACGGTAATTACACGTAGGTAGGTGCAACTTATAAATCTCATTTCTGATTTCCTATCCTTTGTTATATTTATCTATTGATCTATTCACTAAGTGAACAACTAATTTGATTCCTAAGAGGTTTGTTGATTACCTCTTTCGCTAAGCGCTCAAGTAATAGTGGTTTCGTTAAGGCAAACCCCAAGTGTTACAATAAGTTTTTTCTTTGAACGGGTTTACTCCAATACGTAATTTTGTACAATACACCTGTATTGACACCAGCCTGATCCAGCAAACCATTTAATTTGATATCAAAATCACACGTTGATCTTCGATACTCGACAGTACCATCCGCTGTTTGGTTTAAAACTGCGGCTGGTAGTTACAACCTTCCTAAGCTTGCAAAAGCCTATCATCGGAGATTATGTACTATATATAGCTAAGACACACGTAGAGCTTCAGAAGCCCCACTTAGTTGGTAAGACTTTTTAGGCTTAAGTATAATGTAGAATCAAGTAAGTTAACTTAATCTTTACGTTTAGTGCAGAGCTGAGCCTGTCATGATGCTTCTGCTGCTCCAGGGAACGGGCAACCAACTAAGTTTATCCGGAGACACCCGGGTAAATCTTAACTTAAAGCTCCTTTATTTACGAATTTTTAAAGTACAGCATACTCATGCTTCCATTAATATATTTCGAAATTTTTGCAATTATTATACTTCCAAAATGGTAACTATAATTATTTTCCAAATTAATACATTAGTTAACGTTTCTTGGTATTGATCCCCATCTTCAGAAATAAGATTAATATTGTTTTTTATATATTGCATTAAACAATTGCTTTAAAAAAAAATTCATCACATGACAATTAATTTATAAAACAATATAATAATTTAGTTCTAATTACCTAAAATTGATTTATGTACAAGGACATATAATTCTTCATCATGTCATAATATTAAATTTCAATTAAAATTACGTTAATTACAATATTTGTTAAAACTATAGCACTCCTTCGTCATCAACTGCAGTTTAGGACATCTTAAGTCTTCTGATTTGTTCTTTGATCCTATTTATCAATTGGCTATTTATGTCACACTTCCTATTATTATTGCCTTCATGTTTACTTTATATTGTTTTAATATGTGATTACGTGTTATCTATCTTGTTAGTTTATTTCCTGCAGTTAATTTGTTTTTATTCTATTTACAATATTTGCCTAATAGCTATAAAGGTTCTTTGTATCAGTTTTGTAATTTACCTCTTTTTCTACATTTTTAGTATCATTTGGGCCTATAAAATCAAATTTATGCTATTGCGTTATACTGCGACATGCTAATGCTGTAATATTAGTGTTTTTTATAATTAGACATAGGCTGGTTAACTTTAGTTTTGAGATTTTTAGATATTTACTATTATTATTTCTTGGCGCTACAACCCGGTTACAGGTCTTGGTCTCCTCCAACCGTTCCTCCAATGATCACGGTCTTGTGCCGAGGGCTTCCAAGGACGTTGTAAGCATCCCCTGCCACACCATCTGACCATCTCTGCTTTGATCTCCCTCTCCTCTTTATCCCGTGGATTGGCCGTGTCCAGCAGTAGTTTGGGCATTTCTTCTTCCGCCATACAGCGGCGATATGCACTGTATATTTTAAGCGCCTCAACCTTATTGCTCTGACAACTTCTGTATCTCCATAAGCGATGTATAGCTTCTGGTTCGTGCGTCGCTTCCTATGTTCTTCAACCTTAACACCTCCAAAGATACTGCGGAGTACTTTTCTTTCAAAAATGAGGAGCTCCTTTTCGGCGTCCTTAGATGTTGTCCAACTCTCCAATCCATTAAGAAGTATGGAGCACACGAAGGTTTTATAGAGGTGGAGCTTGGTCTGTCTTGAAAGGATACATTTGTCCAGCCCAAAGTAGCATTTTTCGGCTGCGGTGATCCTCTTTCTTATCTCAGTATCAGGGTTATTATCCTGGATATCCACAGATCCCAGGTAAGTAAACTCCAATACTTTTTCAAAGTTACGAGTTCCAATAGCAACCGTCTCATCAGTCTTTTCTGTTACTTTCTGTTGCTTACTGGGCCCGCCAGTGCCAGAATAGTCTGAGGCACGGCCTGAAGAGAGCGTCCCACAATGTCTACATTATCATCATAGGCCAACAATTGGACAAGCCTGGTAAATATGTTTCCTTGTCTTATATCTCATCCATGTCTTGTATCTCATCCGCGTCTCTTATAGCCTTCTCAAGTGCCAGATCAAACAAAGTATGCAGGCCAGTGCATCCCCTTGCCTTAGTCCTGTTCTGCACCAAATTCGTCGAATCTTTCACCATTTATCCTTACACCATACATCTCACATCCTTCATAGTAAGCTTATACGCTTGATAAAGCTTTATCAAGCTTTGATAAAGCTATGAAAGCTTTATCAAGCGTATAAGTTTCTTAGGTATATTAAATTATCTGAGGGCACTGTACAGCTCTTCACGTTTTATACTATCATTCACTGATTTAAAATCTATTAAAAGATGGTGAGTTTTGGTTTTATATTCGCGACCTTTTTCAAGAATGGTCCGCAGACAGAAGATCTGGTCCGATGTGCATTTTCCTTTCCTAAATCCACTCTGGTAGGAACCGAGTTCACGCTCGGCTTATGGTAAGTGACGTGTGAATAAAATGTGTAACAGTATCTTGCAGGCATAGGAAAGTAGCGAGATACCTCGATAATTGCTGCATACAAATCTATCACCCCTAGTGGGAATCATCTCATCTGTCCATATTAGAAGGAGGAGGTCTTGTCGTGCTTTGACAAGCGAACTTCCACCACATTATAGGAGATCAGCAGGGAGTGCATCAGCACTAGAAGCCAAATTATTCTTGAGGCTACTAATGGCATCAGTAACCTTATCCTCATCAGGGCACTCGAGGTTCAACTCTTGTTCTTCCAGCTGCTTTCTGTTGATTTCTTCTTCTTCTTCTTCTTCTTCTTGGGTCCTTACTTTTTCACCAACACCTTTGTTTTTATAGTTGAGAAGGTTGTTGAAGTAATTCCTCCATTTCGCAAGAACTTCAGATGTCAGTCACCAAGTTACCCTCCTTATCCTTACAAAATTTTAATTTACTTGTGTAGAGACCATTCTTTTTCTTTATTGACAAATAGGAATATTTTAGATGTTTCCCCAATATAAATTTTCTCACAATGTGGACAGTCTAATCTTTATATTGTATTTTGTTTGTCGAGAATATTAATTTTATATTTCATATTTGATGTATGATTAAGAGGTTTATTTTGATTATATAGACCAAATTTTACGCCATTATGGTCATATAATTTAAATATGTTATGTATGTTTAGGATTTTTGAAAACATGTTTTTTCTTCTTGTTTTTTGATTTGTTTAGTGTTGTTTTTACTACTATCATTGTTTTTATCAATAGTCATCTTTTTTCTTTTAATAACTTCAGTGATGAATTTTCGAGTAGGTTTTATCCTTAGATGAATGTTTTTTAGATAATTATTATTTACTTTATTATTTCTTGAGTCTAATTTCACATTAATTTGGTTGTACCATATTTTTTTAATAATCTTTTTAGGGTAAAAGTTTTCTATTAAGCTTTAACAAATATAGTAAATTAGAATAAGTTTTAAGTGAAATTAATATTTTGACATGAGGAAGAATTATATATCCTTGCACATAAATCAATTTTAGGTAATTAAAATTAGATTATTATATTGTATAATAAATTAATTGTCATGTGGTAAAAATATTTTTAAAGCAATTGTTTAATGCAATATATATTAATTTTAGTTCTAAAGATGGAGATCAATGCACCGAAACGTTAACTTAGGTATTAACTTGGAAAATTAAGTTACCATTTTGGATATATAATAATCGCCAAAATGTCCATATAGTTGGACTACTTCCTACAAAATTTGATAAACATTAAAAATGAATACATTATTTTTTAGTATTTAAAATAAAAAAAATCAATATTCTACTAAATAAAATATATTAATTCAAAATCAAAGCGTTTTAAATGATAAAGCCCTCCTTGCGTTTGTTGTGTAACGTTTTGAACCATGCTCATTTTTATACATATTATTCCGTTACGAAGAATGGATAACCATCTAGTTAATTCATAATTCTTGTAGTTGTAATTGTAAGAATGCATACACCTACCAAATTTTATTATGCTATCTCTATGCATAAAGCCTTTTAAGTAAATTTTATTGTTTAAAATACGGCCTGTTAAGGGGAATTCCCATTTTAGTTTTAAAATAATTGGTTTTAAAATACAAGGCTAAGTTTTAATAACAATATCCACATTAAACGCCATTGTGAAATATGGCCCTACACGCATTCTCCTATTTTGTACATTTAACATTTTTCATTCTTTAAAAAAAAAAATTCGTATTTATGTTACAAAAATGTGAATTTTTAAACATTTTAAGGTCGGTTTGGTAAATTCAAGTAACGTACCAGATGAACGCTTTTGTAATTCTGAAAGTAATTACACTAAATTTAGCTTTCTAAAGAAAATGGCTATGGAGTTCTGAGCTTTTTGATGTTTAAAAACATGTAAAAATCGTCGATTTTTTTTATTAATATATAGCTCAAAAACAAAAACTGGAAGCAATATTTAACTTTGAGTTTTTGTCTATATTTATGCATAAACATAAATACCAAGTTGCACTAATTTTGAAGAACTTTGAATCTAAAATTATTGGTTGATTTGGTGTGGAATGGTCCCTCAATGGTCTTAAATATTATACAAGACTCAGTTTATTACAGTTTATGAATTACCATTTTACTATTTACTGGCAATACCAGTCATTTTTTTCAAAAATTCATAATTTTTGTTAAGTACTGCTCTTTCCAAGAATGTTTGTACGAATGTAAAAGGAATAAGGATTTTGATGGAGGTGGAGGTTTGTATTTTCTATAATTGCGAACTTAACAAATCGTTTTAATTTTTTATTATTTCTCTTTCTTTTTTTTTCTTTTACACTTTTTACACTGTATTACAAGTGAGATGTTTTTTTAATTCCGGTTCTTAGTCGACTACAGTTTTTTATCTTCTGTAATAAATCTTTCCTCCTAGCAATAATGTAATTAGTGTAACATATTTACTATGTGGTAGCAATCATTTTGAGATCAGTTCTTGTAAATTTCTTGAATGGATTCCACATAGTTTCTGTAACAAACTACGATACACGGTCTAATAATATTTTTAATAATAATGGAATAATTAACAATTCATATTTACAGGATTCTTAGAAAAATGAATCATAACACCACGTGAGGATCCTCATTATGCCATTAACCAGAGTCCAGGCAACCACGAATCCTCCTACATTCTTCAAGATGCTATGCACCATTTTTATCCTAAAATAAAACAATGTAAATAATATGTTATGTTGTATATTTTTATTGTATCTTTCGCTCTCATAAAAAAAAAAAAAAAAAAAAAAAAACCTGTACCACTACAACACATGAAGGGATGAAGGGTCTTGGGTTCAGTACTAGGTAAGGACCGTACTGTTTCTAAGTCAACGGTTGTGCAAGGAGGTGATTAGGCCGAGATCACGCTCAACCGCCACGTTTTTCCCCCAATTTATACAAGCTGGGTCTCCCAGGAGGGTCTCCCGATCCCTCAGGTTCGATCCGCGGCCGATAACAGAATAAATAATTATCTGTCTCAGCCGGTCTCGAATCCAAAGAAAAAGAGAAACTTTTTTTTGGTGACTTGGATTTTGGAAGTATTGTATTTTAGCTATATTTGGGGCGACGAATATAAATATTATTATTATTTTTTTTTTCTATCAGCTCTAATTTTGTGATAAGTGTGAAAAAGGAAGTAAAACCGCCTGCCTAAGGTGACAGTGATTATTAGCGAATGTCAACAATTACTCAACGTTTCAACCAGAATAGGTTAAATGACCTGGTTAGAGATCTGAACCTATCCAAAGAAGCTCCTGAATTACTGGATTCCAGTTTGAACGACAAACATTTACTTTTTACTGGGTCTGCTACCATTCTTATCTCAAGAAGAAAATCTTGTATTTTGTAACGATATTAGACGACCTCTAGAAAAAATTAGTCTTCCTGAATATTTTCCAGATGATTGGCGACTATTTATTGATAGCTTGAAATGTGTTCTTCTACACAATGGAAACAAATATGGTTCAATACCAATTGCTCACTCAACGACAATGAAAGAAACATATAGCACAATAGCTTTGGTCTTGGAGAAGATGAAGTGTCGTGAACATCAATGGGTGGTTTGTGTGGACTTGAAAATGGTAAACTTTCTCTTCGGACAGCAAAGTTGCCACATCAAATATCCTTGTTTCTTGTGCCTCTGGAATAACAGAGATAAAATACAACACTGGGTTGGACTAGAGTGGCAAAAATAAGAAAATTCATTAAGGACCTAAGCCTTCGTAAATTCCATGAATGAGGCTAAACGAAAATCCTGGAATTCATTTGTTGCAGTTGTCGGAAATTTTCCGAGCCAACGAAAAGCAGAAAACCATGTTGGTCATTGCTATCACGGTTCCATGGAAAAGTATGGCAAACGAATCGTAAGAATTTTAAATCCCTTGGGCGCAACATGAGCATTAAGGTGCACTATTTACACAGCCACCTGGGCCGTTTTCCTGAACATTTAGGAGACAGCAATGAGGAGCTTGGTGAAAGGTAGACCACAACTAATGTTGGCCTGTGTAATGTAAGATCCATCCTGGATTTTTGGTAAGAGCATAGGCTGGAGTATAGACCCAGTCCCTTAGTTAATTCTAAAGGTAAAAAAAATAACAGAATCTATTTGCTATTGGGTGTATCGCAAAAAGGTTTACATTTAGAGACAAGTTATTTTATCTGAAGTAAATAAGAGAAGTCTATCCTAGAAAATTTTCCTTGCAATAATTTAGGTTTATCCGAAAGTATTATGTATTATGTAGCACAGATAAATCATAAAAATATAAAATTAATAGATTATAAAATAATAATAACAAAATAAAACATTTAATATTTTCATAAAGCATACAACATAATTAGGTAATTGTATATTATATATCATGAATAAAGGCATAAATAGATAAATACCTATGTTATATTATATAAATAAAGCATATAATCAGCCTTATTATTATTATTATTATTACTACTATTTATAGAGGTTAGATATTTACTATGCAACATTTTTAAACTTTTAGAAAGATGTTTTACAACTGCAAGGTAGTCTTTAAAGTATTTTTAGCGCTTATTTCAAATTTGATTTTAGTGTTTCTATGTCATGTAAGTTTTTTATTCTAATCCCTTTTAAAGTTTTTAAACAAAAATCACATTTTTTAAACAAGAAAATTAGTATTTAATTTGTTTTAAGAATTGTGCGTTTATTAACCCTGTTTAAAATTACTACACTGCATATATGCAAGTATACATTTATTAGACTCTATTAGAAAATACTTGCATGACAATTATGTTATACTTATTGGTTGATTTCACCGCTTGAAGTTATTTTTGACATGGGCTGAAACTTCTCTTCTTCGATTCTTGAGAGAACGAATCTCCGGGTAGTAGTAGATTTTTCGCTTTCATTCTTGGCCCAAGAGATTGGGAGGTATCTTTTGCCAGAATCAAGCCATGAGTGAAATCATTAAGTTCATTTCGGTTGAATAATGTTGGTGCAGAATCTTTTACCGGCGTGTAATCATCAACATCACCGGATTCATTTTTTGAACTACTCTCTTATGACACATTATCAAGAATTGGAGATGGAACTGGGAAAAGAGAGATTTACTAGGTATAATTGGCCTTAAGATGGAAGGAATGTTCTTACTTTTTGCGATATGGCCTTGATCGTTAGCTATAAAGAAATAACAATCATTGGCATAATTCCGTGGCTCCCTACAAAATATAGGAATTGTAAAAGGCTTTGATTTTTTTTTTTGCACCATTTTTTCAGTCTGTGCCCTTTAAAAGTCATCATCATCATGACACTACAACTCATTCAGAGTCAAGGCCTCCCGAAGCCGCAACCACCAGTCGTCTCTGAGAAATGCTGCTGTTTTCCAATTGCGTTTGTTTGCACTCGCATAACCCATGTGCCTGTTTCTACTCCTTCATCTCATCTTAGCCTAGGTCTTCCCAATCGTCTTGTGTAGATCAGGCCATCCACTAGCTTTCTTAATATATATCTTCGGGTATCAAACGAATGTGTCCAGCACATCTTAATCTATCCATTCTTATTACCCTAACATCAGTATCTCCATATAGCACCTGCAGTTCATCCTGGTTAGTATAAAGCCAAGAACAAAAATCTACATACACTCAAGAAACTGATTGCATTTATATTACTTTTTTTTCAGTTAAAAAAAATTAATTTATTCGGAGTTAGTTTAGGGTAGAGAAAATATTCCATACAAAATACTAATTAGTGCCAACATATTAGAATTAGTATTCTTCAGGATCTCGAGTTGTAGCATATATAATTTTATTACTACAGTGGACCACTATACTCTATAATACTCTATAACTCGCGATCCTGACGGGTACTAATTCTAATATTTTGGTATTAATCCGTGTATAAATTAAAGTCTAAATTCCAAGCCAGCGACATGCCCCACTACTTGTTTATTTTTTACTGAGCTACTATAAACATTGTCGAAGCATTTTGTATGCAATTATTTCTCTTACCTTAATTATGTCAGAATAAAATAATTTTGTTAATTGAATAGAAGATTATTATAAATATAATCAATTACTTTTGTTCTTGACAGTAGGCATGGTATATCTTTTGAGGTGACCAGCTTTTCTCTCCATCACCAAGCCTTATACTGAGTTATTCTTTATTTCTTACGAAATTATTAATTAACTATTAACTGTCTTTGTTTAGGACTTTCGTAGCTACTACAAATGCAACCGAAAACTATAAGAAAAGAGGACCAGAAATAAATGGAGAAAAGATAAGGCAATAGAAGAAAAGATCTTGTGATCCTAATGAG
Source organism: Rhaphigaster nebulosa (assembly GCA_948150685.1). Taxonomy (NCBI): domain Eukaryota; kingdom Metazoa; phylum Arthropoda; class Insecta; order Hemiptera; family Pentatomidae; genus Rhaphigaster; species Rhaphigaster nebulosa. The sequence continues at coordinate 86,532,845 of OX411311.1, read as the reverse complement.
CCCATCGAGTCTAATTCGCGAAATTTTGTTCTATGATATTAATTATTGCATAATCTACAATATTGCTAAGTATATTCCGTTCAAAAGGGAATGTATCCGTGTAATTATATTATATGGGTGGATTTTTAAAATTGTCATCTAAATTATTAAATTTCGGATTAGAAGATAAGAACATTTAGTTGATCAACTAATACCATAAACATCAATTCCCATTATTGAGATCCATGTAACTACTTGTGCTCTATCATTTCGGTAGATCATTTTTAAATATTAATTTTTTGAAAAAGCAGTATTCATGCGAAGAACAATTAACAAATGTAACGAAATGAGAATTAACGAGGAAGTGGTCCTTTAGCTGAACCCTTGTTGGAAAGGGCGAATAAAATTCGAACAATTATTTGACTGGTATATACTTTCATTCGTTTTTTCACCTTACTGATTTTTTTTTTTTTCAATTTGGATATATGCCCTTATGAAAGTAAGCTTAATAAAGAATACTAGCGGATAAAAAATCATTTTAAACAGAGCTTAATAACCTACATCGTATATATTTTAACACTCATAATTCATAAATGTTGCAAATGCATTGCATTATATAGTTTAGTGCAAAAGCCGGCGATGTTTTAGATTAGAAACTCATTTACATAATACTAATAATTTAATAAATAAGTTAATTGCATATATATTGATTACAAGTATACCTCTCATATCGCTCCCTGTTTTTTTTAATATTATCTTCACACATGTCTTCCTTGAGATAATATTTGAAGAAGCCTATAATTTGATTCGTAATAAACTTTTTCTTTTCTAAGTTTATTGTGAAACCGAAGTCTTTAAGATCTTCTGTTTTCAAATATTTCATTAAATCCTTGAACCTTTGGTTAGGAAATATCACTTTTTGTCCCGCGATACTCCCAAGTAATCGATATCCGTTTATAACCTTTTTGTTCAATGAAGTAAACCTGAAAATAACGTGTTTTAGTGGGTTTTTTTTCTTGTATATCATAGTAAACTTATGATGTACACAGGGTATCCTTTAATGCTAGTTAAATAATTTTATGAAAATAATAAAATAAACTAGATCTTTTCGGATAAGTTTTATACAGCATTTATTATAATATTTATGATAAATATTTCTAAATGGAAGATTATAATTTTAACCAGTAAGTGGAGAGTGAATAGAAAAATCTTCCTAATTTAAAATGTATTGACAATAACGCCCTAAAATTTTCAACGTTTCAGGGCTCTGTCCCATCATTAAGACCATACTTATTATATGATATAAATATACCCGGCAAGAAAAAAACGTTCAAAGATTTGAAAATTTTTCATTAAAAATATGTTAAAAAAAATTTATACAAATACTTAGTCATTAAAAATTTATTTTATAAAACCACGTACACTAGACTGTTCTATTTCAATGTTACAAAAAAAAATCTAGTGCGTTGCTTTTTTCACATACCTTTCCCTTACGACTCTATAATAGTTATCTTTTTAACATAATTTTAAATAGTTCACATAAACATTACTTGAAATAAACTCAGCAGCATTCACATCTTCACGTCTTTTCTCACAAAAATAAAATAAATAGTTTTTTTAACAATTATAGTAGGCCAATTATATATGCTATATAAACAGGTTTGTCAAGCTGGAAATATATTTTAAAAGTTTCGGTTTAGTTTCCATGGAAGTTTCATTCAGTTTTCATGGAAACATTTTGTTTCCATTAAACAATACAAAAGTAGAAATTATTAAGTTAATTCATACTTTTATATGTTTACATTACATTAATACAAAGTATTAACAGGTTGGAGGCTTATTGGGAGAAAGTTCGGTCGTATCCGCCGTCTCCTTACTGACGCGCTCGGTTTTCCATCTTAGGGTCTTGTAGTCCTTATAAGACACACTGTATCATTGCTAATACAGGTCGGAATTCGATGATTCTTTTTTTGTTTATTAATGCATACTTTTTGAGTTATGGAAAAATTAAATGTTCATTTAGCTAAAAATGTTTTCCCTGCATTTTCTCGGTGAAGTATTCAATACATGAAAAGTTGAGGAAGAGATAAGGCAAGTTTTATCGAAATCGTTGGAGCCGTTTACTAGAAAATTGCAAAAAAAAAATGTAAAATAGATGATATAATTGACACTTTCGGTTAGACCGATACGTTCAATCTTTGCTAATATTGGTCCGTATTAGATTATTCCTTTTTTATTCTTTAAATAATATAATTACCTTTAATATGAAGGTACACACAATTTACAATAAAATGCATAATTTTCGATTTATACGTAAATTATATTCTTTTCATCATAACTTTTTTCTCTGCATTTTCTCGATGATATTCTACATGTATGAAACGTTAAAGGGCATTAGGAAGAATATTTTAGGCAAGGTTCATCAAAATTGTTGGATTTTTTACAAAAATCTCATCGACATTTTTTTTTTTCGTTTTTGAGCTAGGCTGTTCACAGATACACAGACCATTTTGCGAGGCTTGGTTATTTATACTCAAGAGATCTTAAAATGTCTATTTTCGTTGAAAACTAGAATTCGAAAATTTTAACGATCGCAATACTTAGTAAAAACCTTTATGTAACATTGAAATACATTTAAAATAGTGCAGGTGGTTTTATGAAAGAAATTTTTAATGACAAAATATTTATATACAGCATATTTTTAATAAAAATTTCTCAAACATTTGACTCTTTTTTTCTTTCTCGATGTGTATCATGTAATAAGTATGGTCCTGATGTTGGGGCAGAATCCCGAAACGAAACGTTGTCAATTTAAACGGTTTATTAATTGGAACGGTGATGTAATTGTAAATAAATTTTAAATTAGGAAGTTCTTTCTTTTCACTATCATTGTAGTCTATTCGCATGCTGCAAAACTATAACACCAATCTGTATTGTACTCCTGAGATTCAGTTTTTATCCTTATCAAGATTAATCCAACATATGACGCATTGCAGTATTACACATAATATTATATTACGTACATAGGTTTTTTCCTGCGCAATCGAAGTAACAGATCCAATATTGCCCCCGGTACCAGTTGAAGGAAAAAGAACATCATGAAATGTACGAAAGGGTCAGCAACGTAATAGCAATGCGGCGGCCAGAGGATATTCTTGGACGGAAAATCTCTCAGAAATTGTGGATAATGGGGGGTCAAGTCTTTGTACGCTATTGTTTGGTCACTGGCAGTAGTGCATGTGTATACATCTGTTGTTGTTTGAGATCCACTAGATAAAAAAAAAATATATATATATACAACAGGTACATTGGAATATTACAAAGATAAACAATACTTACACATATCTATATATTTTTAAATAATTCCGTAAACTTTGGTAAATTGAAGGCTTATGGAGTAACCTTAAGACAATCGGGATTTCAAAATATAAATATTTACGCTGGTTTTTCGTTATCGCTTTTCGTTCAGTTTCCTATTTTAGTTTGTCTGTAACACCGCAAGAACCCATTTGAGACAGTTCAACCAGCTCTCCGTTACTTTCTTGGCAATGGTTAATGAAGTGGCTGTTGTTTAGGAATTTACAATAGTATTGTAATACCGCGATTGCCCAGGGAATATGAGGTAAGCAGTTAAACAATTTAATGCTATCGCAACTTTATCATTTGATCCATTCCTTTATTCAAACGTTTTGGAGGTGATCTCAAAAAGTACAAACTTATTTTTGAATACTTTGTACTGCGACATCATTTTAAGATGACTCAAAAGCATTTAACGGCAAAATAACTGGTCTGAGGGGATAAAATTGTAAAGCATAACGTTTTCTCTTATAATATTAACGTTATTTGAAACTTTAACGCGCGGCCAAACTGTAAGGCTTTCAGATAATCCCTTTATGCTAGAGCTCCAAAATAACTGTTAACTTTTATTATTAAAAAGTTCTTATTCTAAATTAAACTATTTCTAATGAACTTTTTTGAAACTTCATTCAAAAACTTTTATTATTAGTTCTTACAAGAACTTTTTGGTCAGAAGTTATATAGTATAAGTTCTTTGAGAACTTTATTCTTAAGAACTTTTATAGTAAATTTTTTTTAAGAACTCTATCGTAAGAACTATTATATACTAATTTTATATTATATAAATGTAGTTAGAATTTTTTAATGAGATTATAATAAAAGTTCTCATTATTAAAGTTCCCAATTAAATGTGGAATATAGTTATGGTATTGTCTTGTAAGGTTTACATATCTCAAAACGTTATTTATTTAAATAAACATTCTGTAAGTGATTTAATTAAAATTGAAGCATTTTTTTTTCTGTTAAAACTAAAAATTAAATGTTATATAAAATAAATAAAATCTTATTTTTTCCGCCTTGCACGGTCAATATCATCACTACGATTTACCCCTGAGATGATCGATATATTGACGGAAATCGACATTGATTCAATATTATTGACCGTGAGCCCATGCATTTTTCTCTTACACCGACCGTTTGGCCGTAAAATGAGGAAACATGTGTGCCCTAATTTAACCCCGGTTGGCGGAGTAAAATTAAGACAGAAACAATCCCTTCCCTCTCCCTGTTAAAGATATTTGAAGAATCTGAGTATTGTAAGGTAAATAAAGGGTTATAGCTTCCATTTCGCTTAGGCCTAAACTTAAAAACTTTTCTGATGAGGACGATACTAGAATATATGCATTTGTAAAATATGTACTAATGTTACCCCGGTTTACGGTATTCCATGAATTAAGTTTTAAAAAAATTATCTATAAAGAATAGTGCAAGAAATATATGTTTGTTGTTTCTTTATTTGGTCCAATGCCCTTATTTACTCCAAACTAGGACAGCGTGTGATTATTGCGCGAGCCTGCCACGAAATACAAGGGTCTATTCGATATGGCGTTAGAAGTATAAGTTATTTCATGTATAAACTGCTGCACAAAAATTTGATACTTTCAAGTTTATTGCAGTAGGTAGTAATAAATAATCATTGATTGTTTATTACTAGCTACTCCTATGAAGTGTTACTTTTATTTATTAGTTTTTATGTATTTTTTATTTAACGCTTTTATTAATTGGTTCGTTACTTTTTTGTGTAACGTTAATATTGTATTTTTTACAAGGTTGTGCTTATTTCAAACCATCTTTTCAAAATAAATCAATATGCCAATAGGGAGAATCTGACTGAATCGGACAGGGTCGAAATCTAGGGGAGGGATGGAGGCGAAGGGGAGGCACTTACCCTGGGCAGCAGAATCTAGATGGCGTCAAAATTCGAGCGAAATTTTTTTTTTTAGCTTATTTGTAAATGTTTTTTGCTGCTTTTTGATTGATTAGACCTTAAATCTGTTAATAGAATGAGTTAATGTTATGATATGATAATATTTATTTCGAAATATATTACCTAAAATACTGTTATAAAACTTTTAAGTTGTATTACACAGCTTCTTTTAATAATTTTCTTTAGTGTCTGAGATATGAGACATATGTTTTTATTAGTATTTTTATTTATATTATAAATTTATTTAAGAGTACCTTTCTTTTGTTATTTGAATAACAGCCGGTTGATTTTTTTTTCCATGTTATAATTTCATGTCGCGTACTTTCCTTCGTTAATGATCCTGATTGATTTCCCCTCCCCTACTAGCTCTTTGAGTATCTTCTCTACTTACGATAGCGGACCGAATCTCAAATTAAACCGAACAGACTATAGATAGAAATTAATTTTGTAGACATTATTTTCAGTAGCCAATTTTTTTTCTCCTTATAATAACGATATCATGCCTACTATTTTTTGTATTAAACATTGGTGATCTTACGTTACGTGGAGTTTCCATGGTGTTATGATGAGGGCCTTTATTGCTATATCAACGGGTATTGGATCTTGGTGTTCATCTTCCGACCCTTTGAAAACTCGTAGGAAACCCACCAGAATGAGACCGCCTAATGTGGTGCAGGTATTTGTTCCGTCGCTCCAGCCTGGAAATGGTTCATCTAATGTTGCGCCCACTGGAAAAAAAATTAATAAATTATCTCTTATTAATTATCCGCATATTTCTACCAGTTGAATAATCTAAACTTGATTTTGGTTCGTCTAATACCATTTCAATCTAAGAAAGATATGGGTTGTAATAAAGCACAGAGCTTAAATTATTCTAAAACACAGTGAGAAATCCAAAAAAAACTAGAGTAACTAGATTAATCTAGTTAATTAAATTAATCTAGAGTAACCATTTTTTTTTTTTTTTTGGAGGGGAGGGTTTATTTTATTATTTTTAAAAAATCTTAAACCATTTTATTTGTATTACAATCTTCCTCAATTAAGGAAAAAAATAATAATGTGAAATGGTAAAAATTATGCAACATATATTGTTTGCACCAATAATGGTAATAGATAAAGGGCAATGGTAATAGTGATTAAGGAATTCATTCTGATCATATTTACAGAAAATTAAATAATAAAAAATTATAATAAACTAAATTAAAAAAAAAAAATAAACATAAACATCTTAAACCCAGGCATACTTATATATACTATTCACAATCAGCCTGAGGAACCCCGAGCCAGGCTTGTCCCTCCACTAATATCCATTAGTGGAGGGACAAGCCTGGCTTCCATCCGGAAAAGCAGGATTCCCGAATATCCAGGCGCTTCTCTCTCAATCGCGTCACGGCATTGAAAACGAGTGTAGATTGAGCTGGGGTGCTATAGCAGCTGCAGATGCACAGAACTTGAATGGAGAATCTGACCATTGTCAGAACTCCAAAATACATATTTACAATAAGTCTCGGTGCCATTGCCGTTTCAACCTTCGAGGAGCATTGTAGGGATGTGTGGAGCTGGATAGGGATTGTACTAAACGATTAGGATGATAAATAAGGTTCTGGTGAAATTTGGATAATTTGGAGAAAGGAATGCGGTCCAAAGGTGATATTCAATCCATGACGTGTGTTGCCCAAATTTCCCGACGATCAATAAGTACCCTTAAATTATTACATCGTTCTTGACATCTTCTTCCACAGTCTAATCGCAAACTCCTTGTATCCTCTCTTGTCTTTCCCCACGTTGACAATGCGCGTGTGGTATAAGGGGGCCTCTAGAGTGTGCTCGAGAACAAATTAAAGCGGATTATGAACTGCTTTTAAAGATTTATCTTCGGCATCTCGAGACGGGCTCATGTGTCCCACATTTACTTCGAGTTAAAGTGGCTCTTCCCCTCCATCCGTAGACAATATTTCCTCGGATCTTTCCTATACCAAACTATCACCACCCACCACCCTTCCTACATGTAGATAGTAGATAGTTTGGTGTAGGAAAGATCCAAGAAAATAATACCAAAAACGCTGTAGATCCTCCTACAATTCAAATCCTCGGTCCAAGCACAGGAAACAAGATCTCGCCTTTCTGGCCTCCATACTCCCTCCCACAGAACAAAAACATTCGAATGTGTCCTCTCTCGCCCGCTCCTCTACCCTTTGGAATTCTTTTCCTTCTAATATCCGCCAGGCTTCTTCTCTATCCTCATTCAAATCCCTCCTTTTCCAACACCTTCTTGCTCTCCAAAATGATTCTCTCTAATTTCTTATTTTATCTGTATTTTGTAGTCTTATGGCCAGATATTGTTATTGTTGGCTACAAAGTATGGATCATTGACTATTGTTCGAAGGGCTTGATTATCCTTAGGATTAGATGCGCCTTGATATTCGAAAATTTAGCTGCCCACCCACATCTCAAGGTTCTAGTCTGATAATACAAAATAAATTCTTGACAGGTTTGTACCCGTAAAATAGGCATGCATTAACTTACTCATCTGAAAGCTGAAACATTATTACGTTATGTTCGTTACCACTCACCAACTCCTGGTCTCACGATGATGACTGGATAGAACTGGCGGTATTCGTTCACCATCTGTTCACAGATTGATTTCGACCAAGTATATGGGTTCGGATGTCCGCAGAGCAACCTATAGCAGATATGTAGAACTTTAATCAGCATAAATTGATGGTTTAAATTATTTTTGAAATAAACCCTACTTTTCTCTGAGAAACTCCAGTGCGTTTGGTTCCGTTTTTAAAAGTTTCATCAATACTTTCCAGTCTTGGCAGGAAGGGTGAACTTTCTCGGTAGCATTAGCACAGGGCATATTGAAGTTGCTATATGCGGTAGATACATGAACGAACACCTAAAGTAATGCATTGATTAGGACTCAATCAATAACTTGCTAAAATAAAATTGAGATATTGAATATGAATGAAATACCTGAAGGTTTTTAATAGTTTTACCCAATTCCAGCATTCCTAACGTGCCTCTCGCATTGTATATCAGTGCGTCTGTTAATCTGTCCGTAAACTGAATTAAAGCTGCTACGTGATATATTATCGTTACGTTTTCTTGTAGTAGCTGAAAACGAAAAATTTAAATTTGACGAATTTCATCATAGTATTTTAATATGCTAATTCGCTTTACAACACAGATTCTTTTTCTTTTTATAAAAACAAAAAAAAAATGTATTTCTTTAATTGACATACTCTATGAATATAGCGATTAAATGTTCCTTATATGAGAACACAATAATCGTCTCTATGTAATTATGCTTAAAATAAGGTAAAATAAAAAAAAATCGCTGAATACTGACTTACCTTTTTGTGTTCTTCTGATATACTCATATCTTCATCAGTTATATTACCAGGAATTAGGAGTATTTTTTTAAGTGCTTCCGGCCTTTCGGATCTCACTTTTTCAAATAACTACAAAATTGAAAAATTAATTGTATTGGAAGTGGTTAGCGGTTGGTATTATTTTGCACAAGGTGTTAAATGGAAATGGTTTATGCCGTCTTATAAAATTATGAAAAACATGCCATTACAGAGCAGTACAAATTAAAAACGAAACCACAAAGTGAATCTTATCATACCTACTTATTCTGGTTTGAGTAGGTTAGTAACATTTAGATAACTCATTCTCTTTGCCTCAATTATAGTTCATGAGATAGTTTTTTTCATTTAAATTTATTAAAAAATATGTCCATGTTAATGTAATGTCCATGTTTACTTAAATTTTCCCAGTATATTATATCGTACATATTAATGAATTAATTCTCCTTAATCAACTTAAAAACTTTTTTAGAACCCATCCTTTAAATTAAGGAAGTTCGTTATTTTTTCAGATCTGAATCTTGTAAGTCATCCCATTTCGGCGTATCAGTTTTAGGGATCCTTCTGGAGTACTAATATCAGTACCAATAGTTCTGTTTTACATCTTCAGTTGGCGCTCGGCTGCCTTTCTCTAAACGCTGACAATAAATCTTGAGACAGTCCAAAAAATGGCAGAGGTAAAACAGTTTACTGAACACTAGCAATTTGCGGTTCACCATAAAAACTAAATCATCTAGTTTTTATTCTTCCTCCTAGAATTAAATAACGTCAAAAACGTTGAATGTAATCAATTTAATGTTTAGAAATAATCGTATAATCGTATGAAAATAATCGAAATAGAGTTGATAAGCAGGTTTTAGATTAGGTTATTAAGTCACTTCCGCGACAGCTGGAATTAACTATCAAGCCTGATGTTACGACTGTCCAGCCAAGACCGTAAGTGCGGTGTCATGGCGGCGACTTTACTGCAGTTTAAACAGGCCTTAAAACTAGAAAAAATGATTTAAAAAAATTATTGCTTGGATATAATTAGAAGATTTCAAAAACCAAAGCCCTATGTCTCCGAAATACCAGTAAATAACTAATCAGTACTCTTCCATTTATCATAAATATGAAATTGCTTTGAACTTACAGGCAGTTGAGTTATTTCGGACCACCTTTCTTCTATTGGTACACCCTTCTTCGGCCTTATCAAAACGTAGATCTTGTCCACGTCCGGGCAGCTCCTCAGGATCTTCTCGATCAAAACCTTTCCCATGAG